>JAZDUA010000848.1:0-405000 GCA_038098605.1 Gryllus longicercus | reverse complement strand
ATTCCCAGAAACTCGGGGAAAATTTAAAAAATAATAACAGTTTCGATTCTGAGAAAAATACACATTAGTGTATTAATCCGCCAACTTCATACTTTGTTTACAGTGTGAATTCTCATGCACTGAGCGTTACGACACAGCTGTCATAGACAGCATAGCTCCAAGGGAGAGGCGGCTCGCCATTAAATATTTGCTATTCACATGTTACTTTATGGAACAAGGACGTTTTAATATTCTCCATATATAAAGAAATGTTGAACTGTGTATCATATACCATACTATACTATTGTAGTATTTGAGAAAACTATTTTTAAAAAAGTATTGCATTGTTACACGAAATAATTTTATTTCTTCTTCAGCAGTGAGCGTGCTACTTTTTGGAAAACCTAGTGTGGTTCTGATCGCAAGCATTTTTGTTGCTGCAAGCCAAAATTGTTCAAAATAATTCATTCACTGTTGCCAATTCCTAATTTCTATCGAAGATTGCATTTACGTCACAGAATAATTCACAACATTTATTTATAATCTAACAAAAATTCACAGAAACGAATGTTGCTAGTTACAAGTAATGAGTGAAAGTAGACGCTGTTGAATTGTTAGTGATTCTAGGCGCGTCAACTACTGAGGTCATTAGATCCGTAAGTGTAGAGTTTTAGCTCGGGAAGTGGCGGTGATCTTCTCCCGATGTATGGCGATATCAGGCGCCGACCTACTGTCCGCTAGCGGGGTTTTCCCCAACAAGGGACAAGGTCTAAGCTCCAGACCGGTCTCCTGCCATGTGTGATGATGTAGTGTATGTTAGTGTAAGTGTGTGAGGGGTGAGGATAGGACAAGGAAGACATAGGAAAGATCGCGAGCGGTTCGTCCCCGATTGTTAGGGTACTGCTCAGTCTTTCACCTGGTGTTGATGGGAGAAACCACGGAAAACTACCCATCAGAGCAGCTGACTGCGATTGAATTCGACCTAGCTGACAAGCTAGTGTCGAAAATCCTGCCACCGCACGGTGGGGCCAAATGCCAAAAAGCTGGCCAAAAGTCCAAAAAAAAGTTACTAGATAGGGATTTTGTCGTTGCTACTTCAATAGGTTGGTATTTGGGCCGTTGAATTCCGCAATTAGTAACGGTTTCTCTCTTATACTTGAGGTAAGAGATCAGTTCAAAGTTGGGCCTCGAGCGATCGATATCGGTCAGCTGTGAAACGTGTTTTCAGAACCTTTGTGTTTCGAAGGATAGAGAAGCGTGCAGTCGGCCGAATTCAATAAAACAAAATGGAATCTATTCCTGAGAGTAAGTAGAAACATAATATGTATACTTAATTTTTTTAAAAATAATTTGTTAATGTAATAATTAACGTTGATTGTTGGCGAAAAATGAAAATGCTATAATCAAAAATTTGTGTTTAAAATGAAAAATAACTATGTGCACCGTCGTGCGGGGCTAAAAACTTAACATGACATTATTCGAAATGTTATTCTCTGTGAGAATCACAAAAAACAGCTGCCCGTAGCTGCCGTTTTAGTGCCTGTGACAAATTTTCGTAGCGCGTGCAACATGTAGAAATACAAACTTTTGATGATTTTGTTCGCCATATTGGTCCGCCATTTTGTTTTTTTTAGCATTTTTATTCAATATTTATTAATCAGCATGCTTATAAACCCAAATCAACTCATTTTTAATTATAAACACGATCATTTCGTGTTAAAAATGGAAAAAATTGATGATTTGGTCCGCCATAATAGTCCGCCATTTTGTTTTTTTGCATTTTCATTCAAGGTTATTAATTAGCATCCTTAAAAATTCAAACTAACTCTTCTTTACTTATAAACATAATAATGTTGTGTTAAAAATACAAACTTATGGTAATTTTGTCCGCCATATTGGTCCGCCATTTTGTTTTTTTATGCATTTTTATTTAATATTATTAATCAGCATGCTTATAAACCCGAATGAACTCATTTTTAATTTTAAACACGATCATTTTGTGTTAAAAATGAAGAAAATGATGATTTTGTCCGCCGTATTGGTCCGCCATTTTGTTTTTTGGCATTTTCATTCAAGATTATTAATCAGCATCCTTAAAAACCCGAATGAACTCATTTTTACTTATAAGTATGATCATTTTGTGTTAAAAATACAAAATTTTGATAATTTTATCCGCCATATTGGTCCGCCATTTTGTTTTTCGGAATTTTTATTACAGATTATTAATTAGAATGATCATAAACCTCTGAATACAAAGTTTCAGTCAAATCGTACAACGCTTTCGACTTTTGACCAGCTTTTTGGCATTTGGCCCCACCGTGCACCGCCGGGACTCGAACGTAGGAGTTCCAGGTCAGACGGACTGCAGTGCTATCAGTTGTTGCCCTGAGCTATGTCTCTCGGTAGGTGCTGTTGTAGCACCCCTTGTCCCCCCCCTCATCTCAAATAAACTGCTTGGCATTATAAGCTTATAAAAATGGCGCGAGTGCCATTTTCGGCGAACGCTTTGTATTTTCGAAAATTACAAAAAACTTAACATTGCAAAATAATAATATTGACGGAGATTTTTACATGAAATCTGTTCGACAAAATTAGGTCTTTACGAGTAAATAATGTCATAAGATCATAACTTTTTTAAACTACAAGATTTTGCGTAATTTATGCTTGAAATTTACGCGACTTAAAGATAAAAAATAAACGCGATTTAAAGATGCAAAGCTAGTGTGCACGTCCACAGTCTCCAATACGCTTAACAGTATTACGCTTTCCCTAGTGTAGTGACGTGTAGCCATGCTTTGCACTCTGCCCAGTCATTCTACGTTCAGTGAATACGATATAGGCCCTGATCTGTTAATGGCGAAGAATGCAAGGCCAAGCGTGGCAAACATCACAGAGAAAGCGTTGTGGGACCGCCCAAATTGGGTCACGGATGCCGGCCCCATCTTCGGCCTTCAGTGGTAACAAATCTGCTCTCGGGGCTTTAAATATAAGTTGTCTGTACATACAAAAATTCCGAAAAAAAGGCACAAAAAGAAGGGGGGAAAAGAATCAAAGTTTCGAGCAACAGGTTCAGATGATCGAGTTCCCGTCGCCTCATCTTGCGTAATTCGTCAGAAGACTAAAATATTCCTCTAGAAATCAGCATTTATCTAAGCAGCCTCACTTAGGAAGCTGTTCGTTGCCATCATCAACTTTATTTTTCTTCCCCTCCTCCTCCACCTTCTCCTTCTTCAGCTTCAGAAAACCTCCTATTGCTCCTGCATGCTATTGTTTATACACCATTGCTACTAGACTTTAGTTGTCATCGTCATTATTGGCAACTGGTATAACTCCTTAAAATGCCTGTCCTTGTTTTTTGCCGTTACATTCTTCCCCACAAATCACGTACTTCCTTGTTTTTTGTGACAAAATACGTTTGTCCTTGTTTTTTATTACAGTCTTCCCCACAAATCATGTACACATTAGAATATGCTCATCCATCTCAACTGTCCGCGGGCGTGATCAGAAGAATATCCAGTTCAACAGAAAACAAAACTCAATTTAATTGAGAAACGAAATTTTATTAATATTAGATATAACATTTATTTTTGTCCAACACAAGCTGAATATGGTGTTAGTTCTCAGCACAGAAGAAAAAAATTCTATATAGAAAAGTTGTTTGCAAAAATATGATCAGAACATAAACAACCTTCGATGCATTGTTATGAAGCTTAGATATGTAGATTTTGGTACCTCCTAGACAAATTCTTGAGCTCTCCTTGCTTCCACGAATACCAACACGAACATGGGAAACGCGCTTCCCTCTTCCTTCGATGACCCAAACGTAAATACTAGAGCCCGGAAATTTTGAAAAATGGATCTTTGTTATTGTTACTATTTTACATTTAACAATATGACGGTCGATCGAACAGACACACCCACCGACCGACCGACCCACCGACCGACCGACCCACCGACCGACCGACCCACCGAACGACCGACCCACCGACCGACCGACCCACCGACCGACCGACCCACCGACCGACCGACCCACCGACCGTCAGACCGAACGAACGACCGTCCATCACACCGACCGACCGACACAGTCAGACCGTCACACCGACCGACCGACACAGTCAGACCGTCACACCGACCGACCGACACAGTCAGACCGTCACACCGACCGACCGACACAGTCAGACCGTCACACCGACCGACCGACACAGTCAGACCGTCACACCGACCGACCGACACAGTCAGACCGTCACACCGACCGACCGACCGACACAGTCAGACCGTCACACCGACCGACCGACCGACACAGTCAGACCGTCACACCGACCGACCGACACAGTCAGACCGTCACACCGACCGACCGACACAGTCAGACCGTCACACCGACCGACCGACACAGTCAGACCGTCACACCGACCGACCGACACAGTCAGACCGTCACACCGACCGACCGACACAGTCAGACCGTCACACCGACCGACACAGTCAGACCGTCACACCGACCGACACAGTCAGACCGTCACACCGACCGACACAGTCAGACCGTCACACCGACCGACACAGTCAGACCGTCACACCGACCGACACAGTCAGTCCGTCAGACACAGATAGACAGACCGACCGACCGACCGCGACTGTCGGACGGACAGACAGCCAGACAGACAGACAGCGACGGTCGGTCGGGCAGGCAGACAGACAGAGACGGTCGGTCGGGCAGAAAGACAGACAGACAGAGACGGTCGGTCGGGCAGAAAGACAGACAGACAGACAGACAGCGACGGTCGGTCGGGCAGGCAGACAGACAGACAGCGACGGTCGGTCGGTCGGGCAGACAGACAGACAGACAGCGACGGTCGGTCGGTCGGGCAGACAGACAGACAGACAGCGACGGTCGGGCAGACAGACAGTCAGCGACGGTCGGTCGGTCGGGCAGACAGACAGTCAGCGACGGTCGGTCGGTCGGGCAGACAGACAGTCAGCGACGGTCGGTCGGTCGGGCAGACAGACAGACAGCGACGGTCGGTCGGTCGGGCAGACAGACAGACAGACAGACAGCGACGGTCGGTCGGGCAGACAGACAGACAGCGACGGTCGGTCGGGCAGACAGACAGACAGCGACGGTCGGTCGGACAGAGTGTCGGGCGTTTCAAGGACAAACGATTTTTCAGTATCAAAAACCCAGAAAACATGTATTCTGGCTATACGATGTGTTAGAGGATTTTCCCCTATATTTAGTTACTGGATTTATCCAATTTTTCGTTACCAGGGCCCTGTAATAAGAGTTTTTCTGCCGAAAATTCGCTGTTTTTTCGAGCAGATTTACATACTTTCTCTGTGCTCCGAAACGAGAATGTAAAATTGGCTATGTATTGTGGTACTAACGATGTGTATGTCTTTGTTGATAGTTTGACTAGGTGGTTCAAGATTAATCGGTGTCTGCTGGTGCCATTTGGGATGGGGTTTGGGAAGTGTCTTTGGAAAACAAATGTGTCGAAGATATTTCATTACTGGCACATAAACCCACTAGCGGATCCAGCGAGGGCATGGGGGCCATGCCGCCCCGACTCAAAAAGCCTAGATTTCTTTTTATCTTCCTTTATTTGACAAAGTTGATTTAAATATTCATTTATGTTCGAATTATCTACATATTTAAACAAGCTTGTATAGCATCATATCTCTAGTACATAAATAATATACAATATAATAACATTTATTATTTAACAAAAATCTACGATGGCCCCTCCAATGTGATCGGCTGGATCCGCTCCAGGATACCAGGATAGTGACGTTTTCGAAATCAAATAATTTTATTGGTGTAAACGTGTCGAAACAATTGTGCTTGTCGAACTTAAGTGCCCAGTGGACAACAAAGCATCCCACGCGCGCGGGAGGTATGTTCCTTACACGGATACGGCGCATAAAATCATTGAAGTAATGTTTCAATACAAAGTTTTATTCAATTTAGTTTTATTTAATTTGAATTGTTTACATTTTTATTATATATTTGAATTTTGGAAATTACATTTCTGTCATTCGATTGAGGTGCAACCTCCAGACTGTTGGAGCACCAGCCGCCACGGATATGTCTCCTCCTCGTACAACTATATCAGTTGCAATATTTATATTTAATTTTACAGTAATAACTTTCAACAAAAACGAGTTTCTGAATACTTCTCTTTTACCTGCACTTTAACATAACGTTCCTCGAACTTCGGTGCTCTGGGCTCGGACCCAATGGGACGCTTATAAATCCGGCATTGTCAGCCAGTAGCATAAGGTCACCAGCACGTTCCTGCCGATGTGCAGAATTTACGTTACATCATTACGGTCTATTACAGTGATTTTTAACACGATGAGCAAAGCAGCTTCAATCATTACGTTCACTAGGAGCGGGCTTAAGGCTTCAGCTGTTTTTGTTTTCTTTTACCTTTTGGAGATGTCTTAGCAACCCTCGTGCTTTTAATGACTATTCTAAAAACACGCAAAATGAAGAAGCGCGCCCAGGATTTTTTCCTGGGGGAGTTACAGGTATGGTGTCCCATTGACTTGATGTTTCCAGAATTCTTCCATTTATACCGAGCATATAATGTAATGTAATGTTTTGTTAACTTATAGTTAATATTTAAAACATTAACATTCGATATAATGAATTACTTTAGATAACAAAGAAATTGTGAAACCTATTAGTTTTATATACTATGTAATTTTGGCTTCGGAGGCTGAAACTCCATGGGTGCGCTCCCTCCCCTCCCTTGGGTGTGTTACTAATTAAATGTAATACCAAATTTCAAATCGCAACGTTAACAGTGGATACTTATACGTGGTGAAATCGACGACATACTGCACAACCACAAAAATCTTTTTCATTCTGAGCGATGAAGAGAATGCCAGGAAATGGGTTTTGGCTATTTTATTAAGGTGAGAATCAATCAAATTTCAATAATACTCTGTGATATATTCTGTCAACTTGCCCAGTAACACATTATGGTATTACCATATTATGAAGGGCGGCAGCAGGATTGACTCTTTTACATATTTGTGAATTTATTATCTTGCAAATTAACTTTTTAAATTACCAAATAATTACCTCTGTTGACATTAGACAGTAGTGATAGGGCGTCGAGTATATAAAAAAATGTACGAAGTTAAATTTATGGCAATATTTATTCACGAAAATCCTAAGTATCTAAGTATTATCAATAGCCGTATTATCAATGCTCGTAACATGCCATAAGAATTATTGATGTTCATTCTGGCCGTCAACAATGCTTCTAGCGCAACTTACTTTACAACTGGTTTGTTCTTGCAGGACATGAATAGTGCAGGAAATAAACATTACTCACGCCTTTAAGTAAAGAAATAACTTGTCGGAATGTTGAGAATATTATTATCATAAGGCACAGTTTAAGAAGATAGGTGTGGGATGCACACGAGATTTAAACGTCTATGAAGAAACTTCATAACTCGCGGTCAAGGTTATCATGGCATTAAAATCTAATTACCGGTGCTATTTCTACTGACGAATACATTTTCTAAGGAACAGGCTATTATGTGTGTTAACCATATATCACTCATCAAGTTACATAAATCATTATGTAAATGATCCAAAAATAGACTTAAAATCCAAAAGCAGCTAATTTTTATGTACGGTTAGAAAACGTATAGCTCTTTGACTAAATGAATACAACAAGACAGAATGAAGCAAATCATTTAATAATAATGATTAAAATAAAATGTCAAAACATTACCTTTCATAAAGTCACCTCAGAGCACCTTCCTTGATGTCCTGCTTTGGCGTAACCCACAGGACATAAACTGTGCAGCTTACATATCGGTTATACACATTAAATCAATCCAACCTCTCTATTTTTCCAGGCACACGCATGCAGTTTACAACGTAACCAACTTCTTATCGCTATTACTGCTTAAACTAGGGACTGACAGTCACAATTACATTGTCACTTGCCACGACAGTAGAGGCAACCACAACGTAACTATTACCAGCCGTAACCCAGCATTTCTCGGCCCTGGTCCACTCGGCACTACACTCACTCGCACGCTGCTGGTGCTGGCTTGTGCGACTCAACTCGGGGTCGGGATGTTATTGTGTAAACTGCGATGTTTGCAACTCTACTCCTGGCAGGTATCAGCTGATGACAAATTCATCCAATCGAAAACCCAAACGTCACCATAAAGACGTCACTATGGGGACGTTTAAGCTTCTGATTGGATGAAATCGTCAACAGCTGATACTTGCCAAAAGCAGAATTACTTAAATCGCAGTATAGAAATATTTCTGAGCTAGTAATGCAGAAATCCACTACAGGAGTGCGCTGCTATTGTTGCTATATTCAAAATAAAACTTTCCATCGATTGACAAAAATAATGAATCAATGAATCTCGTACATTTTTTAGAAGAGTAATATCTGCCTTCAAAAGAAAATATTTAATACGATCTATACAAAATCGTATTTATGATTTACATATTATCACTAGCGCCTGTACGTGCAGTGTGCGTAGCCTGTACTACTTAACCAAGTGACTGCGTGAAAATCAGAGAGAATGAGTTTAAAAGTTATACTACAACAACGTGTTTCATGGGTACACTCCAGGGTAGGGAAACTTGGCGGACAAAACGGGGTAATGATTTTTGCGTCATCTACAACAGTTCCGTAGTGAGCCGAACTAAACGTGTGACGTCATGCAATTCAAAAAGCTGGCAGTTTAGGCGGTGTTTTTCGTTACGTACAGGCTGCAAGCAGGTAGGTGCTCTTTTTTTATCGAATTTTTTCAGCATTTTGTTAGTATGTAGAATTTCATGCATTGTAAGTAGAGTGAATTGTGTCGCGATATTTATTTGTCATGTCTAAAACTTTGTTTTCTGTATTTTGGAAGATGATATTAAGAAAACTGGTGCTAGACAAGTACATTGCTAGGATTTTCGCCCTACCAGCAGTGGAGGTATTTATAATTCATTCATTTTGGAATCTTGTTGCATAATTGTAATTCATTATTTCATTTGTGAACATTTACACTATGCAAAATAGTCTTAAAAATCCGTAAATCCATGTAGTATAACCTAACCTGTGCATGTCATTTATTCTGTTCTATTTGTTTAAAAGTAGTGTAATAATATTATTTCGTATGGTATTGGACAAGTTTTGTAATATGTCCATTGTATATCCATTGTTTGCAATACCCTGGTATTCAAAATGTCTAATTTTCAAATATACGTAATTCATTATTGTTTGCATTTCTAGAATAGGTACACTCTCATTAGTGTATGATGAAAATGTAATTAATTTTATTTGCTTAGGTGTACAAGTTTCATTTCCATTCTGGAGGTGATATTAGAGTTGCAGTATGATAACTGGCAAGATATAATCGAATTTGACTTCACTAACATTAGAAGATGGGATTGTATCAACAGTGTTTCCTGCAAGCCCTGCCCTCTTGTCTTCTCAAAGAACCAAGCACTGGAAATATATTAATAAATACTCAAAACAATTTTGAATGTGAACAATTAAAAAAGTTTGGTTTTGGAATGTGTAATGAAAGAACTGTGTGTAATAAATAATATACTCTAAATATCTAATATTTATTTTTAAAATATTAAGACAGGTATAATACTTTTTTGCATATTTCACATACTTAAGTGCTACAAAAGTTTAATATATTATAGATGATTTTTAATTAAATGTAGCCAAATTTGAATTGGTAAATGAATCATCTGAACAATAAATCCTGTAATAATATTATTGATAATTATAGTAAAAATCTAATCCAATTTTTCTACATATACCGTCAAAATTCTGTCATCCATAACAATTCATTATTGTTCTGCCCATGTGTAGGTTTCAATCAGGATAGTTTGTGTGTGGACTTTGTGGAAATATTGTCATGATGTGCAGTAACCAATCAGATTGCTATAGAAAATGAAAAATCTTGTATTGCAACCTAAACAGAAGAAATCTGAGCCAATTGTTTATTTTAAAGTTGAAATTGCGTAAAACTTGGGAGAAACAGGCCAAATTAAAATTGTTATATCTTTCACAAATTTTCATTTAATAAAAGCTTTTTTTGTAAACAATGCAAATTCCCTCTTTAATCCCAGAACACTAAGCATATTTATTGGTATGTTATTACTAACTACAAGACGAATCAACTTGCCAAACACAAAACTAGTATAATTTATAAATTTGTTTCATTTTCCTTGGTTTTCAAAGACTTACCCAAAATAGTTACGGTACCAATGATTGATATTGTATCAAAATTGCAATTCTATTTTTGGCTAAAAAATGTCACCAAAAATTAAGGCTGGTACAATTTCAATCATGATTTAAATCAAATGATAATTTTTTTAAAATCAATGATTTAAGTTATTTTTCAAATATTACAAATAATAAATATTAAGTTATAGAGATGAAGACTTAAATCAATTACACAGTTTATACAAAGAATATCGTATTTCTTATAAACTTTTTCACATAATAGAACAATTTGGAGAAAAAAATACAATGTAATATACATTAAAATGAGCATGCTTATGAAATGAATAATAAACAATTTGTAGTAGTTATTTACTAATGGACTTGGATGATATAATAGTTTTTATCCAGCATTTCATTGTCTGTAGATAATAGCAAATTTAGGAACAATACACACACCGAGCTAGTTTCAAGAAAAACGCATTAAATCTTCAAGCATATATTTTGTAATTCTAGATTTGGAGTAAAATGTTTGCTAAAGTCACATAAAGTATAACATCTTAGAGAAGATGAGCATTAATAAAAATGGAATTATATTGATACTCAGTTAAGAATAAAATTAATATTGTTAAAAATGATAAAAACGGTATTTAATCTTACTAATTTTAATACTACTAACCTTTTTCCTTGTGTATATTGATAAAATACCATTTAAGTGGGAAGGAATAGGACAACTATTAAATAGAATTTAATATTTCAAAAACTGTCTAATATTGTTGTAAGTTTTTTTATTAAATCAGTTGTTTTCAACAGTAAGAGGTTTTTTGATTCAGGTAATATTACAGAAAAGATGGTAAAATTTTTTTGGACGAAGAATGCCTTTTCTTCTGAACCATGCTAATAGGTGTTGCCACAAGCTTATTCGATAATGTGAACACATGAAAAGTGATGAAACTATAAGTACTCAAATTTAAAGATTTTGTGGGTTAGGGCGGTATTGCACCAGACCCCTCAAATGTATAGTATCTATGTGGAAAAAAAACAACTAAAACAAACTATAAGGAAATGATCAATTTAAAACTTCATGTTTTCACTTTTTTCTGCTTTTAAAGTAAAGAAGGATAAATAAATCACTTTACAATTTTCGTTTTAAGTAAACACATCTAATACAATATTTAAAAATATTATTTAAATCAAGTTAATCTGAATCATAAGAAAAGCAGATAATACTCTTGGATATTCCCTACACGCACCACAATTAATTTGTACAACGTTACTTTGAAAATGCGCGCCAAAACGCAACAGCTGCGCTATCTGCACCAGGTCCGTGACTGAGGAAACAAACTTCCCCGCCTTTTAACATTGAGTGAACCGGCCCTGGTACACTCTTTGGAGTAGACTGAGTAAGTAGGAGTAGTGAAGCCAGAAGCAGCTGAAATTGACGTTTTCTTCTGTCTGCAAAGCATTGTGTATAGCAGAGTGAGAGAGGGGAGGAGATGAGTGATGTGCCGTAGATGATTTCAGTGTCCACTGTAGATATCGGTAGATATCTTCTGTCATTCATGTGATCACGGGAGATAAAGTGTATCTGCTTGTAATGATAAATCTTGATAAGAAATATATCTGATATTCCTCGTAGGTCTGACGAAAATTAACTAAAGGAGTAGTCGCTTTATTTTCGCCCAGTTGCCTTTTGTATTTTTCATTATGGTAAGATCAAATTGTGTGGTGTATAGAATTCCTTGTGGTTTATCTTGTCTTACGCGAAATACAATTTATCTTAACCTTCGAATTTCAGGCTCGCTATTTCCGAGAGCAAGATATCGATGGTGAGTGAGAATGAAACATTAATCCTTAAATATACTAAGGAAAGTATTCCTCATACAATCTTGTTTTACAGAATTTCGAGAATGTTTTTATTTATTTGCACGAAGTGGTAAAATAAGAACACTAGATGAATTAACTATTATAATGAGGTCATTGGGAATGAGTCCTACCATTCAAGAACTGAAAAAGTACATGAAAGATAAGGGTAAGAGAAATAAAAGTTATGAGCAACAAGTGCAATATGTCATAACCCAGAAATATTATTTTATTTTGTGTTTAGGTGGTAAAATGTCTTTTGCTGAATTCTTGGAAGTAATGCATGTACACAGTCAAGCAGAAGATTTACCTAGAGAAGTAGTTGAAGCTTTTCGAGCTGCTGACCCTAATAAAAAAGAAGTTATTCCAGCAAAACAATTACGCCATATGCTTTTACATTGGGGTGAACAGCTTAGTCCAAAAGAAGGTATGTTTTCTAAAAAAAAAAAAAAAAAATTGGAATAACAGTTAATTAATAACATTGAGGAACAAATTATGTTGCAATTTTGAGTGAGTAATTTTGTTTGAAGTTGTTGCAGCCGCTATTTCATAACGTGTAAAGATATTTGTTTTACTGAGACTTCAAGATGCAACTTATCAAATGTACATTGTAATATGTTAAAAAGAATGGGCAAAAGTCATACCTATGCATACAATTGCACATAAACTACTGTCAGTTTCTAATTGGAAATTAACAACACACATTCTTTGTTGAGAAAGTAAAGCCACAGAACATAACGTAGGAACAGAAATTTGGGAGAGATTGAAATAGTACTAATGCAATTTCTTAGACTAGGGTTTCCCAATGGGTTGGTATGTAGCCCCTGGGGATCAATGAAATTTTGAAGGGGGGTTGGTGATGATTAGTTGGTGAATTGGGGGGTCAATAGCCTTATCCGTATAATCAAAATCACATTGATTACAAAAAAATTAATGAACTTTATTATTAACAGCTTTTTGATATAAAGCAACAAAACATATAATAAAATGCAACTTCACTTGTTTCATATCTTATTGCTTGTACTGCTTAAACTAGGGACTGACATCCTTTGAAGTGAGGATATATAGGAACCCCATATAAGTGTGCATTCTTAATGATACACACTGGGAGAGATGGCTCCCTGTGACCAGGAGGTCCTAGGTTCAAGTCCTGATGGTAGCAGGATTTTTAGCATTAGCTTGTGAGCTTGGTTAAATTTGGGTGCTATTTGGAGGAGAACTCAAGCGGCTGGTTGCTCTGATCAGTAGTTTTCCATGGTTTCTCTGATCACTACTAGGCGAATACCAGAGCAATACCCTAACAAACAGCACGATCTTTCCTACCTCTTCCTTGTTCTATCCTCTCCCCTTACACACACACACCAACACTGCACTACACAAGCGTGCCAGGAGGGGGGTCTGAACTGAAATGCCCCTGAAATACTTCCTGATTCCAATGCCAAGTGGAAATTGCTGAGTTTAAACTAGCCCTCATATATGAACATTTAATTATATTATGTGTTGTTAATAAATCTTCGTAATTTTGGAACTTTTGTTTTTGTTGGGAATTGATATTAAGCAATGTTAAAATGAACATAATTATACAACCTATTTTCTTCAGTAATTAGTATTACTTCTAAAAAAATCAATAATTGAAGACCTCGGGAGTAAATACTGGTAACTCTCAATTATTTTTGAGCCTCCATCTTTGAAATGAGTGTTATTATTTACTGTAGATAATATATGTGGGTTGTTATAGAATTAAAACTATATTGTGCTGCTATTTTTACAATATTAGTGACTTTGCCGTAAACAAATGTCTAGTTAAATATCATGTTTAAACACAAAAAGTGGAGAACTTCATTTTGAGAGTTATCGTTATTTACACTCAACTTCTGCAATTAATGTTTTCATATAAACACTATAGTACATGATGTTTTCATCCTTGCTCATTATTTTTGCTCAAGAAAACTCACGATTTAACTATTTTTAATCTCATTGAATGCTGAGAGGCATGCTATTGCCATGTTGAGTTTATATCTTGTTTATAATCAATGTAATTACTATTTGTTTCTTATGGCAAACTTTCAGTCCATTTGATTAACCACACATTTCCTTTGCAGTGGAGCAGATCTTCCGAGAGGCGAACGTTACTCCAAATGGTCAAGTTAAATACCAGGATTTTGTAAAAATTGCCTGTGCGCCTGTCCCTGACTATTACTAGCTTTTTGGAAAGTATTTGTGTGAAGAGATCATGTATATTTGTTCCAAGGAAAAGGCAACTTAATGCAAAAATTAGGATTATTTTTCTTACCAGATTACTTTAAAGTGAGAAAATTTGTGTAAATCATCACAAGCATTCATGTACATTCATGTCTGCCATGTTCAGGTCATTTTTCATCGCAGCAAAATATGTTATCCAGTCAGACAATAGAAGAAAGTACAGACCATCTTAACAATTGAGAAATCCAAAGAGAGGAAGGAGTAAAGCACACAAATGTGAAATGAATCATTACACTGAAGTCGACGTACAAACAAAAATTGTTAATACCTTTTGTTACAAATATTTTTATTTGATTTAAAGAGGGATGAGACATCATAGGAAATATGTTTTCCATTCAGAATTTTTACATTAAATACCAGATAATAATTATACAAACTGAAAACTTGTGCTGAACAAATTCATCTTTTTTTTCTTTTTTAATTCCCCATCTTTTATTTTTAATGCTAAAACGTGTGTATTAAAATATATACAAAATTAATTTTAACTAACCTTAAATTAATGGTTATTGGTTTCCTAATTTTCTGACAATAGAGCTGTACTTACACGGTGATGGATAGTTGCTGGTTAGGGAAGTGAAGTCCTATTGTAGGCACGCTTCTTTTTACTGATTTCTCTACCATGCTATTACACCTCAAGCTTACAAAATTTGTTTTATACATAAAGTGGACAAGATTTCAGAACTTGATTGATCATTAACTTTAATTTTAGGTCCTCGGTAATTAAGAACAATTCGCAAATTTCCAGTGCCTTCAAAAGATTTGTCTTAGACAGGCATTTCAAAATCATTTGCACAATTTTTGAGGATTGAGTCATTTTGTCAAGAAAAATTTGAGGAATAATAGACTACAATCATTAAAAATTTGCAATGTGATTATAGCTGTGAAGGTTAAACATTTTGTCTCAAATGATGTCAGACTTGCCTACTTTTGTAAGTTTAAAATTGTCTGAATTAGAAAGACCTCGTGTATTTTAGCATACTTCAGTTATAATTCTAGGTATTGTTATATTGGAAATCAGCTTCTTTTTTTGTGTCTCCTATTTTATTTGCTGATACTTCATTGAACAGTGATAATTTACTATTTATTTATTTTAAAAATATAATTTGTGGTCTTTCAAATTGATCAACACTGTTATTGGAAGCATAACAATTTTAATTTATCTAATGGCATATTTTCCAACATCAAAATTTCTAGCATAGATGTTGAAACACACGTGCATTGTGTACATTTTTCATAGTGATAGGAAATGTTGAAATAATTATTTTTAATGTAAATATTAGACATTTCAAATGTGAAATTTTATAAGAAGTTTTGAGGATTTTATAATAATGAATAGAAGTATTTTCCATAAATATGTATACCTCCCTGGCTATTATTGATTTTATTAAACTTATATTTTGATGTATCATTCATCCATGTTTTAAATGTCTGTGTGAGTGTGTGTTGGTTAGTAAATCAGTTTGAATAATTAAATTTGTTCAATGAATTATCACTCTGACTGGGATACGAACCTGTGTCACTCGGGTTGACAATTCTTTATTACAATTTAATATTTTTTAAATTATTACAATACATTGGTTACTCAATAACAAAGTCAAATCATGTATGTGTTTGCAGTGCAGAATATAGTTTGAACGTAATTGCCTTTAGAAAGGTGACAGGGTGGTGACTACTGGTTCCATGGAACCCTAGGGTTCCCTCGAAAGTTGACTAAGGTCTCGCAGGTGATCAGCCAAAACATTTATACAAGGAATTTTTCATGTAGGAACAGGTAGTGAACTAAAATATTAGATTAATATAATTTTAAAGTAAAAATTCAATGTCAATTGAATATAAAAAGCCAATCAGTTGCACAAACATGTAAGATTGATCAATCGATTCAAAAATGATAAGGATAAAACTAAAATGCACAACAATTGGGATTTTTAAAATTTTCAGACAAATATATGAGTTTCATTACGCAAAATGTGTTACAGAATATGAGGAAACGAAAACATTTTTTGAAAATTGTGTACTGTGATTGTCCAAAGAGAAGAAAGGATGCCTGAGTGTGATGTTATAAATAACCTACCCGGGGGGGGGGAGCGTTGAGCGCTTCGTGCTTTTGGAGTTATGTTCCATTTATTGCTGCGGAAAGTCGATTTCCAGACTTAAACGTAAATAGGTTTTGGGGTCCCTGATACCGAATAAGTTGTTTTTTTTTCGGATGTACGGGATACGTACTAGCGCCTAAACCATGCATAGGATTTTTTTTCGAATTGAAGAACCCTCTGTTGCTCTGGCCCGAGGCTAAGCTCTGCGATTTTGAACAACATTAATTCATTTTTAGGGGTTCTTTACATGAAACCTCTGGGACATTTTCAAATTTTTCTGAAAAGTCGATCCATTTTTTCTTTAAATTTCTTGTAAGAATAGAGTAAAATATCCTTATAAATATACCATAGACCCGATTATCACTGATAACTATAAATTTTCGATAATTGCAAAATATGAATTTTTTCGGCGATTTCTTACGACTATAAAATTGAAGATAGATATTTGTGGCAGACGTATTGTTGAAACTTTCACCAGCTGATTGCCGAGGCGAAGAGTACAATTACGAAAGAAAGAGTTCAGAATTGGGATTAAAGGGGACATTTTTTTTGTTAGGAATGCCCATTAGCATGGCCGTAGTAGTTCAGTCTAACACCACATATGAATATGTAACAATTCAATTCTTTGAATATATTGTCACGAATTTTTACAATTTGATTTCGTTGTCGTATACTTGCATGTATTACCCAGAGCTCACATTTCTAAACAGGATAACGTGGTCGGAACTGAATACAATCAACTCGAGGTCTGAAACCGGATCGACGGGGTACCGTCGACCGTTGGAGGTAACACCCAAGCTGAATGTAACTTTGGGTTAACGACGCCTGGTCACGCAAGTTGCAGAAAAATCCAGGAAGGGATCTTAATATTTGAAGATACAAAACATTCACCAAACTGTTGCAGTTTTTAATCCTGAACCCTGCTTTCCACCCTTTCGCATTTTCATATTTTTTTTTGTATTAATTATGGATTGAAAATACATATGTCAGAAGTAATATGTATTAAGCAATGTATGTCGGTGATGCAAGTAGCGGTCCTTTCCTCTGGCCGTCTGGTGCAGTGCGGTCAGGCGACAGCTCGGCCCTGGCTTCCCGATGCGGGTCGTCGGCTGATTAGCATCCTGCAAGCCCCTACGCAAGACGGTCAGAGAAGCGGGTGGCGTCCTGGGCAATAACGCTTGAATCGGGTGTCGCCCGCGTGGCTCACAGCAGCAGTGGTTGCGCCTCGGCCCGTTGTGAGTCCTGGGCGCGAGTTCGGGCGCTCAGTCATCTGCCGCCAACCCTACTCTTTGCAACCACTGCTCGGTGTTCGTCCTCGCCCGACCGACACCGGAGCGGTCAACGATGTTGCGGCGATGACTTCGGGCGAGTCGGTAGTGGCGTGTCGCCGTGCGCGGCAATGCCTTTTAGCGGTGCAGCGTTCGGTGGCATACGCCAGCGCGTTCAACGGCCTTCGCCAGCGACAAAAAACTTTCCACCCTCGCCTTTTTCATCAGATTGAACGTTTCGCTCTCGCTTCCTACATTCGAATGTCCGAGCATGTGGGCTGCGACGGCCTCCCTTGGTCCGTAGGGTCACATGGCCCTCCCCCCACTTCGTTTTCGGCGATTGGCAGGCGCGCGGTGTCCTCTGCCCAATCGCATCACGCGGTGTCCTCTGCCCAATCGCGGTGGTATCGGTGACCGTTTGGCTTTGTAAAGTTCGGTTAAAATTTCGGCGTAAGCCGAGTTCTCGGAAACGGCGGCGGTGCGTTGCCGCGCTGGGAATGTCAGCGTATTTCCCAGTGAGTCAGTGGCGTCGCCCGAGGCGCCCCTGTTGCAAACAATTTAGCTTCTGGTCTCTGCGGTCCTCGACACTTACTAAAACCGCGCAGGTAGAGAAAAATGTATTCCACGCTCCTTGCTTTCGTGCTCTTTAACGTTATACTAAATAAAATGTTAAAATAGGCATCGCAACCTGATACGTGCAACTGACCCATTACTATATATAAGTTGGTGGCGTTTGAGATGAGATCAGAACCCCACAACACCCACGATGCTGCGGCGAAACCATGCCGAGTTCCCGTAACACAGGCGCGCCAAATGATTAGCGTAAAAAACAGCGCAATCCGTTATCTGCGGCCCGCGGTGCGACTGTCGGACTTCCGATTCATGGCAAGCACGGAGGGGTCCGTCGTGGCGTCATGCCACCCCTTTAAGAAGCGGAGCAGCTGACCACTCCAACCCCCTTCCTGTACGAGACGCCGGGGTGAGCAGACGTGTACGGAGAGCGAGGCTGACAGGGCATAGTCAACATCTTGTCGTGAGAGACTATTAGTAAGAGAGCAGGACTGTTGTGAAGTGATCTGTAGAGCAGCGACGTTAAGTAGTATTAAACATTGACTCGGAAGTTAATTGAACTGGGTGAAGTTGTAGAAGATTTAGGGCGAAGAATAGTAGTCGTCGCGAGAAAGAGGCATTAATTATCACGAGGCGTCATAAAACCTTGAACTTCGGAACACAAGTCAAAGGTGTTGAAATACGCCGTTTACCATACGCGTAAGGACTGTGTATCACGCGTCGAAGTGCTACGGGAGATGAGTAGCAAAGATTAAAGTAGACGAGGACGTGAGGTGCCGGGAGCGAAGAAAGAAGCGTAGGCGCCGATTCCGTGACCCGGAAGACGAAGACAACGGTGTTCGTGCGACATCATGAACAACTCGACGGAAGAGGAGCGACGGTGTGGCCGGAATTTGGAGCAAGATCAGGCGCGTCGAAGGAGAAGCAAGGTTGGTGCAAGCCTCGACTGCGAGCGCTACTGCAAAGGTAACAAGTTTTGTAACGGGAGTCTAGAGCAGACAGAACCGCAAGCGCGATTGAACAGCGGCAGAAAAAATGAATTCATAATTTGCATAATCACATAGGTTTCGCTGCGGACTATATCATGACAAACATCCGGAAAAGGGAACCTTGTAAGCCAGTGTAATCCATTTCATTTGTGTTTAATGTTCCCAAGGAACGTTATGAAAATAGCTGTGTAATACATTTTCATTTAAGTGCAATATTCCCAAGGGAATTAATTGTAAATAATTGTATATAAGTCATTTTTAATTAATAATAATTGTTAATAAGTCATTTTGGATAATTCGTTGCGAGTCTTTTGAGTCAAAGGAATGGTGAATAGAAATAATTTCACTGTGTGTTGCAATAATTCAGATAAGTAAAATTAACATTTTGTGTCTTTTCCAACGGTGCTGGCTAAGCAATAATTACCGTGCGCGGGCATTAAAAATGGGAATTAAATGGGGGAAGTATTCAGTTAAATATTAAAGAAGTGTGTAAATCCTTCAAAGTGTTGCAAGAAGGTAATATGATTTTGTATGATATTTGTAAGTGTTATTTGCCATTTGTTTCTTTGTAGTTGTCAGTGCCTGTTGTCTGAAGAATATACGCACTGATTTACCTAATTCTGTCTACCCTAGTGGCGTCAAACCGTATGCTCAGTTCGAGCTTTGAAATCTCAGGGGGCAGGATATTTGGGTATGAGAAAGATTTACGCCAAGACACAGAATCAGGTAAAACAGTGCATAAATTATTTCCAGAACGTGACCACAGATAACAGGCACTGAACAAACACAAATAACAAATAGTAAATAACACACAAATATAATACAAAATCAAATTACCCTTTTAACACTTTGAAAAATTTACATCATTTGTCATTTTTGAATTGAATATCTTCTCCTAATTAAATTTTCATCACAAATATCCGTGCACGGTAACTACTGGTTGGCCAGCACCGTTTGAAATTAACAAAACCCTTGTTAAAGTTAAATCCCTTGATTCGATTATTAGAATACACAGTGAATTATACACAATTCTTTCGATTCAAATAATTGCAAAAAATTACCAATTGACTAATTCAACTATACAATTATTTACAGTTAATTCCCTTGAAAAGATTACACGTAAATAAAAAATTGTTTTACACTACTATTTACAATACTTTCCCCGTAAACATTGCACACAAATCAACTCTATTACTGACTTACAAGGTTCTCTTTCGCGTTATTTGTTGTTACCTATACTGGCCGGCAGTTTGGAAGACCGATGGCCGGAGATGCGCAGTAGCAAGGAAAAAGCATGTGACGGGTACGAGCAAATAGACTTCAGTCTTGTATTCACTGCGGAAAAGAACGGAGTTCCCATGGTTCCTCACGCATATCGACTCGTTTCTCCTGTTGTTTTTTCGAACGAAGGTTATAGTTTACTGTGTTTGAAGAAACACGTAAGCGTGAAGTGGTGAGACGTCAAGCGCGAAACGTTGTGTACCCAGTTTATTCATTCTTCAAGAAGGAAGTGGACGCAGGCCACCCTATTCTCGGTGTTGCCAAAGTTCAACAGCGGACAGCGACAGCTTGTGACATTGCATTAAAAACTGTTGAACGCATTTTGAAGACTGCCCAATCATCTCTTGCTGCTTCGGGAAACACTGCAGAAAATCACGTACGGCAACAAATTTGGACGATTTTCACAAAACGGTAATGCGGCGGACTGTATTAGAATTTCACGACCGAGGTGAATACCTTACTGCAGAAAAATTAACCCGGAAGTTGCGAAAAGACATCGAAATGAAGGGAAATGTGAGGTCAATATACCGCATTTTAAAATCTATAGGTTTTGAATAAGTTAAATGCAAAGATGGTAGAATGTTTCTCATGGAACGCAGTGACATTGTGGATGCTTGCGTTAGGTTTTTAAGAGAAATGCACAAGATTCGCACTCGAGAACCTAACACATGCATTTATTATATGGATGAAACCTGGGTAAATCAGAATGATTCCAGAAATTATTTCTGGCAAACTCGGAGTGGAGTAGGAGGATTGAAAGTGCCGGTAGGAAAGGGGGAGCGGCTTCTTGTTTGTCACACAGAGCCCGCCGAGACTGGATTTATCCCTGAGACAAAACTTGTTTTCCTCTCCAAAAGTTCAAAGAATGCGGATAACCACTCGGAAATGAATGAGAATGGTTCAAGAACAGCTGTCTGCCTTACCTGCGTACAAATTCAGTAGTTGTTATGGACAACGCTCCTTATTATTCCATGATTTTGAATAAGACACCGAATTCACACACACGCAAGCTAGAAGTATGTGATTGGCTGCAGAAGAATGGGATTGATTACGAACAATCCCTGACCAGAACAGAATTACTCCAAATTTGTAGAATTCCCGCCAGCCCACGAAAGCAGTACGAATTAGACGAAATTGCGAAAGCAATGGGTCACAGAGCGATTCGTTTGCCTCCTTATCATTGCGCCTATAATCCTATTGAAAAGATTTGTGCGCAAGTGAAAGGATATGTGAAGGAAAAAACAACACTTTTGAAATCGCTGACGTAGAAAAACTGACACATGAGTCAGTCACACGAAACAGATCATATGAGGCAGGCAGATTGAGCTTCCTGCGTGCGCCACGTCGAAACTCTGCAAGAGGAAGATTTTCGAAAGGAAATTTTGAGGGACAACGTTATGGACCCAATAATTATAAATATTGTGGAAACAATTCGTAAGAAGAAAGTAGCGATGACCGTGAAAGCGCAAGCACGGGTGGCGGCGAAGAAGACTCCCTCGATTTGGAATAAAAAGAAATGATTTGAATTTTAGATAATTTATTTCACTTTACATTATACGTAGATACTGTACCGAGACGGGATTATACAACCCCGTCACATCACAGTTTCGTCGGCGTCAACGCTCATAGGCGGCGAGAAGAGCAGTCGAATACCTGAGTAGCAAAACGCGCAGCCTGGTATCCGTTGCTCGCACTAGCAGCCACAAACTATCGAGTCACGTTTTTCCTGAAAGGAGTGAAGTAGGAGAAATTACCCCCCCCTTCTCAGTATCTGCTCAGAATTTCCCCAGCGCGGCGCTAATAAATAGGCTGACGCGCATACGGAAAGCCTCTTTTGTCGCCATCTCGCCTGGAGTCAACATCTCTTCTGCTAGCACGCGTCAGGTCAGCAGTTCTTCACGTAAGGCACCGCTTGGCAAGTGTGCAGATTTTATCAGAGCGTTAGATTAGTTAGAAATTGCCGCAACGACTGTGTAGAATAGGAGTGTACGGCGTTGCAGAGAAACGTCTAGCTAGTCATCCGCGCAGTAGTCAGGAATTAGAGAAATATTCCTCTATTAACTAACGCGGGAAGTAAAAGTGTGCCCGTTTTCAGGAAAGCTCTGAAAGTTCTTAATTAACAGAATAAAGTTAGGAACGAGCGAAGTACTTGCACTGGCAGTTAGGGAAGTGCAAGGGACATTTTCTGCAAATTGGGCGTAATCGAAGGCGATAGCAGCCGTGGGAGGAGAAGAAATCGGTTGGTGGAGGCGGAAGAATACGCGAGGCGACCGAGAAGACGACGACTGAGCAAAAGGACGGCGAGAGCAGCGCAGAACTTCGGAGTCGAGCAACGCGTTGCGGAGCGCAGCACGCTGTTTCAAGGTTGAAAGGCGGACAGTGTCGAGGTAACCCGTAAAACTGAAATTAGGTCAAGTTCACGTCGGCAGGGAAAGAACAGTTTCAGAAGTGTCGAAAATTGAGGACACGGATATTAATAATTTGTAGCTTGGGAGTGGGAGATTTAATGCGTAATTGCTTGCCTTTAACCATTCTATTGTAGCAGCCATTATTCTGTTACCAGCACTTATAATTTAAGGAGAAATTGAGAGTAGTGCGCTTGCCCACAAGTTAATTATTGTATGTAAAATTTTGAAAAGGCAAGAGATTGTAAATTAGGATTAGTTTCACGTGCAATTGTAATTAGAATAAGTTAAATTTAGACGTAGTGAATTTTCGAAGGGAATTCCCAGTACTGGTGAAAGAAATTGATTCAGAAAATCAGTTCTAAACAAAATTAAATGTTAATTTGTTGAATAGGTTGTCAAAGTTACTTATTTGTGTTTATTCAATCATTTTTGGAAGGGTAATTCTATGTGTGATTTGTTTTTCATTTTTATTAATTCATGCCACAGAATTTTGAGTGAATTATATGCTCGTTTATGTGTGATTTGTGTGACTTTTATTGTGTCAAGGGTTCAGACCTTTCTCGTACCCCAAAGATCCTGCTTCCTGAGATTCTAAGCTCGCTTCACGAGCATAATATCTTAACGACTTGCTTACAGTGCATGCTGAGTGTGCTGAAGAAGGTACGAGGGTGTACGATAGGTAAGGCGGTTACAATACGTAAGTTATCAATGTGTTTATTTTCTACATTGTACATTCCCAATCCCTGCATGTTTCATTCACGTGGTAATACTTATGTAAGTTCTTAATTTTCTTATTATTTACTATAAATTTGTATAAAATTAAGTTCTAATTGAACAGCTACAAATATTAAATTCTGGTTCAGTATCAACCACTGTTGCGTTTACCCTTGAGCGTAATTGGAATAAAAGTTGGGAGGGAGAGAAGGCAAAGCAAAATGTATTCAACTTACAGCATTATTAAAATGCAATAGAAAACAAGTGTTGCAGTTAACATCACGTAATACATTATTTTGAAATAAAATAAATATTTTAAATATATTATTTATTATACTATATTATATAATACAATAATTGTAGTTTAAACAGAGAATAACTTAAATATTATATTTATCATACTATATAGTCTTATGTAATTGAATGGGTGAAAGCCAAAACGGTACACAGACGATTATAAATTTTGAGAAAATTTTATTTAAGTCAATATTACTGTAACGTCGTTGTGTTTTGTTCATCATTCACACCACGGCATTTCAATTGTTGATAAAAACCACGAAAATACATTGCCACTGTAATATAGCATAAAATAAACACGTTTTTCTCAGAATTTATAAAATGTCACTTATATCGTTGTGAGTATTACTCATTCACTTGTAGTTTAAAGAGAGAATGGTATTGCAATTGTGTCAATAACTAACAATGAAACAAAAATATGGCTTCCAACAAGTGAATTGTTTTAAAAACTCGTCAGAAATATTGCATCTAATTGTTCTCATCTTCTGGAGGTAGGGAGATGTTAAGACCCTTTCTTAGAAATTCCTAATGACGGGTCTAACGTAGATGGAAGGAAAATAGAGTAACCAGAAATTTGGAAACAAAGCAAAAATATGCTATCTCTCACTGCGCCACTACTGGACTTCCAGTTTGGCGGCTAGTATAGTTCGCACTAAAATCTACGTGATTATGCAAATTTAGAACTAATCTTTCTGCTGCAGCTCTAGCGCTTGTGGCTCTGCCTGACTTAACTCCCGTTACAAACTATATTACCTGCGGTAGCGCACGCAGTCGCGGCTTGTGAACCTTGCTCCCGCCCAGCTGTCCTTGACGTCGCACCAACCACCGTTGCCTGCGTCTTCCTTCCCTCATAATCGTCGCCTACGCTTCTTGCTTGGCTCCCGGCTCCTCTCGCCCTGGTCTACTTCATTCTCCACTACACTTGCCCGTAGCACGCCGACGCGTGATATTTAGTCCTGACGGGTGTTACTAGCGGCGTAATTTCGGGGTACTTCAACACCTAAGACTTGTGGTGGTAAATTAAAAGTCTTATGACGCCTCGAGATAATTATGCTCCTCTTTGTCTTGACGACTACTGTTTTCCGCCCTAATTTCCTACAATTGCACCCAGTTCAATTAACTGCTGCACCAATATCGAATACTACGTAACTTCCAAAATCTTCTCCAACTTCGCTCAGTTCAATTAACTGCTGAACAAACGTCGAATACTACACAACTTCCTAAATCTGCTATAACTCACTTCTACTCACCCCTGCTCTCTTACTAACTCTTCTCACGACGAGATGTCGTCTACGCTCTATCAGCCTCGCTCACCGCACTCGTCTGCTCACCTCGGCGTCTCGTACAGTAAAAGAGGGCTGAACTGTCAGCTGCTCCGCATTTTAAAGAGATGGCGTGACGTCACGGCGAATCCCTCTGCGTTTGCCATAAGTCGGAAGTCCGCCGTCGTCGCGCCACGGACCGCAGATAACAGATCGCGCTGCTTTTGACGTGAATTATTCGACGTCTCTGAGTCACAGGAACCAATGATTATACACATTTTGTTCAAGTGTACCTCCTTTAAACTAAGTACGAAGTGGAAAAGTTCCTAAGGGATTATTAAGGCTATATTGTTGAGTCAGAAAATTTCCACAACCTAAAAGTGTCAAAAATAAGAATGGACAATGGTGGTGAATTCCGTTCAAATGATTTTAAGGAGTGGTGTAAGCAGAAAAGTATCCAATTATATTACTCCGTTCCTCATTCTCTACAGCTAAATGGTACGGCAGAGAGAATGAATTGCACTTTGGCAAATAAAATGAGAGCTTAACTAGAATATGTTAATTTTCCTGGTGAAATGTAGGGTACTGCAGTACAAACTGTTGCTTAACTCAAAAACAGATGTCCTACAGTACATGTAGATACTACACATGCTAAGAAGTGGTATAAGATGAAACCTGATTTGTCCCTCCTTCAAATTTATGGTTCAATGGTTTATACCAAGAATTTAGGTTCTCTAAAAAAACTGGATCCTAGAGGCAAAAAAGGAAGATTTTTGGGATACTCAAACAACGGCTTTATAATCGGCATATACTCGTCAGTTGTATGTCTCAAGAGATGCTCTTGATACTAAAGAATCCAAAACACAACTGCTTAACAGACACTGGGTAGAAATTGAAAACTTCTTCAATGATGAAGGAATCCATGAAAATGAAGAAAACAAAGACAATCATGAAACTTCCAGTGAAGATGAAGATTATGATTCTGAAAAGTATGTACCTTCAGATGATGATTCCCTACCAAATCCTCTGTTAAATCAAAGGGAGATAAAGATGCCTGGTAGATATAAATATTATGTGCTGATGGCTATGATTGCTGAAGATTCACTTCTTACTTATAAATACTGTATGAATAGTCAAGATAAAAATAAATGGAATAGTGCCATAGAAGAAGAGAAAGACTGCCTGGTCAGGAATCATCATGTCAGTGTCGCGGCTCGTCCCGCATAGCCTAGATAATACAAACTCCGGCCGCGGAAGCCTACGCAACCATTATGTAATTATTTCATTATGACCAGTATTGTTAAAAATCTGTTCTACGAAACATCATACACAATTAATACTTCTAACGAATAATTTTTGTGCAATGTGTTTTGAATTTTTTGTCGAGGTCCTGCTCAACATTCTCTTCACAAGTAGACCAGATCTGGCCAACTAAATTGGTTTCACGGACCACATCGATGTCGCTTAACGATACAGTGGGTCCGGGGCAAACGTGCTTTAAAAAAGTAATAAAAATACAAAATGAATAAGAACTTAGTTGTTATACATCATAATAGAGAGAATGGATTTTCCTTTAGATCTATTCTGTCTGCATGAATTCCATTTGCTCATTCCACCGCAATCTTCGTCGACCCGCATTTATTCTACATTGCAGTTTATATTTAAAACTTTTGATCTGTCTATTCTTAGTAGAGTACACATATACCATTAAAATCTAAATATACTCACACTTTGACATATACTGATAACTTGCCGATCCGGTGACCGGGATCACAAAGGCAGTAGTGCCATAGCGATCTCGGACCGAAGGATCGCGGGTTCGAGTCATGCATCGGGCATGGTTGTATTGTGTTTGTCCATTTACCCTCTATCATCATCACATCGTGTTATCCTCACAGTTACCATACCGTTACAAGCAATAGTGGTCGCTAATGACCTAGAAGTCGGTGTGACATTAAATAACAAAAAAAATTGAAAACTTTCATTTTTGATTTAATAACTTTCTCTTGTGGTCTCGCAAAGTGTACCCCACGAGAAGCCTCAGCAACCAAATTTCCGCTGCTTCAACCCTCTTTCTCTGTTGGGCCATGGTCTGTATCTCTGCATCATATAAGAAGTTAGCAATATAAAAAGGAATAAAAATTGACCTTTGCAGATTTTCTTCAGAGTTTGCTAGAATAACCTGGTCGTCTCCAATAAGCAATGTATGCAAGGACAAATTTCCAATAAATTTTGTTTTTAAATGGCTTTCCTAATCACCTCATTAATCACCTCATTAAATTAAACGTTAAAAAGTGCGTGTTACACGGGGCATCCACGCTTAAAGTAGTGTAGTAATCCACATATGTACTACGAATGGCCCTCACTAGAAGTGGGATTTCCAGCAAGATCTCTCATAATTTGTGTCGGTTCACTGTGTCTAATGCCTTTTCTTGACCTACAAACGCAATGAATGTAGGAATATTGTATTGTTTTCCTATAATCAGTTAGAGTATGAAAATGCCAACAATATTAGACCTGCCTTTCCTAAATCCAGTTTGCTTTTCTAACAAGAGCATCTCTCAAATCCTTGTTAGTCGCCGATATAAAATGTTGGGGTATATTTTGTATCTGATATTCAAGAGAGTTATTGGTCTGTAATTAGATTAGTTTTTCCTATCCCACTTTTACTTTATCCACTGGCACCTGGTACTGCACGAACTAGGTTGTTGCAGACATACGTCATTCCTAGGGCTCGGACTTTGAGGCACCTGACACTAAGCGATAACATATACTCATAACACGAGCAGCTCCCGAACTTCCTGATATTGCACAATATTCAGAGTGATAAAGAGGAAGGCGTCAAGTTTTTCTTCGAGACTTCTCTTGATATTGGTTATTGGTTTTCATATTGGTAATAATTATTTTAATCGCTTTAATATTTGTTTCACTTTTTAAACAAAAAATAAATATTTTCCGTTTGTTAGCTCCTAAAACTCCGAGCGCTAGTTATCACAGGATAAAGAAATATAATAAAAGAAGTCTCTAGGCACAAGTTATTTAGAGTAAACATTATTTAAATCTTACCTCACTTTAAAAAATGCATCATCCTTTTCTTCATTTCGGCAAATCGGTTCGTTATCGGTTGCTGTTGAAATCTAAAATATTCTGATGAAATTGTTTTCTATGGATAGCATCGCCAAAGCCGTTAGTCGTCCCTCGCTCATTGTGTTTCTCAAAAATGTTTTGATTATTTTTAGAGTTGAGAAACATCTTTCAGCTTCCACTAATGTCATTGGTAGTTAGTGTTCATCTCAACAACTGAAATGTTTCGCTTATTGAGCCAACTAAATTGTATTTTAAAATAAATTCGGACAAACTGACAGCACCTGACATAGATCTAAATTCTTCTGATGAATAAACTGAAGACAGTTCATTCTGAAGGATTCTTTTGTTTAAATATGTGTAAGTTGAACACACATTTTTCAAAATTTCTTCTGGGAATTTTGATGTATAAAATGAAAAATATCTTGTTCAAAAAGCAATGAAGGTTGAACATGCCCTACGAACGTAAGTTAAGCTTTACTTTCACAAGAAGTCAAACTATATACCTCTTTGGCCTCTCGATACCTTTATAAATTATCGCACATTTCCTTGATGTAGCATTCGAAATTTCAGCAACAGGGTTGTTTTCACTGTCAATCTGATCACAAATAATACTAATATTTTTTTCAAAACGTGATAATGATTCATGTACAGAAGAAGTCATGTGCAGAAGATGTCTTTTGCAATTGACCAAATACAATTGCAACAAATGGAATTATTTTGCTGAAAAATGTCAGCCAAAAACTGGAGTGAGAACTAACCAGCATTCTTCTATGTACTGCAACTTGTTCTTCCTTCTTATTTCATCCATTTTTAAACTTTTATCCATATACGTGATAATATCCTGTTTATGGGCAAAACAGTACATACACTTCTTTAATAAAAATTCCTCCGTGTGTTCCCAGCTCTAAGAAGTCGTCTTTTTACTACAATGTCAAGAACCGCTGTTCTTCATGGGATCGCGGGAAAGAAAGTGCAGATACATTGTAAGCTGCAGAAAACCCTAACATTTCCATTAATTGATGCTGCCTTGCTAATAATAAAGTTATCTTAGTGAACATAGTAATAATTGTATTCAGACTTGAGCACTCTTTGCTTAATAATCGCTTGCACGCAGTCCGATGAGCCTGTCATAACAGAATCACCATCATTGGTCTGTGCGATTACTTTTGAAGGAGTTTCGTTCAATTCATGTTTCTGAAGTTCTTCCAATATGCAGGGAGTGTTTTGGCATCGTGGCATGGGAGAAATATAACTCCAAAATCTTTCCACGAGCTTTCTTTTGATAACGTAACGAAAAACAATAGCCATTTGTACTAAATTGATAGTCTGTGGTTTCATCTCCAATAATTGACAGAAAATTGAATTCTTAATTCCTTTTGAAATTTCTTCTTAACAGACATTCAACCCTACTCGCAATAATTCATTCTGTATTATTTGGGACGTTCCGTTAAATACTGTTCCTTTTTTAAGATGTGTTCTTAAAACAGAATCTGATCTAAAATTCACAAGGCCTATAAAATTCCACGATCTGACGATTTTGCAGTCTCATCGTCTTCTCAACGCCAGTTCAAAAGACCCGCACAAACGTACACAGTTAATTAACTATTGAGAACATACCTGTTGTGCCTATTTTTTTCATTTTCTTCTGCTATCTTTCTCCAGTAAGCGATGTCCAGCTGTGAATATATTTCCATTTCCACTGGTATTTCCAAGTAAAGTGAACTTGAAAATATTTTTTAAGTGTACAGCTGATGATTCATGCTTTTTTATATTGTAGCGGTACGGTATTATTTAACTAAATTAAATATAATAAAATAGAACGTGAGGAAAAGTTTGTACTATGGAAGGACCCACGGCGTCACGCGCACGCCCCCCCCCCTCTTGCGACAGCCACGACCCCCCCCCCTGACCCACTTCGACAATATATGGCACCCCGACGGCCGGAGGGAAGGGTGAGTTGTCAGGCGCTCCGCTGCGACCCCGTCCGGAACGTTTTCGCGACGCATGTCACCGATACCGGGGAAGTACAAAGTAATAATTCATTATTAGCCGGGAAGCCCCTCCAGAGACGTGGCCTACTTTCTAGTCGGCCACGGATACATTCCGAACGACAAAGAAAGACAGCACCTCTAGGGAGAGAGAGAGAATGGAAAATTTCCATGAAACTGCCGGATCTTATTGACCGAAATCTAAGTAAGACGCCATAACCTTTGACCAATAGTGACTAGACCGTCAAAGTGAAGAAGGGAATTCGAAACATACGAGGAATAGAGGGTGGGGGAATGAAAAATCAACCTCGCACTGACGGAGATACAAATCGGGACTTGGCGAGAGGCATTCTCGGAGAGAGGAGGGTGCACCTCTGGGGGAAAGGCAAGCATTCAGTTGAAGTTTCTTAAGGAGAGGAAGTGCAAAGGCACTTACGGGGGGATTTGCGAATCTTTGCCACTGCTTATTCGCTGCAAAATTCGCACTCACTGAAATTTCATCGAGAGGAATCACAGACGCAGCGGGAAACAATGTTGTGTGCTCCGCACCTGTGATCGAGAGCCGATACACCCCGGCCATCTATAAGCTCCGCCGAAGCAGCCTCCAGACGACCCTTCGCTGACGTCACCGCCCCGCGCGGTCACCGTCCGTGCAGACGCCGCCAGCCGCCGCCGACGCCCCTCTGGTGGGAGCGCCTGCACAACTGCATTCCTGGGAAGGCCATCCCGGCCATCTATAGGCTCTGCCGCGCCCGCACGGGCCCACTGCAACACATCTGCCACGGAAGGTACCCCAGGCAACGTAATCAGGGCCAATAAAGAGTTCGCGACGAGCGGTCGAAGGGTGCGGATGTGCCCCTGCCGCTCCGCTCCTCTGGCCGACCCGAACGCCAGCGCGCATAGACCCGGGCCTGCGCCTTTCGCCCGCCGCCTCATGCCCCGCCGGGCCGCCTAAGCAAGGGGGCGCGCAGGTACCTCAGGCAACAAAGCCATGGCGGAAACATCGGAGCCGCAGCAGCTTCCGCCCACGCCTCTGCCGCTGCCCTTCACCGGCGCCGGCCCTGCGGACGACGCGGTAATGCCCGCCGCCACCATTGCCGCTGCAGCTCCGCCGCCGCCGCTGCCGCTGCTGCCTCGGCCATCGGCCGAAAACAACACGGTGGAAGTTACAGCGACTGCTCCTTCCGCCATCGATATGGGCTCGACTCCACGGCGAGTCCCTCCTCTGCGCCTGCAGAGGGTGTGTGGAGACACATGGAGCTCCTTCTCCTCCACCCCCGCAGCGTACAACATGAACGGCAACGAATGGGAGGAACCTAAAATGGTCCCCTGGGAGGTGGTACTCGCCTTCGCACGGGCACGCGAAGCGGAGCTGTGGAGCTTCTGGAAGGAATGCGGCGGGCCTTCCGCCCAGGCTACTTCCAGCCCCACGCCGAAGCCGCGGCCTTCGCCCTCAGTGCTGGAAAGGGTGCGCGCATTCGAAGCGCACTCCCCAGCCTCACAACAATCCACGGACGACCCGTCCGCAACGCCGCTGGCCTCCGGGACCTGCGGCGTAACCGGCGGCAACCCAGCGGAGGAGAGTGCAACGCCCCCCTCCCCCGCTGCACAGCCCGAGCGGCCAGCACCCGCAGACCCAGATGACAGCGGCCCGGTGGGCCCTACATCCTCCAGCGGGCCACCCGCGACCTCCCCCTCCTCGCAAAGGAGCAGCGGGGAAGGCGAAACCGGCCGACCGCAGTCCACCGAGGCGGGCGCCGGCCCCGCGACCACCACCTCCAGAGGCAGGAACCGCAACCGTCGGCGAAAGCCGAAGGTCGCTGCTCCAGCCGAAGTTGTAAGCCCTGGCTCCACCCCAGACGGACACGTCCCGGGAGGGTCCCAGGATCTCCGCGGCGAGGACGGCGACCTCCCCCACCCCCAAGAAGAAGCGTCGGCACCTCCGCACGCGGGCCAGAGCGGAACCACCCCTGGCGCCCGACGGAATCCCTGGCAGGTAACGACTCCACCGCCCAGTCCCATCCCTTCCAAACTCACGACGGCGAGGGCACAGATCGCGGCTGGCAAACCGTCCCTGTCAACCAGCGCGGCCGGCTGCGCAACGCTAATTCTCCGACGGAGGCGTCCGGGCACGCCCCGCTCGAAACACGGGAGCCCCAAGCGGCGGCCGCCTCACGGCCGCCGAAAAAGCCATATTATATAAGGCTCAGGATCTCCCCCGATGCTGTGCTCGCCCACGGTCGTGCGCTGGGCGTCGCAACAGGCAAAAAGGCCACAATTGGCCGAGCCAAAACGCGGGGGAAGCGTATTGTCTACGCAATCCAAACCACAGACAAGGTAGCCTACTTAGAGGCGGAGAAATATGCTAAATTGCATAACATATTTTTCTTCTCACATCCGCCACCGCGTGAAGGGCATGAAAAGACCCCCCGAGTGGCAATCATGGGACTCCCGAGAGGGTTCACCGAGGGAGAAGAGGCGCAAGAGCTGAGAGAGCTCGGCTACGACCCCCTGGGCGTCAGGCAACACTGGCGTCTAAAAGAATCTGCGGTCGCCGGACCCGCAGGTGAAGGTGAGCCTCCCGTAAATGAATGGCAGCGCAGTAAACTGCTCACGGGGACATTCATGGTCACCCTACACGACACTCCTGCCTCGCGAAAAATATATTCGGTCCGTCAGTTGGATAGCTTCGACGTGACTGTTGAGCGCGAAAAGAGGGCACGACACCTCTTTTGCGCTCGCTGCTGCAGATGGGGTCACCACTCGGCCAATTGCGCCTATGACTACCGCTGCAAGCTCTGCAATGGAAATGGCTACCCTACGGAGCAGAACAAGCCGGAGTACATGGGCACGACACACTGCCCAAAACGGGGTAACTTCAACCCACCTGAATGCTGCAACTGTGGCGGACGCCATGTAGCGTCGTACTCCAGCTGCAGCTACTTTAGTCTCCCCAGTCGCCCCTCAGACGATGACGGGGAGAATGTCGGGCGGTCAGATCGCGGCACCCGAAATCAGGGCGGTGCAGCCCGACAGGAAAGTAACGGGACAGCCTGGTCAGAGGTGGTACAAAACCTAGCAGAGGCAAACACCGCTCAGGCCCCCGTGTCGCGGGACGCAACCGGTGCGATGGAGTCGCGGACCAGCGCTCCACCCGCGGCCGCCCCTGCAGCGTTCTCCAGAAGCCAGTTTCTGGCAATGCTTGCACAACTGGCAGGTCTTCTCCCCGAAGATGGCGCAAACCTCTAGGAGACGCCCATAATCTACCTGCATGCAGCCGCTGCGTGCATGCACCTGGAATGCGCGGAGCGCACTGCATAAATCCCAGCAAATAGGCGATATAAGAGACGTGGTTCAACGCCCGGAGCGACTTCCGAATTCAAGGATTCGCAACATACTGGAGAGACCGCGAAGGCAGATTGGGAGGTGGAGTCGCATTGAGCATTCGCCGCGACATCCCTCAGCTTTCCAACAGGAACGGCACCAATCTACCCACTCTAGCAGCGACGAGACGGGGCGTATGTGTATGCGCACCGAAAAGTCCCACATATTTCCCGACAGCCCAGCGCGGAACGCGCAAGCGACCGGGTATTATCGATTTTGCGATCGCGAAGGGGGTTGACGGTGATGTACCGTCGTCACTACCCGAACTGGACTCCGATCACAATCCGGTAATATGTGTGGTGGCATCTCTTGTCGCAGTACGCCAGCAAAGAATGCGAACAACGCGCGACACGGACTGGGGCGGTTATCAAGCTCAAGTGAGCGATTTGCTCGAGCAGAGACCGCTGGTGACAAACATGGATATAGAATCTGCGGTGAACTTGTTCACTGACACGGTTATGTCCGTTTACAAAAAGGTCACGAAAGTGACGCGCGTGCCGGATTCTCGTCCCGAGCTCATAGAGGAGCAAAGACGGACACTGCAAGCGCTCCGCAGAGCAGTAAAGCTTCATCGCCGATTTGGTGATCCCGCAGACGGGGAGCGGGCGAGACCGCTGAGCCGAGAATTCCGTGCGTCTCCGCGAATGCAATCTCCACGATAAACGCCTATGGGGCTTATCCAAAGCGCTGGGCGGCAACCAGGAGTAAATCACCCCATTCAAACCAACGCGAACACCCCAAGGCTCCCCGGTCAACTTCCTCCGGCACTGGTGTATGTGTGGGACGACGCTGCAAAAAGCGAAGTCTTTGCTGACTTGCTCGAGCGGCAGTTCCGACCCAACGACGCCGGAGCCAGCGATGTCCACGTGACTGCGGAGCGCCTACGGTGCCTCCTGGCAGTCACACCGAATACATCAGCCCGTCGCGTGACGGACGGAGAACTCCGCGGAGTGCTCCGCCACCTCAACCCAAAAAAATCTTGCGGCCCTGACGGCATCACCGTCGCCCACTTGAGATCCGTTGGTGACAAAGGGGTTGAATTTCTCCTGGCACTTTTCAATGCCTGCCCAGGACAAGGATATATCCCGCGCCCGTGGAAAACAGCGAACATCTGCTTAATACCCAAGTGCGGTAAGAGCCTCTTCCTGCCGAGTAGTTATAGACCCATTAGTCTTCTCTCGCTCCTAGGAAAGACTCTAGAACGCCTCATACTGGTGCGCTTGCAGCAGGAAATACGGCGTCTAGGTCTCCTCCGAGACGAACAATTCGGGTTCAGAACGGGTCATAGCTCCGCGCAGCAGCTGACGCGCTTCTGCACCGAGATCGGCCACTCTCTCGAGAGGCGACAGAATCTGCCTACCGTCTTCCTGGACATGCGGTCGGCCTTCGACACGGTGTGGCATGAGGGGGCACTCTTATGTCTCATCGAGTCAGAGATAAGCGACTGCTACACCAGGCTGATCGGTAGTTTTCTCACAGAGAACGTTCAGAGTGCGAGTTAACGGCGTACAATCGTCCCTAAGACGCGCCGAGGCGGGAGTTCCACAGGGGAGCGTGCTCTCCCCCACCCTCTTCGGCTTGTACGTCAATGATGCGCCTCTGCTAGCAGAAAGGAGAACGGGAATTTAGCGTTGCGGGCTCCTGATGTTCGCGGACGACTTTACGTATTACGCGAAATCGGCGAACAGCAGGCAAGCAGTGAGATACCTGAATGAATGCCTCGCCGCCTTTCCCACCTGGCTATGCCAGAAACGCCTGACCCTAAACCTTGAAAAATGCGTGGCCGTTAACTTCACCCGTCAGAGGGCAGATCCCGAGGAAACGGTGTTGCTTGCGGGCGCGCATCTTCCTTGGTCCCCATGCGCGAGGTACCTTGGCGTGACTCTAGATCGTGGCCTCTATTGGCACAAGCACGCCAAGGACCTTCGCCACAAAATTCTTGCGAGGACCTCCCTCTTACGTCCCCTCCTTAGCTCCCCGGACCTATCTCTCTCGCAGAAGCGTCTCCTTTTCACCGCCTGCATACGTAGTTTATGGACCTATGCTTGCGAAACCTTGGCGGCAGCGCCGGTCTCGACCCTACGCCCGATTTGGGCGGCCGAGAACCGAGTGGTGCGGACCGCCACGCGGCCGCATCTCCCTCCTTCTCCTCCTAACCGCCACCATAGGAACAGTGCAACCAACGGGGCCTTGGGCGTGAGTCGTCAGCTGCCGGAGGAGATCCGCCGGAGGGCACACACGGCGCTCACGCGGGCGCTGGGCCCGAAAGCTCCGCGAAGGCTCTTGCGCGAAACCGGCCGGGCAGTGAACTGTGAGGTCCACCGGACGTATTTTACGCCGAGAGGGCCCAAGCAAGTGGCCTCCACGTTCCGGGCGCTACCGCCGCAGCTTCTCGCAGAACTCTGCGAGCAGCGGCCTGAGGCTCCCAGCGGGAAGAGTGAGGCTCCGCCCGTTACAATTGCCAGGGCACATTGTGCCTAGCCGTCACGGACGCTTGGAGCAAAGTCTGCGCCGTGGCGCACAAAGTGTAAATAGTGTTTAGGATGTATATAGTGTCGTGTGAAAGTGCGTGTGTCAAGTGAAAATATAATGTGTGAATGTGCGTGTGAATGAAAAGAAAAAAAAAACAAGAAAACTAAAAATAATAAGCATGAAGAAGAATACAGTATTGTGTTAATCTTTGGTTGCCGGCCAAAGTGCCGGCTTCATCCATAGGTTAAGTTAGAAATAAGTTAGTAAGTAAGTTATGCCCCCTTCTTTGCCGCATAAGCCGTAGAGTTGCGGCGTATGTTGTATCCCAACAAGAAAAACTCTCGCCTCGCCAGGGCTACTGGCGGGGAGAAAGTTGAAAAAAAGGGCCAATAAACCCTTAAAGACAATTTTCAACGCGATGCCGCGCTGAGGCACAGAAAAGTCCTCACAAGGACAAACTTGTAATCGTAGTTATAGGATAATTTTTATGTATCACTTCTTCTTTAGTTGTAAGTTCTTTCTAATTTTTTTTATTTATTCACAATCTTTCTTGTTTCTCAATGTAACTTCCCTGGTACAGACATTGCCCAGGAATAAATGTTGTTTTACTTTACCAGTGACCAGATTGTTTTTTTTAAATGTCAATGAATTTATCTTATAATTCCTTCCATCACCTAGTATTAAGATATGAAATGGTAGGAGAACCGACTGAGCTAGGACCGAGCCGCTACCGCGCATTTCCGACGATCCCACGTCGCCGGGACTGCGTGGGGGCGTAACAATATAAACACTCAAATGATTCAAATCAGCAATGTTTTCCTCCAAACAAAAGGTACCGTACGTGAAATGAAACATATTTTCTCACCACATCCACAGAGCCACAATCCATCTTAAATCTATTTCCTGTCTTTATAATTTGCTCTATACTTAAATCTGTTAATTATCTGATGCGTTATTTTATTCTCAGCTTTTATTCATTAGATAGCCGAGAAAAACATTTATCCTGTAAACCCTATCCATTGTACCCACCCTATCCTGTAAATCCATTGCCAAAAACACATATATAAGTTTTATAAACCTATTAATTACCAAATGAATAAAGTTTAACTACTTGTAATCACCGTAATTCATTGCTCACTAAAAACGGCTAACACAGAACTCGTCCACAAGGCGTACCATCATTCGCAACTGTGCCATTTATCTTCTTAGTTCTATATACCTCGATGGCTGAAATTCATCACGAGCTTGAGAGGTGCTGCTCCACGGGTCGGTGTTGGGAATCATTTGCAACACATTAAAAATATTATGGGATAATACGAAGAAGAAGTTTGGCTCGTATTGTACGCCAGGATACCCAGTTGTAGCTGGAATTCAACTCCATCGATCACGTCAGGTCTCGGACGCTCTCTGGGGCCTGTCTTAATCAGGTAGATAAGATGTTCATTCGAAGATAGACCATGGTGCAAATACATGGGTGAGTTCCTCCGGCGTACCGATTTTTAATCGTTTTGCGCAACACCAGTTTGCGTTACGAAACACGTGACCACAGCACGGGCACTTCATTTGAAAAGCCAGGCCAGACGCTGGCCGCCATGATGCATGGAGAGCGAGTAGTGTTGATCAACATTTTGAAAGTGGTACAAAGTCACAATTTTCAACGGTAACCAGCCAAAAATAACACGAAGTTGTACCAGATGAAATATTTAAAATAAATGGTTCATAAATGTGTTCCAATGTCTTGTAGCGAGGTGTTAATTTTGGGATCTGGCTGCATTTAAAATTCCCGCTAACATTTGGACGCAAACTGGTGTCTGAAGATCATTGACTGAAGTCGGGTACAATGCGCAAGAGCCCTCCCCCCTGAGATAGACCAATCGCACGTTATTAAAGTGATTTCTTTTTTATTTTAACGTGTCAAGGAGCATTGGGAGAAAATGTCTGGTTGTTGTGCAGCACTGCAACAATGTCACGAACCGCCTCTGACATTCTCGCCGTAGCTCACGCAGTAGAAAGCTATGTAATGCTGCGGGAACAAACGTTTTTTTTGTGGGTCCTTGATACCGAAAAATAGATTGACGGCAAAACGTCTGGCCGACCGTCTATAAACAACGCAAGCGGCCAATTTTCTCCAACATTGATATTCCCCAATCGATCATGCTGAAGTTGCAGTCCCTTCAATTTTTTATATACTTCTGCATAATTTAAATCTGTTCTTGTTTTTCTGACGTGAATTTTTGTGACATTGAAAATTTCATTTAAGAAATCGGTATGGCAAATCTAAAATATTCTCTCGTTTTAGTCTATATACATGTTCACTGTTGTCTAGGAGGTTTGTTGAAAGGTAATTTGGGTGCTCGTACAATCTCTTCTGGTAAGCTTGGCTCTTTGTGGTGATAATTTCTTCTAGCGGAATGATGTCGAGGTTTCTGTATATCGTCTTGTTCGTCACGTACCATGGTGCATTGCAAAGTTTTCTTATTGTTTTAGCTTGGAATCTTTTTAGAATTTCTAAATTCGATTTTCTGGAAGAGCCCCACAATTCAATACCATAGGTCCATGTTGGTTTGATTAAAGTTTTGTAAATCTGTACTTCGTTATGCAAGGACAGCTTTGATTGTCTGTTTATTAGCCATGACAATTTGAGAACTTTAAGCTGCGCTTCTTTTCTCTTAGCTTTGATGTGGGTTTTCCAAGTCAGGCGTACATCCAAATACAGTCCAAGACGTTGTGGAGTTCTGTGTTGTTTAGTTTTACTTTTGGGCAGTTTTCTTTTATTAGTGAAAATGTTATGTGTTTTGATTTTGTTTCATTAACTGTGACTCGCCAACGATGACTCCAATCTTCGATTTTGTTTAGATGTTCTTGAAGATGTTGTGATGCGCAGGAAGGATCTTTATTGGCTGATAGCTATATAGTTGTGTCGTCTGCAAAGGTAGCTATTGTAGTTCTTTCTGTAATTGGTAAGTCTGAAGAGGATATAAGATATAATAAAGGTCCAAGAATACTTCCTTGTGGACTCCTGCAGAAATAGGTTGGAATTCTGATAGTGCATCCTGGTATTTCACTTGAAATAGGCGATTGCAAAGGGATGATTTTGAGAAGTAAATAGGAGTGCGGGAGAAAGTGTTTTATTTTAAATAGAATTCCTTCATACCATACCTTGTCGAGTGCTTGTTGTATGTCTAGGAATGCTGCAGAACAATATAACTTTTTTTCTAGGCTTTAAGAAATTGTGTTTACAATACGATGGGTATGTTCTATTATTGAGTGCCCTTCTCGAAAACCGTATTGAAAGTCAAGAATCACATATTTAATTATAGGCTTGAGGCGCTGTAAGAGAAGTTTTTCAAATACTTTTGATAGGACAGGTAGCAGGCTAATCGGTCGGTACGATGTCATTTCCATGGCAGTATTTCCTGGTTTCCAGATCGCAATTATTTGAGCGTATTTCCACTGACAAGGATAATGACTACTTCGAAGTATCGCGTTGAATATGCTTGTTACGAATGCATATCCTTTTCTTGGCATTTCCTGTAGAATCTTGCCAGTCATAAGGTCAAACCCTGGACTTTTCGTAGGATGCGATTTTTTAATTGTTTGTTCGACTTCTCGTGAGTTGAAATGTTTTATGGGCAGTGATAACTGTAAAGGTATGTCCAAAAACCCTAGCACTTTATTTTCAATAGTACTTGCAATTCCTGCTGGTTTGAAAACTGATGCAAAGTGTTTCGCTAAGCATTCGACCTTTTTTTCTGCGCTTCTTGCCCACGTGCCATCTTTTCGAATTGGTGCAATGTGCTGTTGAGGTCGCTTCAGTTTTCTTGTTCCTTTCCAAAGCGAATAATTAGTTTCAGCAGAAGGTGATATTGCTTGAATGTAATTAGAGAATGATTTGTTTTCGTATTCCTTAATTTGACGTGTTAATTGTCTGGCTGCTGTGTTATATTTTCTTTTGTCATCTGGTTGACGTGTTGTCATGAATATTTGTCGTAGTCGAGGTTTTTCTACCACTTACTTCTGCGGGATACGTTGACGATTTCTTTATTGTTTCTCTTGGTTGCGGCCCAGGCAGCGTCTTGTAATGTGTCAGTTCCTGTATTGCGTCTTTAATGTTTTCTCATGTTGTTAGCAGTGCATTTGCAGATAGTTTATTGTTCACGTAATCGCAGTACGTGTCCCACTTTGTCTTATTACTTGTTAGTTTTAGAGGATAGTATCTCTCAGATATATTTGAACTGATGGTCATTTCTACTGAAGTGTGGTCTGAAGAAAGGTCGTAACAAGATTTTACTTCTACTGTACCAAGATGCACACCTTTTGCTAAGTAGAAATCCAGGAGGTCAGGAAGCTTGTTGGCGTCGGTGGGCCAGTACGTAGGTTCACCAGTCGGTATAGTAGAAATGTTTAGTTTGTTTGTTACTTTAAGAAGGTTTTTTCCTCATAATGTGTTGAGTCGTGAGCCCCAATGCTGATTTTTCGCATTGAAATCGCCTCCAGATATGAATCTTGATCCTAATGTATTTATAAAGTCTTGAAATTTTTGTTCTGTTTTTCTGTTTTGGCGGGCAGTAGACAGATGTTAGTGTCAGTAAAGCTTGTCCTTCTGTCACCATTACAGATGTAGCTTGTATTTCTTCAGTTTTATATTCGTTCAGATCGTAATGTTTGATTGTGTTTCGAATTATTATAGCAGTTCCTCCATGCGCTGTACCGTCCGGGTGCTTGGTATTATATATATCATATCCAGGTATCTTTAAGTAGGATTTTTCAGTGAAGTGAGTTTCGGAGATTAGCATAATATCTATATATTTTTCTTTGAGAATAGTTACGAGCTCTCTTCGATGTTGGATTAAACCGTATGCGTTCCAGAAAATAATTTTACTTTTTGGTGCCATTTAATGCATTTTGGAAATTAACGACGTCAGTAGGCAGAGCAAAGCCTCAATTTGTTCAGATTGTTGTTTAAGGATGCTTTCGAACTTTTGGAATGAGGTTTCTATTACTTTGTAGAGGTCTGTTTGGTTTTGATTGTGAGGTACAGCTCATGTTGAGTTTTGAGAAGATGCTGTACGAGAGAAGGGATTGGGTTGACAGTGGCGAACTGGGAGGGGAGGGAAAGCTGAAGTGTTTGGCACTTTTTGTTTCTTCTTGGCGATGGTGTCTGTTTCTTTTCTGTGCTTGCTACGTTTATTAACGTAATCTTGATACACTTGGCAGCCTTTATAGTTGGCTGGATGACTTCGCGAACATAGCGCGCATGTTGCCGGCTGCGTTGCAGCTTTTTTGCATTCGTCTGTGAAGTGTTCTTCACCGCATTTCACGCACCTTGGAGTTTCTTTACAGTATTTCTCCGTGTGACCATACTCTTGACAGCGATGGCATTGTACTGGCGTTTTCTTTTTGTTCGGTGCTTCAAATTCTATCGCTGCATTTACAAGTGTGTCGATATTGTACATTTCTGCTTTGCACTTGGTTCTAAGTCTATAAAAAAAGAGCGAAAGCGGCTTTTTGCTTACTCGATGAAGTACATTGTGCATGTTACGAACTGTGTGACCCTTGGATTCGAGTTCAGCTTTTACGTCTTCTATGTTTTCTGACTGATGCATGTAGCGAAGCACTACACGAAATGCTCTGTCTTTCTTTTGTTGATAAGTGTGGTATTTGAACTCGGATTCTTCTAGTTGCTTAATTATTGCTCTGTAAGCTTCAATGGTTTTCGGTAACACTTTTACGTCCTCGCTGTACATTTTGTACGTAAAATCCTCGTCTTTTACTTGTAGTTTAAGAAATTCTAGTAATTTTGATAAATTAGTAACACTTTGCACGAATATTGGCGGTATGTTATGATCTATGGGGGCCTTTTTAGGAGTTTCAACTTCCTATTTGTCTTCTAATGCTGCTTATGGTTTTGTATGCGTAAACAAACGCCCACTCGAGGGAGTCGGCATGAACTGGTCACTATAGGCGTGTTTTTTTCTTTTTCCAGATTGTTGCCACTCTAGGGTACTCACGGTTTTATTTGAGATTGTTTCAAATGACCTCGGACCTTGTAGTAGTTGAGTCCATTGCTGTGGCTGCGTTACATGTAGTTCCCAGGGCTGGCCCTGGTGATGTGCTGGATAGAAGCCTGTTTGATCTCTCACAAGTAGTTGATTTATCTGTATCAATTGTGGATCCTCATTCATTAAATATTGATGTTGCTCTAATTTTTGCTGCGCATTTTGTTGAATTTGTAAGTTAATTTGATCACTGGTTTGCCCCGCGGGGCCACTTGTAGCTTGACCATTCATTGGTGTTGAATTAATATCACTGAATTCACTGTGATTTAATGCTTCCACTGCTCTAGCGATGTGCTGCCCCGTATCAGGGAAGCCGCTTGAAAACATTGTCACTATGACTGTACACTGAACTCGTAGAGTTTGTACTCTGCTAACCTTATCTCGCTGAAGTCGCCCGTGAAGCAGAGCACTCGGCGCACGTCCGCTCGCAACCGTGTTCAGGCGAGAACTCGACCCTTGAATTTGAAACCGATATTTTAATTTTGGGAGGTACTTTACAGGAAGGCCGATACAGTGCACACAATGTTTGTCACATCTTACGTTTACGTCATACACACACTTTCTGTTTGAGAGTGAACTTCGAGCGAGCTATCACAAACCGACTATTCAACAAGACTGGAAAGCATGCATTTTGCAGTGCGCGACCTTGAAACACCGCGTGCCCAGGAGAGTTCAGCGCACCGTTCCTCGACGAGAACCTGTCGGCCGAGCAGAATTTTCCACGATCGTGGCACACTTCTAAAGTAGTCGCACTGTGTATCTTTCTTTAAAAGCCATTTGCTCTTCACTTGCCCATAGATTTGCAAGGTAATCAAGTCACGTATTATCCAGAATCAATTTATTTTTTACGTTATCTTCATTTTTATCAGGTTGCTTGAATATTTTATAGACTTTCGTGTTCTATTGCGGATGTTATAACGAAGCGCGTCAGGACCAGTCTTCACGATGGAATATCTTACGTCATTTCGCGTTTTTCTCGGTCGTGCTGCTATAGAAGCACAAGTTTGGAATCCCCTTTTAGGATGAGTTTATTTTCGCGGACTTCCCCCACCACTGCTATATTGTCAGATTTCTTGGCCTACTGCGCGCATGCGATTCGTCGCCCTCTCCCAGCAAGGCGGAGCTATTAGTCATCAATGTCACTGCAGCCTTCGCTGTCCATTTCGTTATGGTCGTCCTCAAAGGAACTGTTCTGTAAAGAAACAATAATTTTGCCCACTTCTCCGTCGATGGTCATATTTGTTTTCAGAGGCAGGATTCGGGGGACAACGGGAGGCAACTGCCCCCCCCCCCCCATGTTAAGACAAATTTTTAAAAAAATAGACATTTCATTTCGCAGATCTTCAAATTTTTATTATAAAATATTTACTTGTTTCTGTATTTCTACACAAAATTTAATCCCTATACAGTATTTGAGTAACTGAGAGTGTGCGTGACTGCTTGTGTACGGATCAGTCATTCCACTTCCCGTGAACCAATCGAAACGTATGAGGTGTCATTCGACGCGACTCGGTCTACTGATGGAGAACTGATAATTTGTTTTCGGATCCGGTCAGAATATTCCAAGAAATCGTCAAAAATGGGTTTTTGCGTGTTTTAGCGCTACTATTTTAGTGGGAATGACTGGAATCAAACCAATTGCACCCAACTACATCTATGTAGGTTACGTTGAAGGCGTCAAGTAAATCGCCAGATCGCCGCGCGGCAGATTTAATTTAATTTGCATCCGTATTAACGTTTTTTTTAATATACTTACAAAATCCGACGAGCAGAATAGCCTCATTGAACTTGAACTTCAGGTAAATAGGGAGAAAACCCATCTGTGAGTAATGCTACGGAAGCACATTTACGTTCTTAAGTTCAACTTTTCACATTTACATTCTTAGGCGTGCAAATAACGATTTTCGAATTGTAGTTCTAAAAGATTTTGCGACAGTTTTATCGGAATTAATTGAGAATGATCTTATTAGAGAATAACACTGAAGAGAAGCTTACAGATGTTTTCTTTGTGCACTTTTATACATATTAGCAAAAAAGTAAAGAATATAGCTGAACTAAATTGTAACCATTCAGCATCATTTGTACTTGCAAGTATTTTTACGGCGTTTATAATTTTTAAATTACATTATTACCAGTTCATATTCTCCATGTAGGTAGTATACAAGGCCTTTGGGGGATTGGACATTTTTGAACAGGAATAAAACATTATTCGCTGGTAGGTCCAGTGGTAGAAACTAAGAACTTATTTGAACAAAGTTATGAATGACATAAATTTTCAACAAATGGAAAAACTTTTAAAGCAGTTTACAGCATTGGCGACGCAACATTCAACTAGACCCTACATAGTATTTGAGTAACTGCGAGTATGCGTGTGTGCGGATCCGTCACTCACGGTTAGATCACTTTCCATGCACTAATCGAGACATATGAAGTGTCATTAAATGCGCCTCGGACTCCGGGTGGAGAACTCATAATTTGTTTTAGGATCGGACCAGAAGATTCTACGGAATTTCCAAAAACGTGGTTTGTTTCGGCAAACTTATCAAATATGATGAAATGAAAGTGAATTCAGAGAAAACCAAACTGTGAGTAATGCTACAAAGTAAAAGCACATTTAATTTATTACGTTCGACTTCTCACAGTTACGTTCTTAAGCGTGCAAATACCGATTTTCAAATAAACGTGACTAAAAACTTATTCTTATTAACCTTAACACCTTATTCACATCAACATACAAAAAAGTCCTCTTTTAATGTTTATGTATATTCGTATATGTATATTCTCTTTTAACGTTTATGTACATTCGTCTTCAAAAGGATTAATAGAGAAATTGCAAAAGTAAAAAAGTTCATACAAATTAGACTGATAAAGAGGAGTTTTAATCTTTTCAACCATTAGGGGACAAAAATATAGAAGTAGAAAGCAAATCCGGGAAAGAATCGAATGTAGTTGAAGATGTTGGGACAGAATTTTCGGAACTAATTGAAAATGATTTTATTAGAGAAAAACGCTAAAGACCAGCATTCTGGTGATATTTTATTCCGAATTTTTGTGTATATTAGCAAAAAAGCGTATATAATGGGAGCTGTACTAAATTCAATCCGTACCTGTCGTACCCTAAATTGAATGTCATAGTCTGAAAGATTATTTTATTGTAATGTACCATATTGGTGTGAATAGTAAGTATATAAGTGTATTGTGATATATTATTTAATTATGTAATTTATCGAACCTCCTCATTGGGCAGCCATTTGAGATAGTTTTATTTATTAACTAATTAACTTCCACTAGTTAGTTATGTTGCCCGGTTAATATATTTATTACAATATTGATTAATATTGCTATTTCAAACATTACATTGATTTTACAAACCTGGGTTCGACATCTAACACTTTACCTTTTTATTTTATTACTATATGTGGACGCGCGACTCTGTACAGAGTTGCGATTCCTGAAAGTTCTGCAGTATTATCCTGTTAAAAAAGTTTGATGACAACGTTTACAAATTATCAGCATTTTTACTTTGTTTGATAATAAGGAATTGACATTTATTCTGCAGATTTACATGGTTTTGGTCTTTGAGCTCATTAATGATTTGTCTTTAATTGTTATCGTCACAAATTCCGTACGGTATATCTTTTATAAATGTTCGTAAGCTTACTGAAATATCTTCCACGCCGGTCTTCAAGATGTTTTCCGTCCGGATGCCGTCGATGGGGTGTCCTCGCGATGCTCCTGCTATCGTCGTAAATTCTGGCAGCGGGAGAAGTTTTGTAATGTTCCCTGAAAATTCTATTTGAAAATAATATTCTATAATACGATCTATTCAATTAACGCAGTCCGCAAGCGCGACTTTTCCTTCCTGCGCTTCGGATGAAGCGCCTACTCACGACTGCCGGTCATTTTACTTAACTAAACACAATATGTATGCCCAGTTACGAATGTACTCTACATCAACTCCCCATGTACAAAGTCTATTTTACACGAATTCCCAAAATAACAAATTACAACACAAGCTAAGAATGATACCCTCAAATTACAAATTATATACTACACATTAACAAATCATACAATTATCGTAAGTTTCCGGTTTCCTAACATCAAGATGTTACCCACCTCGATTTTCAACTCCGTCTTGTCACGAATTCAACATTATGTACCGGGACAATGCTTCGCAAAAGAATCACGTATTTCTACCGTATGGCCAGAACACAAAGTTTGTTGACACGTTATCCTGACGACGTACACCTTGGTCTACACTATTGGTATGCATCCAATTCTAAAGTAAACATTCGTTCGATGCAATTTACCTTTATTAAATGCATTGGGAGGATTTCTGGTACATAGCAGTATATTATGATTAAATAAATTATTTTATTACAAATATCATAGCGTTTTTAATATTTTCAATGCCAAAAAATTAGGTGCATCTCTTCTAACTTTTCTGCTATAGACACATCGCTCTGCTTGATACGGTCGCGATCATGCGAAATCTTGCGGCACGGTCGAGAAAGACGCGAAATACCGTGAGATAGTCCATCGTGAAGACTGGCGTTGACGTGCTACGTTATAAAAACCGAAGTATAAGTAATGCTTCCCAGCACTGACGATTCATACGTTGTACTTCTCTTGTATCTCTTAGCAGACATTGCAGCAAAACAAGTAGACTTTTTTTTTGTATTTAATTTCTCAAAATTCTCTCGCTACCCCCTTAGAAATTTATTAGACATGTAAAACAGTTCAGAGAAATACGATGTTTTTTTAATTTCAGGTTACGAGGGAAATTAAAAAAATAATAAAAACCAAAAAATGCATGTTTAAAATTTACTAAATTCAATACCTATATCAAATGAAGGAGCATATTGTGTTCTTTAATGTCGCAAAATATCAAATTCCTGTCATAATAACGCCACGATTTACAATTAATTAACATTAGAAATGAGAGCATTGTCTTGAAACAAACTTTGGGAGGATGTCATTGTTGCTTAAATTCTTCATAAACAAGTTTGCGATTCTTTCGGGGATATTTAAGATTCTGAGACATCGCGGTCAAATTTTCCTTTAAATTTGTGAATTGACATGGAAGAACTCCGTTTGTTCATGGCAAAACGTGTTACATCACGTTTTCGCCGCAACTACTACATACGCATAAGAATTCGACATTTATACGTTGGGAATAACTGAAAATGCCATGTGAATAGTAGGGAATTAAAATTAACCATGAAGTTACATCAGTAACTTCATACTTAACTTTAACTCCCCCGCTCCCGTGATACACCAAATGCTGTCGACTTAGGTTGCAGTGAACTCGGATATAGTGAACCCAAGTCACTAGTCCCGTTTCACTTACATTATAAATAAGCATACGACGATTCGGTTATAGGGAACATGAACCTGGTTTATAGGAAATACGACCTACAAATTAATTGCCTCGTGGGAAATAATGTATGCTCAATGTCACAAATTTCAACACTACACTGCTTTCCACGTAAATGCACAATGAGTCTTTAGAATCCGCGCGTTGTTACGCGACGTCACGTTCGCTAGCCCGCCCGCTTCAGAATAGTCAAAATCACGGCTACCTTCAGTGTTGCCATATCGGCGGAATTCCCACTGTTTTCAGCGGATTTTTAACTCGTACGGCGGAAAAAAATTAGTTTCGCGGACAGTGGAATAAACGGTGGAAATTAATAAAGACGGTGGAAAATAAGCGGAATTTCAAATCTTCACTATTAAGGCCTGGACACATAGCGTGTTCGAGCAGAAACATTTTAAAATAATAATAAAAGACAGACAATTCAGTCTACATAAGTGCGTCCTTTATTATTATTTTAAAATATTGGGGCTCGAATGCGCCAATAACGACAGCTATGACCAAGAATAAGCAATTGTCCTTATCTATTTAATGCATTCATAAGCATTTGTCCTTTTCTATCATTATTTTCTATCGTTTGTTTTAATAGTATAAATTAATACAATATTTAAATATGGAAAAATAATTTATTTTACGTTTAGCGGATTTAGGCGGGAAATTTAAAACCAGTTCAGCGGATTTTCGGCGGAAACTGAAACAAACATGACGGAATCCCTCTAAACACATCTGGTAACATTGGCTACCTTTCTCAACACATGCATCTACTGGAAAAACGTTTTTTCGCACCCTTCTTCTTTTCATTATTATTATTATTATTATTATTATTATTATTATTATTATTATTATTATTATTATTATTATTATTATTATTATTATTATTATGGCCGTAATATTTTGATTAGCGTCAATATCTACTACAAAGGGACCCTTTACAGGTAATCTCTTATAAAATGAAAAAAGAAATCGTAAATTATTGACTGTGTCGTCAAAAATTAATTTACGCAATAAACGAAACACTATGACCAACATTTATCCAACTTTCACGTTACTACAAAGTGTTCCTTTTCTCATTTCTAAACTGTTACATTTCTCGTAGATATTATTATATCATTTCATTCTTTATTTTCGCTTTTCGAATTCAAATTCTGTTTTTATCAATTAGCGATAAAATGCAGAATATTTGAAATTTGGTAAATATTTATCATTAACATCTTTCATGACACACACGGTTATTAAAGAACATTTTAAAATAGAAATGCGTGTAATTTGAGACGTACCGTATGTACAAAATCGTCGTATATTTCCCTACTGATTTTATACTTTAATCCAATTAACTTTATTTTTCTTGGGGTAGGTATTTCTCCATTCTGATTTTCCGTTTTCATTGTAAAGAAGTAATGTCTGCTGATGCCTGATGTGCAAAATTCATTCAAACAATTGACTACGTTTTTAGATGTTTTCCTTTCAAGTTCTCGAATGAGAAATGAAAATGTCTTTTTACCACTTTTAATTATTTCACCCCTTTTTCCTGCGATATATTTTGAACTCTTAAAATTGACCCACAATATCTGTGTAGTTAATGTTAACAAATAGATGCCCGGAAGGCGTCACGAGGGAGAATTTGGACTCCATGCTTGATACAGTACAGTTTTGTTTGAGATTGTTGTAAATCCTCGTGATTTTCAATTCCCTTCTCATAATCTTCTATCTGCTAAATCCTTTTCTCATTTCATGATTGCAGGCTATCAGTAAATTTTCAGAAATTATTTTCATCTTGTGGGTTTCTCTTAGTTGCAAAGCTGCGTAATGCCTCTATCGGTTGAATACTGCAGTTCTTTCGAATACACTAAACACTTCACCATTGTTACGGTATCTACAAAAGAAAATTTTTCTTCCCAAATCGAAAGAAAATTAATGGGTGTATATGGTCTCTCATGTTCCCAGAACCATCGACAAAGGCCCACTGGTTTTCGTTATCGGCGACCGCCGTCTGCCCCTCCCCCCATTGCTCGCACCACTTTTCCGGACAGGCACCCGGAGAGGGGAAAGGAACTCCGTCATTTCTCAGCCAGTTAGCAAACGCTGCACTATACGATTGACTAAATTACGTAACTACTTTTCTTTACCACTGCACATCCATCAGCAAAACTCGACTGACCAGAATACCCAGCAGTTTCTTGTGATCATTCGACTATTGATTTGGGTGGTCCCTTCCGCTGCATTTAAACAAACACTTCCTTTTAGCTCTATGGGTTACATAATCTGCATCAAGAAGATAATTTCATCACTTTACCCAAAACTTTGTCGCGGGAAGATTTTAATTGGACTTCAAGAACGAAAATATCCCAGCGACGATATATATTAGTGCACAAATTAAAAATTCACACATTGTCGTTGACAATTCATTTTTTAGATACATTTTCACATATTGACAAAATGAAGAGGAGAGAGAGAGAAAAAAAAAGGATGAAGTAAGTAAGATATTGTATCGATTTTTTCCAAAATAATTCCACTAATTTTTCGATATGTTTTAACGGTGTGAATAAAAAGGTGTTTAATAGCCGGTTCCACAGAAATTAGCGTTTTCATTATTTTATCTAAAAAGTAAATAGATTACACATTTTTCAGGATTAACATCGTGATGCTCATTTTCTCTACATGACTGTTTTTTCTACTTTTGCAACAATCGATTAAGTTACAATGCACGATATTCTTCTAAAAGAATAACATTGTCCATAAGCGACCGTTGTGCCTTCACGACGTGAAAATTAGTTATGGGCAGCATGAAAAAATATCGGCAAAGGTCATAATAAAAGGTTCCCAGAAATGAAGGTAGCGAATCTGGAAAGAGGACAAAACTGATGATCTCATGCCACTCATTTTCACTGCGAAAGGCCGTTTCCTGCGTGGGCTACAACTGGTGGCTGCGACACGTGATTGCTTGCTTCAGTTTCATGCATGTTGCGCGTTGCCCTACGCCTGCGACAGGAAGCGCGACTGCCTGACGAAACACGGGGTACTGCGCGGGAAAACAGCTTCATTAGCCACTTCCGAAAGGATCTCGTATGTTATTAGGCAAGTAAAATGGCCTACGAATTTAAGAGTGGGGTTTCCAGCAGTGCAAGAGGTATTGAAGGGTGTCAATATTGCATGATCTAGTATGACAAGCAGGAACTCTTGAGGATCTAGAGAAATTTCGAATGAAAATGTACGAAGCGATTGAAAATATTTGTTTTAAAAGGAGAAATAAATATCTTGAAACTTCCAGTCCGTATATATTTTTAATAAAATCATTGAGAAATTATTTGACATTGGATATATTGCGCCAAAAATTTGAGCCCCAGAATCTAACAGGAAACGAGTCTACAATACAATCGAGACTTGCAAAAATTCGCTTTTTGAAAAATATATTACTTTCCGACAATGATAACTCAGCTACGGATTTATAGGCACGAAAAACTATTTAAAAAAAAATAGGCATCTAAAAAGTCACTACACATTTTTATCCTTTATGTACTAGTGTAGTTTCTAAACTTAATATATTTACCTGAAATCACAATAGCTTGCATTTCATGAAATGCAAAAAGGTAGCTATCTTTTTTTTCTCACATTTAAACAATTTAATATTTTACATTTTGTTTTAATCACTATGCATAACATGTTAAATATGCAAAATTTCTCGTTCGAAAATTTCAAAACTATGGTAGATGGTTTTCTATGGTAAAAAAAATCTAAGCATACGTTAGTAGCAAGATTTGAAAATTTTGAATTGCATCAATTCAAGCATAAATTCTGCAAATCCAGTTTAAAGAATTATACATGATCGTTCAACAATTTTTTTAGATGAGATTTCATTGACTATCTGAATTCAATATTGCACTTCGGCAAAGTTAACTTGTGATTTCAAAAGCTTATTGCAAACAGAACCAGCACTAACTTTTATAGCCATGATACAGGGAAAAATTTGGAGTCTTACTGGGTAAAAAAAATTGACTAGTGATTTTGTTCAAGTTTCACACTTCAAAATACCCACTTTTGTGTCCTTTTGTAAACCTGAATAAATTTATCAATTATTTGATATATCTCTACTCCACAGAATAAACAAGTAAATTATAAAATTCTTTTAAAAAGGATAATTCCTTTAGACCAAATATGAGGATAGGTAACATTTAGGCATTCATAGACACTTAAATTAACATACTCCCAATGTCCCAAAACGAGTAAGTAATTAACTGACCGTTTCCATTGAAGGAAGAAGATGCAATACCTGCAGCTTAATGATTACACTATAAGTTACCAGTCATACAATAATTGTAAGCTGCGAGTATTATTTGGAAAATACAATGAAACTTACATTAGAAACCATACATCAAATACACTATATAATTTAAATGAAGTTTAGGGGAACAAAGAATACACCAATTTTCCAAATTCCATATACATCTTTATTTTACCAAATGTTGAGATATACATTTACTTTTCAGCAGGCTTTTTTTCGGTCTTGGCTGCACCCTTTCCAACCTTGGGTTTCTCTGCCTTCGGCTTTGCAGTTTTGGGCTTAGTAGTTTTGGATTCTGTTTTTGTGGGTTTGGGTGCAGGCTTTCCATCCTTTGAAACTGCTTTCACAGCCTTCTTTACTTTCCCTACTTGAGTTCCCTTCTTAACCTTTGGTTTTGTAGGCACAGGTTTCAATTTCGCTTGATCAATGATAGGGACATTCTTACCAAACCGGCGTTGATTTTCTGCACGCTTAACTGCAGCTTTGAGTATCTTCTTGCTTGCTCTTCCAGGCTTTGTAACTTTAACAACTCTACCAATATGACGGAATTTAAGTGCCACAGGTCTCCGAGCAGCAGCTGCTGCCCTAGCAGCCTTGGCCCTCTCTCTAGGTGTAAGTGGAGCAGCCTTTGCTTTAGCCTCTTTGCCTTCCACAGGTTTCTTAGCGACCTTTTTCTCTTCTTTAGGAGCAGCTGCTTTCTCTTTCTCCAATTTCTCCTTACGAAGCCTCCTGGCACTCTTCAGGGCATTCCTCGCAATTCTGCGTTTCCTATCCTTCTGCAAGATCAATCTCTGCTTCTCAGAAATCTTGTCAATGCCCTGTAAATATGAGTTGTTAATTTAATCCATAAGCATTTAAAAATTATTTAAACTGTAAAAAAAGCATTTACAGAAAATTTAATCTCGGCAAAAACTAATGACTACATAATGAACCTTTAAAACCATATTTAATGTACACCTGTCAAACAATTACAACTGAAGTTTAATAGAATTTGTAAATTTGCATGTGAATCGGCGATGTCCTCCTTAAAAACCATTGACTAATACAGATAATTTGAACATTTTTATTAAGGTCAATACACTGAATTGAGTGCCTAAAGTTGCTTGACAAGATTTCAGGTTGCTCACACCATTACCCCTAACACCCATAAGGTGAAGGTTCAGAGAGACTAAAAGCATGTCCCGCAACAATTTTTTTCAGAATGCTTTTAAGTCGCCTGAGAGGTCTGGAAAAAAAGTTTTGAAAAAAATGGTGATGGGAAGAATCATCACGATTTATGAATGTTTGGTTTGATATTTTGAACACCAAAAGTAAATTTGGAACTCAGGACTCCATTTGGTGTAAATTTGGAGAATGAAATAACTAAGATACGAGTGACAGTATCAAAAATGAAAGTTGGAAATCACCATTCATTAATACCTTTCCAAAGGAGTATATTGATTAATATATCATTGGTTGATGTTTTTCATCAGAAAATGAAATATGAAATTGAATATATTGAACAACGAATAGAATAAATCAAGACTTATGGAAAAAATGTTTGCTTATATTTATGGCATGGGTTGCTCAGATAAATTGCCCTTTATATAGGTTGAGGTGGGATGTTATTGCAAAACATTTAACTGTATTTACAGAAAACCTGAAAACAGGACGAGTCAATTTCACCTATGGAAGAAGCTGAAGTTCAGGAGGAAACAGATTGTTGAGAATATTTTAGAAATTGAGGAATCTCAGGAAGGATTTTACTGCGAAGAAAAAATTAATTACCAGCAGAATATTAGTGAAGAAATTGCAGAAGGCAGAGAAGTAGGCCATTTCCTGGAAGTCGAGAATGATACTGTGAATTACCTTGAAATAATGGATTATGTCAAAAAATGTATCTGAAGATTCAATTACATTTAAAGGACAAATGTTTGGCTGTTTATGTAGCATTTCAGTTTGAAGAATTTCCTCCACTTTGTTTGACAACTAAAAAATTTAATTAGCTGACAGTGAAACACTGAACTAGATGCAGTTCTCCAAAGGAAAACTCAATTATCCTTCAGAAGAATTAAATAAGGTGGATGACAAAACTTCATTATTTCTAGGCTTCAAGAAGTTTGAGACAAACAACCAGGAGCCCTTTTCAGCAGAGAGGATTGTCACCCCTTGATGCCTTCTGGGGCCACCTTACAGAAGACATGAAAAAAAGTTGCTAGTTTAAAAACAGTAGTAGTAGAAGAGATACCAAGATGCCTGACAGGCCTGATACCACAGTTGCAAGTCCCTCATGTGACTTAACATAAGTTTCAAGCACCATCTCTGACACCAATATGAAGAAAGGTTGTTATGCAACTGCCCATTAACTCCTCCTGGCAACAAAATTCAGTTGGACAGTGTCAGTGGATTCTAACTGTGTGGAATACTATTTCTACTGAGTGCATAATAAAAGGTTCTAAAGTGCCATGTAAGCAAGTCTGAATGGCACAGAATATTTGTTATGGAGTGAAAATGGACACGAGTTTAGTGACTATGAAACAAGTGCAGATTATGATTGAGAGAAATTATTAAATAAATGTGGCTGTGGTCACATGGAAGTTTAATTCATGCACTGTATAAAATATTGATATGCACAAAATTTAAGAATAATGTTAATAAACATGTAATATAAGTATCTTTTACAATTTTATTACAGAGCAGAAAACTGATTTCAGGTTACGAAAAAACAAGGGTCATCTTATTTGGGTGTAATCCCCCCCTCCGAATTTCAAGGTATAAAAACACTGCCCATCAAATTCAAGTTGTCGTATATTTGGGTAAATACAGTATATATGTTGCACTCCATATATTTCATTGTAGCTTTGTTCCCCATGCAATTTCACATGTTGGGGCATCTGGAGGGGAAATGTGCATCAGCACACTATGTTATATAGAACTCAGCCAAGAGTAAATGAAGAGTACTTGAAATTAGCAGTTTTCACATTCATAAGGACATTCAACAAGTTGGCTGCTAACCACATTCTCACATATATTATGTACAATCAAAATTACAAGCATGTACAAATCCCTATAGTTCAACAACTCTGCATTTGCAAGCACTAACATATCATATGATCTCTTGACTAATCCTGCATTAAGAGCAATGTGTGAACTTGTGAAATTAACTTTGACACTGAGGAACCAGTAAGAAAAGAGAAACCAGGTGTAAGCACAGATACACAAGATGAGAGCAATGACTACTATGACCTGGGGACATTCCAAGAAGATCCTGAATATTTAGTAGACAAAATTAAGTAAATCCCAGCACCAAAAACATTACATTTCTTGCAACATTATATCAAGACAATCAAGAAATGCTCAAGATAACATGCCATTGTTTAAAATGTGGAGGCCAGTCAGCAATGATTACCGACTCACAATATCAGGATCAGATTTAACTGAACACAAAACTTCCTTAGAGAATGTAATTGAAACTTTGAGACCAAAATACACCATAAAAATAACACAGGGAAAGATTTAATCTAAATAAATTTTCTTCCTGAGAAATTGAACTGAGGAGTATCATGTTGGTACAAATCATGGGATTCAAATAATATGAACTTAAGCTTAAGCTGCTTAAGGGGATTAAGTAATATGAATTTTTAATTTGTAGATACACAAAAGCACCATTGCATGTTTTTAACATTTGAAGTCAACACTGGACCAGTCTTGTATAAAAGATACCGACAATCACTGCAAGACAAGGGTTATGACCAGAACAGTGATAAAGAAGTCAGGGTAATATAAATTCTTTAAGGCATTTAGGCCTTCTGACTTCAAAATCACATACTTTTGCATTTCTTATTTCTGTAACATCCACAGCAGATCAAATCAAATCTTTAATCCATTTTAACAAAACTGAGAAGTTGTTAGTAATAAAAATACAAAAAGTTACTCTGTAGAAGCAAGTACATTTCTTGAATTGCAAACTAATTTGTCCGTTTAACACTACTGAAGGTAAAATTTGTCAACTGTGTTAAAAAATTTAAAATTTGTCATTCATAATTTCAAATCGACATAAAGTGGCCAAAAGCACAAGTAAAAACACTTTATACTCACTCTCTTCTTTGCAGCAAGTTTAATCCTGGCAAGTCGCCTCTTACTTTCAGCAAGAGCAGCAGCTCGTTTCAGGACTGATGCATAAGGATTAAGCCTCACCATTGCTTTTGTGTTACTCAAAGGATTGAGCTTCTTGACACGACGGACCACAAGTTTCCTGTTGTAATTAAAAATAAGTTACATAAAAAATATTGGGAGTCGTTTGAATACCCCATGCAGTTTAAAAGGTCACAAATATTTGAATTCAACTAGTTTAATGCAATATGCAATTTTAAAATTAGAACTACAGTAAAAATACGACTAATGGAGGGCATTATCCTGATCTATGCAAACTTACTTGGGTCGTCGTAGTACTTTCATAATGGACTCTGATTTCAAGAGCCTGGTCAAATCCGTATTTGCCATTTTAGGCATGGGTAGGTTGTATCCTTTCTTTAGTCTGGCTGTCTTGCGCCAAGTTCCATACAGAGCATCAAGCCTGTTAAATGCAGACTTGGTCCAAATTACAAATCTACCAACATGGCCACCAGGAGCCAACTTCAATAAATTCAGTTTATCAACATTGACCAAGTCCACACCTGGGATATTGCGGAATGCTTTGGTCAAACCCTGCAAAATAACATGAAAGTGAGTCTTGGAATTCTCTTCTCCTCTTTAACTTAAGAGTTTCTATAAAATCAGCAAATTAATCTCTACAGAAATTCAGAACCCAATGCTCAAAAATATTCATCATAATTAGAAATTTTAGTTTTATTTCAAAATCTAAGGAAACTTGCCTTGTCTTCATGGTAAATTATCAAAGGGCCACGCCTCTGAATGCGACGTCTATTACGCATCTTTCCTTTACCAGCACGAAATCTACGAGACTTGTAGACCTGAAAGAATTAGTTTATGCTTTAACCTTGACAATTACTCTTAGAAGCTCAGAAACCCACAGATGTTGGAATGATCTGCATGTAATTACAGTTATGTCAACGTGTGAAAGCACTTTTTTTACACATTACTAACTTACCTTCTCAATATCAGACCATGCTTTAATGCGACGCAAGAAAATAACTGCCTGCTTTGTCTTGCTGTACTCTTGCACCTTATCATCTACTACAAGAGGAATTTCGGGTACATCTTGAATCATATGACCTACAAAGGAAGTGTTAAAAGAAAATTTAAGTACACCAAGAGGATGACCACTGCTCTTTAACATCAATTTTCCCTGCATTTACCCTGTGTAATTTCCAGGTTTTCTGCATTAATTTGTTAAGGTGCAGCACACTAGGGTGTTTGTCAATCCTAATTCCATAGTCATGAGGCAAGACACACTTAAGTCATACACAATAGTTTGCAACAATTACAAGTTTCAATAGTAGACAAAAATTACCTTTCGACATAACTAAAGCTGGAACACCACTAGCAGCAATAGCAGACACTAAAGCGTAGCGTTTCTGATTAACATTGATTTTACGATGCCAACGTCGCCATGGCTTGGTAGGTGCGAACATTCTACCACCACGACACATATTTCCAAACGCACCCTGGCCGGATCTGTGAGTGCCACCACCTCTTACACGAGGAATACGAGCAACAGCACGTCCAGTTCCCCATGATTCAGCACTTGTTTGATGGCCTGAAAATTATCCTCTACAGACACTGCCACCAAAAATACAATGCATACACTCCAATAAAAATTATTCAGCAACGAAAACTCATCAGAATTCAGAACCCAATGCTCAAATTAATACTCATCATTCAGCAAACATAATCACAAATTTTGACATGTAAAAGAAAATACCTGCATCTTTATTAACACAGTATGGCTGACGATGATTCTTTGCCATATTATCATGAACAAAGTTTACCACATCAGGCCTGATGGGTGCTTTGAATACCAAAGGCAAGGGAATTGTTCCATTGGCCTCATTTTTCTCGCTATGCACACTAATTAACGGCCGTGTCAATGACAACTGCAAAAGAAAATTTCAAATTTTACACAAAAATTAAAAACTGTAGAGCAACACTTCCCTTATACGAGTATTTCCTGAATGATTGGTGATTCCACTGAAATGTTATAGTATATGATATGTGCCAGCTACAGTTACGCAATAGTCACACGTCTCAAGTACTTTGGTATTAAAATGGGCCTGAAATTAGGCATAGCAGAACATTAAGTATTTAAGCCGTTTTAAACAAATTGCCAAGTCCAAAAGCAGAAGAGTCACTACCTCAACAGTCACAACCTTTTCGAAACCCTGCAGAGCTTCAATTCACCCACCACCTCTCCAGCCTTAGAAACTTCCCACCAACAGTCTCATGCCCATTTACAACGTATCTACTATTCCTCATCTAACCTACTTAGCTTACTCCAACTAACATGTTGGCTAATATTAACATTATTCAGTGTAAGTCACATGCATGCCAAGATGAACTTAATCTACCCATTTTGGAAGTGAACATAAACTGCCTAATTCCTGGGCATTAGTAATAACTGCTGACACTATCTAAAGAGACCAGAAAGGGTACATCTCTTCACCTTCTTAACACACTGGACATCTTTTCTTCACAGAACCTTTGTACCGCTAAGCATGGCTTATTCACTTGTACCGCTAAGCATGGCTTATTCACTTGTACCGCTAAGCATGGCTTATTCACTTGTACCGTTAAGCATGGCTTATTCACTTGTACCGCTAAGCATGGCTTATTCACTGGTACCGCTAAGCATGGCTTATTCACTGGTACCGCTAAGCATGGCTTATTCACTGGTACCGCTAAGCATGGCTTATTCACTTGTACCGCTAAGCATGGCTTATTCACTTGTACCGCTAAGCATGGCTTATTCACTTGTACCGCTAAGCATGGCTTATTCACTTGTACCGCTGAAGTTTTTGTCTCGCAGACAGCAAAACACCAGTTGTAGAGCTTTCCTAGCCACAACATCTACGACTAAACATTCTAGACCATCTTGCCGGATTTATGCCAAAAATATTTTCAACAGTACTGTTATTTTAAATTGTCTCCAACTTCCATGAAAGCATTTATTGTAGGTATTTGGCCATATTACACCCAAATATAATTTCTCTGTGCATAGTGTATATCTATGAATTTCTATAATTTCCAGCCTGAAGAGGTATAACAAATCTAATTATCAAAAATTACATGAGAAAGCTGGTTTCAAAAAAAAAGTTGTACATGACCATACTGAAAGATTTTTTTAAAAAAGATTTCATTCACTATAAGACTCTCCATTTTTGTAATTATGCAATGTTAATTTTTTGGTGCATTTGAAAATAGGACTTGAGCAAAAGGAGATGAGCACCGTGCTTATAAGCCTAATTAGCTCCATTTCAGAAAAAATTGGAGAAGGTTGTTTTAAAATTGCATGATACCCACAAAATTACATGCAAACTTTCATATTTGCAAAAATATTGTTTATGACCTTTACAGGTCTGAACAGATTTCATTAAAAAAAAATATTGATCATTGCTGTAGAAGTCTTAGAAAAAATTTTGAACTTCGCTATTTTTGAGAACTCAGCTCAATGTAAACGAGACCTGTGTCCTTGTTTGAGCACATTCTTCTCTATCCAAGGAAAACATTAAATCCAAAAATTTCAAGCCATTCTGAAGAAAATTTGAAAGCTCCACGTAAAGTATCCCAACAAACAAGTTCGGCATAATCAATCAAGGAATATCAATTTTGGAAAGATTTGTTTTGACAGTTTAGGCACTAGCATTGACCACAGACTGCCAAAGATATGCAGTCTACCAATTTTGCAGTGCTAAGGAGAAATAAAACTTCAATTTTGTGTACACAATGTGTTAATGATGTAATTTACTACAAAGAGAATCAATTTATCTGTATATTATTTTTCAGTATCAGGACCCCACTGCAAGTTTTGCTGCTAAAACATCACCACTTTCCAATAGAGGATCACACGACTTGCTCATTACTATACACGTATGTAGCAAGAAAAGTAAAAGAATTAAATAAATTTCTAATATTAATTTCCAATCCTATTAAGTTAACAAAAACCGATGCAAGTGCAACAGCAATGAAAAGCATATTATGAATGCATATGCATAATTCAATATCCAAAACATACTGGTGAGTAGTCTAGTAAAATGCATAAAACAACTAATTGTGAATACTCTATTAGATCAAGAATATCCCAATGCTTAGGCTCACAAAATGTGCAAAACAGTATTAGTTTGAACAGTTTAATATTTTCAACTTTCATAAATTCCAGGATATGCTTTCAATAGAACCATTGATCATATGCACAAATCCAAAGAAAGTCAATTCACTGAAACTCCCAAGTTTTTTTGCAGATTAAAAGAGTAAAAGGAGAAAAATGAATTGAAATAGTTTCTAGCATTCTTGAAATTGGAAACCAAATCAATCACTTCTCCAGCCCTAATTTCTCAACTTAACTGCAGCAAAATAATCATCAATAATTGTTGCTAACTTTTAGCAATTAACTATTTACAATATCAGTGAATTACTGGCGACACTAGCACTCGAAATTGTGAAGTCAGTTTTTCAGCTCAATTTACAAAAAACTGCTTTCATCTTTCCAACAAAATTAGGAATTAATTTTAATATAAAAAAACCATGTTCTGTTCTCTCCACAACTCCCACAAATTGTTAAGTAAAGAATCTAAGCCAAGTAACTGCTCAAACAATTTGATAATTTTACTATTCTATAAGCCAGGAAGATCAGCCGCACCTGTTCACTTTTAGACAGCCACCAATCCACAATCTTACAAACAAAATTAAATACTCTATGACTGTGGTGAAGAGGGTAAACTAGGGAAAAATATAACATGTATTAAATGAAAATTGGCCCAGCTTTATATTTTCTGAATTTTTACCATTAATATGGGCTAAATTTTTTCTCTAGCTTTTTAAAATGTACATATATGCAACTGATAGGCATAGACAACCAGAAAAAAATAGAGAATAAATTTTCAGGCCTAGAGATATTGAACATAAACAAGCAGTAGGCCCATACACCTACAGTTCATCATAAATATTACATTAGAACTACAAGTTTTATTTTACTTAAAATTGCGGTTAGTTAAGACACAAACAATCAAGGGCAGTATTTTCCAAACCTTATGCTTAATAAAAAGCCATGTTGTATCAGGATGATTTGTATCAATTGTTAGGCTATTATTAACCTCTCAATAGAATGTTCAACTTCCAGACAAATCATGAGCAAAGACCACAACTAAAGATCAGTATAGAGAACTTCATGGACTACTATGAACTTTTGTAAGCCCTACACACTGGTATTAACATTTAACTTTGTAGTCGAGACACCCAATTGCAACAATATATGAAGAGAAATTTTAATGCAATCTTGAATATATTGCAAAAAAATTTCCTTTCCAAGATTGCATATAAGTGCAATACTATGATTTATATTTAATTGAAGAGTAAACCAAATTTCTTGCACCTCATTACAGTTCAAGATCCCCAATTGAAGTTCCACATGTAACAAATTTAATGAGACATCTGATAACTGAATTAAGTGAGCCCCAGCGGTCCTGGCGGAATCATTAGACTCTACAAGGTTTTCAAAACAGTATATTCCTAACACGCCTTGAACAGCTGGCACTGCTCGAATTAAGTAATCAGAGTGCTGGAAGCCAGTTACTGCAGTTTCAGTTCCAGCTGTACTTTGTCATTGTCTCTCCAATGAAATCTTGTCTGTTGCTAATTTTCAACGATGGACACAAATGTGAACAAACACTTGTGCATTTGAAAATATCACCCAAACTTAAAGAATTTTGTAGAGATTCCCCGGGGTCGTTGAATCCGCCAGAACAATGAAAGGTTAACACAGCAATTCACAAAACAAAATTGTAAAAATACAAGAACTTATATCGGGTGATTAGCCTTGACGCTAGCAACTTTGACCAATTGCACTATCGAAGTTGCGAACACAATGGCCAATTCAATGCTGTCAAAATACTGCATTTAAACTCAATGCAACAAATTATTAGATGCACGAACATTGGTTGATTTGGACACAGCTAATCTGATAAGATACACACGCTGGGTCTACTCTCGCTTTGCAACAAATATTGCAAGTTGGCACATCGTCACACATCCTTACAATTTAAATAATCGAAACTATTCAGAACAAATTCGCTCATAACTAAATACGAAAGCAATCAGGATTCTCTTATTTCTAGTAATAGTGTGCCATGTGGTGCAACGACACGTGGAACATTGACAAGATATCACGTAAAAACCTATATAGATTGCACTAATTTATTCAACCTTGCAATAATAATCAACTACTCATTTCAGTACTCTTACCATTTTGCTCAGAGTCCGAAACTAATATTCAACCACAACACAACATCAATCCCGTACGCTTCACGGGACCATCCACCTTAGAAAGACTTCCACCGAGTGCTCACGCTTCCGGAAACCAAAGAGAAGTAAAACAACGAATCCCCAACATACCCGTAACGGTACTGCCACAACATCCACACGACACAAGATGATAAATTAGATACCTGCTACAACGAAATACATAAATCGGAAAAGGCCTCTGTCTTTCCAATTCCCCCAAAAATTTAAATAGTTTTTATTTGACGTTTTATTCAGTAATAAATATTTTATGAGCTTTTGCATAAATAATAACTGAATATAGAGTTACGGGAAGAGGATGATGTTCATACTGTCGGAAAGAGGGGCTTACAAGTCTATTTTCAAGGGTTGCCCGGGAAATCAAATTCTTTGTATCTATAGCAAAATTTCCAGTATTGCTAGGTTCATTTCATATTTAATTCGTATTTTGACAAATGTGCCTGTTCTAGAAAGCAGTTTTGTATTGCACACGTTGACTTCCTGTTAATTAAAACGATAAAAATATGTGAGTGGAAATACAAATTCCACAGTGAAGCACACTGCCAAATTAAGGTGACGGATTGAGGACTGATCTATCGTACGTTTGTGGAGATGTGGAGGAAGTACTTTTTTATTTAAATTTGTATATTTAACCCACCCACCCGAAAAGAGTTTGACGTATTTTCCATGTCTTTTGAATGACCTGTACTTGAATAGCCCTAGAAGGAGGTTACAATTGTAATGAAAGCCTTGGAAAATTTGTGAAACCAATCATTAATAATGTTCCTCTGTCAAATTAAGCACGGACTCTGCCCTCATGTCACAAGGCTTTATAGACAAGGTATACTTGCATGTTCGGATCATTTTAAGAATCGTCAATTTTGTGGTGACAAGGAACCATTAATATCATCAGTAGGTTCAATGAGTTTTGTGTCTCGACGGTTTTTCTACAGCTCAAATAATTGTTGGTTTTGGGAAAAAGATATTAAAAGTGGGTATGGATCTAAAGAAAAACATTCACGAATTCAAATGATTCGTGATGGACTCCAGGAGTTGCGTAATGAAATTGGCCTTTGGAAAGATGAAATTACAGAGAAACTGCATTGTGATCCAATCGTGTGTTACAGACCAGGTAACAGTGCATATCATTTAAAAGTTTACAATTTAATTTTGGATAACCGAAAAATTATTACATATTGCATAACAACGATTTTTTTCAATGATGATTTAATTCAAAATTGTTTTCAGGGGAAGTTGATGTTATGTGGAAATTTGACAATCCAGAAAGTCTTTCTCGATGGGTTGCAACAAGTGATTGTGATCATGGTGAAGGCTTTAGTAATTGCAATTTGTCCATTACTTCAGGAAAGAAATGTTTATTTTCTGGAACACTGAATACAACTGTACCAAAAGATGGACGTATAAAGAAAGCTGGATATTGTAACATGTGCTGTCATCGTGCTAGGGTATGTTCAATTTTTTCACTCTCTTGCTTTGAAATACTGAATTAAATTAATATTGTAAATAATTTCTTTTATTATTCAGAAATCTTTCAAGAGAGAAGCATATTTTGAGTGGAATCAATATACACATATAGTTCTTCGTGTTCGTGGAGATGGTCGTAGCTACCTTCTAAATTTAGCAACTTCCGGTTATTATGATATTATGTGGAATGACGTTTTTCATTATGTTCTGTTCACAAGAGGTGGTCCATACTGGCAAATAACAAAAGTATGTTTATCTTTGAATTTACTGTATAATATTGTATACTTGTAGTATCATCATAAGATAATATTTTTTATATACTCTTTCATTGTGTTTTGCAGAATATTTTTGATATACCATATAACAATTTGCATGTAATTTAATTCCCTTTTAATTTGTGAATTTTTGCAGATACCTTTCTCAAAATTCTTCTTAGGAAGTAAGGGTCGTGTGCAAGATAAGCAATATCCAATTCCTTTAAATAGAATTACAAGTCTTGGAATTTCTGTAGGTGATGGTATCAATGGCCCTTTTAACCTTGAAATTGATTACATTGGTCTAGAATTTGACCCCACTCATCAAGAAAAATTTGCTTATGAGATGTACAGAACAGACAATTTTATTGCAGGCTATTAATGAATGATGTTATGAACTTCCTTTGACAAATAATGGGATAGCACTCTTATCGGTTATTTGTTTATCTTGCTGTGTTGGAAAAAATGTATGTTCTAACCAAACTGAATAAAAGCAAAGAATGAATTGATAACTGATATTATATTGCCAATAAGGCACTATATGACTACCGTTACTGATGTAACGTATTGTACCTAATCTAATAATGCCATTGTTCAAGTATTGCACATATTGCTTTATCAGCAAAGAGATTACTTTTTCTGTACAATGTATTGAACAGGTGTTTTTGAAATTTTTTTAGTAAAAAAAATTTACTGTTTTAATTTTAATGACCTTTGTTTCTGGCATGTGTGTCTCTTCAATTAATATAGTATTTTTGTTATCCTTTCCCTGTTATGTAAAGGTTTATACCAAATTTCCTTGGTTACATGAATAGAAATGTGAGAAGTAATATGGCCCTTATGTGTTTAAACTGATGTCAGCGATGTTATTGAAATATCTTTGTTATTTCACAGCTTGAAGCATCAACGACACAAGTTATTTTCCCACGCTTCTTTGGATTTGATATATCACTAATGTCTCTTGGTTTATAGTCAAACGGTAATCTATATCCTATGTGTTATTCATTTTTCCAACATATAGTAGCAACTTATCCCCATATACCATAAATCTTTTATTTCAAGCTCGTCACTTTGTTCTTTTCATACAACATTATTCTAAATAGCCTTCCGTCTTATCTGTAGAGCAAACATTCATTTCTAAGGGACTGAAATTTTGAACTCTGTAGTAGTAGTATAGTAGTAGTAGTAGTAGTAGTAGTAGTAGTAATATAATAATAATAATAATAATAATAATAATAATAATAATAATAATAATAATAATAATTAATTTAGTCACCTGTCAATTAGAAGATTATTTAACATTGGCATGCAGAGAGGGGGACGGGGGCATTTTCAAAGGGGTCCATAGCTTTAAGATAAAATATTTTACTTCCATAAATTATTTCAATCCCTGATTTTCCCCTTTTTAACCATTATGGATGTTTTAAAATTGTATTTAATTTAGGTCTCTGTAGACACAGTTGAGATCATAAGCAACCGCTATAATGGTATGCGAAGGAAACGTTTTATAAATTATATTAAACACAGAATAATTAACTACAATAATTTAAATTAATTGGTCAAATCCTGTAAACTAAGGAATTTGTTATACCACATTTGGGATAGAAGTTCTCCAAGTCATCTGGAAAACACCCAAATGGTTCAACCTAAAACCATTTGTATTTATTAACAGTAATCATTAAAGTTATAATTTAATTATTTTTTAAGTATATTTTATTTACTAGTAAAATATGTTGTGTAAATGTGCTATTATATACACACACACCCAGATGTATCATCAACTATGGTCCACAAGAAAAATTCACGGAGAAGAATCAAAAGAATAAGAAAAATAATGAATGTTATTTTAATTATAATGTAGTAATGAAAATACCAATATTATCTCGATTTTTACTCTATTCTACAATTTATATTCTCTATGTAGTTTCTTTCAACCAATCCACCAATATATACAGATATGCATAAGATGGATACGAGACAGTAGTTTCTTGTGCATTAATAAAGTGCTACATTGGATGGCCATTAGTTCTGGATGTTCAATTTATAAGTGAAATTATCCTTGCTTGTTTCTTTGACATTTTTCAATGGATAAAACAACTGCTTCCTGAACCGTGTACGTGCGTTCAAATGCTAATATACTGATGTATTTTTTGCGAGTTGAAAAAACATTTGTGGAATGCGATATTATCATTGTATTATTTAGAAGTTCAATTTAATTATATTTAATGATGTGGCTGACAGTATATATTTTATTTCTGATATAAGTTGTATATACAGTAAAATTGTCTAAACCGAAACCTGTACTAGCCAGAAACTTGCTTTATCCGGAAAATTTATCTGGCCCGTGAAGTTGTACACAGCACGAAACTGATTCTGTCCAAAGCGGAAATGGAATGATTTTTCATGTCTTATTGTGTGTGTGGGGGGGGGGTCTTTATAAAAAGTAATTCCTACGAATGTAATGGTAAGTGCACCTACGTACATATGAAGTACGCATTGCTTAAGAAGAACAATGAATATTTCTTTCAAACTGTACGTGAAAGAAATATCACCCTTCAAACATGTTTAAATTAGGGTCGCGTCTGGAGCAGGCGCCCTGCTTAAGGTCATGGGTGATTGGGCTCCCCAAACCGCCGTCAACGCTAACACGATCCAGACGAAACAGGAATGTTTGGGAACTAGTGAGTTTTCAAAAGGGCAAAAGTCCTCTGACAGTTATGTCAGTTTATTGCGTCCAGGGCATGCCGAGTTCTGGCGGGGGTGGCGTAATGGCCTCGTAAATCTCCCTGTTTCCCATATAAGGATCCTCTAGCGTTGATATCGGACAGACAGCCCAGAGACTTTGCTGTGTCAACTTCACGCTGCTCTGCAGCTCTACTTCTCAATTAAACTTCTTACTTCATCGGACTTGGTCTCTGTACTTGAAACCTTGCTCACCACCACGCTCCTCTAGGGAACTTAGCTTCCCTGCGAACTCAACTTTTTTTGCATCCTGTACTGGAAGCATTTGTAATTGCCTGCAATCGCTGCTAGTAGCACGACACCTGCAGCGAAAGGCATTACACGAATTTAAAGCGATTGGCAGAGACGCGAGATATTCTATAATTTAATGAATGCGCCTGCAAGTCAGTTTTAAATTCTCTATCCCACGCGATTTAGTCGTGGCAACCGCACTATGAACTAGAGGGACATCAGCTGACAGCGTAGAATTCGACCTTGTGGTCCCGTGTCTCAAGGCGTAGGCCGTAGGGGAATTCTCCCCCCTCCTCCTCTCTGAGCACGGAACCCATTTTTTGATTGTACTCTTTCAGAGAGGCCTACGCCTACTGGCGCTGGCAGGGGATATGGTGGTGGGGTGCTTTGATTGTGAAGAGTCCTGCCTCATAGGCAAGCATATGTGGCCATGAAAAACTTTGTTTGGGGGGGGGGTTTCTTTTTAGTTATGATTTGGGAATGTGCAATACATCATGGTTTTCATGGCTAGAATTGGTAGTAGTTGTGGGGGTTTTGATTGGGTTTACTTGTTTGGAGAGGTTAAGAATTTATAAACTGATTTGAGGAGAAATGACAATTGCTATGGAAGAATCTGGCATCTGTTGGAAAGTGTTTTTGGCCGTAGGAGAGTCTTTAATTGCAGGGACGGATCCCAAGACAATCTAAGGAGAGAAAATTACAGATGTTTTGGTTGAATGTGTCATTACAGATTTTATCATAGGTCGCAGGCTACACTCAGCTCATGCTGCGATACGATTTCATTCATTTTAATGATTATCCGAAAAAAATTTATTTGAGAGTTACGTGACAAGTTAAAATTAATAGTTACAGAAAAAACGTTAGGGGGGGTTCCTCCCCGTGGATCCGCGCCTGTTTATTGTAGTATTGTTGATAATTTTGGTAATATTCGTGCAACTTTTCTTGAACGATGGATTGACGATTTCGGGTGGAGTGGGGGTATTAATTACAAAGTCGGCCACTAGAGTATTTTAAGTAATGCCAACGTCTGTGAAATGAAAGTCAAAACTGCATCTTGTGCTTAACTTTTTCGGGAGTTTTAGTTGACTCCCTTGAAGAACCTGGACCTGACTCAGCCATTTCTTTCGATATTGACAATAAATCTGAACAGGGGTTCTGCACTATGAAAGCAACTGGCTTTGACTAGCTTCTGTTTCGCGCCAACGAAGTTTCAATGCTTGGAAGGTTGTCATTAGTGCCCGCTGCGAGCTTTTGTCTTCAACTGTTTCTTGCACAAGGGAGGGGGTTCAAGGTCATCGTTCAAGAAAAGTTGCACGAATATTAGGTAGGGATCAAAATACGATTTCGTAAATGTGTTTTGCTTAATTTTGTAATACGAGAGACGAAATGGGAAGTTGGTTGTTTTGCATTAGGCAGTTTTCAAAAGGTATTCCAATTTTTGGTTTGAATGCCACTCTGGCAAATCTTTTGTTCTGTTTTTGTTAAATAATTGATGTGGTCTTTGGTTGCGGTAGCCCAGGACATACATGCATATGTTTCCGCATGCACGTCGTATATAGTAACATTTTGGTTTTGTCTTTGATAGATGCACGAAGTATAGGATATAATCTGGCTATGTTTGATCTGTTTTTATTTACTGCATTTTTGCATTGATTTACCCACGTTAATTTGCTGTCGAATTTGATGCCAATAGTAACGGTGTCGTTCCACGAAATTATTTTTCCGTTTATGTGGATTTGATTTGGCGGCGTTTCGTGTCTCCAACTGAAAATAATGGTTTGGCATTTGTCATTGTACGTTAACGTTACTCCATTTAATTTACTCCAGTTTGCTAAGTCTTGTGATACATTTTCTACAGCTGCTTTTTTATCACATCTTGCTGTTCTCTTTTTTCAGCATTTGTGAACGTAGTGGTAAATTCATTTCACAGAAGTGTTCTCATGTCTGGTCCAACAAAATTTCCTTCCTTTATCTTGGCTTGCGAGAGGTGTGTGAACTTATCACAGAGATGTTTATAGCAAGTATTGAAGTCTTTTGACCGCTACGTTGATTCTTACAACTTTAGAAGTAAAGGCCACATCATCGGCAAATAGATAATTCGGAACATTAGTTGTTTGGGGGAGGTCATGAGTGTGGAGCGAAAAAAGTAGTGGGAGAAAATGGTTCCCTGTGGGACGCCAGCTTGGATAATTTTGGTTGAGAAGCATTGGGATTGATAATTTACTCGCAAGGTTCTGGCTATGATCGTGGGAAGGTGTACGGGCATGGCTTCTATTCGCCCCTCTCCCTGCCCTACGTTCAAAACGGTAACCTCTCGGCCAGAGACGCATTGCTCAAGGCCATGCGAGGGTATCAGAAAATCGCAGTTCTCTGGGCTATGATGCATTGTTGATTGAAAGAGACAGCAAGCAGTCAGATTTCAGCCATTAGACAGTGAGGTGATGTGTATTTTTATGAGTTTCCCAATCAGTTTAACAATGCGAAAACCATAAAACTAATATTCTCTAACATTAGATGAAAAGGTCAAACTTATGGAAGCAAGAGAAACTCAGAAGGTGGCAATGTGTAATATTCATTTATTAGTGATTTCTTCCATAAATACGTTACTTGTAATTCAATTTTAATAATCATAATAAAATCATGTAATTTTTACTTTACTTTAATTACTTTTTTACTTACATTAATTAACTAGTTTCAGAACGGACATATCAATATCAAAAGTGTCAAAAATGGACAACCCTGCATAAAATGGAGTCCTACCTAAACCGATTCCGATGTGATTTTAATTTATGGGTACATTCGCTACTGGTTGCTCATAATGTTTACGCTGTATCGACCCTGATATCTCTTTTCCACCTCCTTAATATCTTGGTGAAAATGTTCTCTTTGCTCCTTGCTCATCGCACCAAGATTTTCAGGAAAGACATCTCAATGTGCATACAGGAAGTGAATCTTGAAGCTCATCCAACATCACAAATCTTTAATCTTCAACATATTTTTAACGATGATTCCATAATTTGGGTGTTTCTTGTTTCCTAGGAAGTTCTTAACCACTCTTATAAAGGAATTGAATTGAAGCCTTATTTTACGTGGCGAGACTCGGGCCATCAAGACCGCTCTTCCGTCTGACCACACAAATTTCGCTACGCTCCTTTCACCAACTAGCCACCAGCAGAGAAAGGAGGTATTTCTTGTGCTAAAAACAGGCGATTTGAATTTGGCTCCGAGGCGTCATTTAGGCTTGAGGACTTTACATGCATCTAAATCTACTAACATGGGACAGCCGGCTTTTCTTCCCCTCCGAAGGAAGGCGTACGAAGGATTTTTTTCGCCCTTAAAAATCCACGGCATCGATCGGGTTTGAACCCGCCAACTTGGGTATGACAGGCCGATACCGTTACACCATCGCCGCGCGCAAGGAAATCCAAACTCTTTTTTCAGCATCTGTAATCGTAGTGGTAAATTCATCTAACATAAAATGTTCTCATGCCTGGTCCAACAAAACACCCTTCCTTTATCTTGGCTTCTGAGAGTTGTGGGAACTTATCACAGAGATGTTTAAAGCAAGTCCAATTTCTTGGCAGAGACTGTCTCATGAATCTTAATTTTATATGCACAGGTTCACTGTCCGTTCACCCCCCCTCAAAAAAATTAGTAAAGATCAGAGAAAGGTTTTCGTAAGTTTCTTTGAGGTGATCTGAATAGGCATTGAAGCATACTCGTTGCCGTTGTATAATAGCACTGTTTTAAACCTTTTTTATGAATCCATGAAAATTTGCACTCATCCAATTCCTTTGCACATCTATCTTGCGCATCTATCTTATTTATTTACGTCAAAAACAGTTAAAACTGTGTGTGACGTGATATGGGGAGAAGTTAATTTGACGTTACATTTATGTCCAGAAGCAAAACAAGGGGCCATCTCAGGATTTGCTCGAGGAACAGGGAAACTGCACGAAAACCTGATCGAGATCCGGGTTCGAAACCCGGGTTCGAAACGGCGACGCAAGGCTGCGAACACCCGGTCACGGGCAAGCACTGCGGAGAATTCTTCTCTCTGCAAGCGCGGAACGCCATCGACCATGTAAACGTTGCGGCCGCGCTGAAGTAATTGCAAGCGTCGCACTTCCCACATGCGCGTAAGGAGGAACGGGGCCTTAAACTCTACGTGAGCGGCCCGCCTCCCCAAGTGTCAGGGGATGAAGTTGCTGACGACATTGCAGCGCAGTACCTGGGGAAACCCAGGCCTGCAGTACACCAGCTGAAGAGGCGCCGAAACGGGAAATTAGTACCGTTAGGTGCGTACTTCGTCAACCTCAACCCGGGTGACGACGACAAGTGGCTGTTTGCCTTAAAGACGCTCTGTCACTGCCGGGTGCGCATCGAGGTCGCGAAGCGAACTGGCAGTGCACCTTTCTGCAAAAGGTGCTGCTGCTGGTCACACACGCGCGCTTATTGCCAGATCAGCCCACGCTTTATTCACTGCGGCGAAGGCCATCTGACAAAGGATTGCAGTAACAACAAACCTGCCGTCTGCTGCAACTGCTGAGCAAATATAACACTAACGCGCCTTCACACAACACCTGCTGCTAAGTCAGAGACGAAGCAACTCCGTAAGGAGGTTTCTGAGCTGAAACAGCAGGTTACAAACCTCACTACTCTGTTACAAACTCTCTGCGCTCAGTAGTGACAGCCAGCAATAGCTGAACACCATACGCAGGGAAGAACCAGAACCCGCACTCTCGCAGTAGCTGCCTGGAACGTCAACGGCCGTTCCGGTCACACAGACCCAGGAGATCGACGCATTACCGAGTTATTCTGCAATAGACACCATTTCAATGTTCTTTTATTGCAGGAAAGAAAACTCATAAGCGGCGATGACCTGGAGCTAAATGACATGTCTGTCTACCGCACCGACCGTGATGGTCGCCAACGCGGAGGCGGTGTAGCGGTTGCCGTACGTCGCTCGTTACCCTATTGCCCGGCAGCTTTACCTCGCCTCGCGAGGCTTCAAGCGGCAGCGATTGTGGTAAACACTACGTACACACGTCGTTCTTCACAAACCGCGCATTCGTAGTCAATATGGGCAAAGCGAGATCCTCAAAGCGGAGGATTGCGGCCTAAGTCCCTCAGGGCTCCGCCCTCTCTCTGCTACTGTTCTCGCTGTACGTCAATGACATCCCACATATACTACGAATACGGCTTTTCCTTCACGCGGATGACATAGCCGTCATAGCGAGAGGAATAAACCTAGACCACAAATTGAATATACTTCAAAAACAGATGAACCTGACGCGGAAGTGGGCGGAACAAAACCACTTGACTTTTTCAGCGGAAAAATCGCAGGCAATCTGTTACACCCGCTGCAAACACAAATACACTAAACGTTTTACACCACCAAAACAAATTACACTTGGCACACAAAAAATGATATGGGCGCCTAAGGCAACTTACTTAGGCGTCATATTTGATCGAAGAATGCGCTGGCATTTACATGTCAAGCGAATTCGCTAAAAATTGCAGCAAAGATTTCGAATCTTACAACCTCTTTTGAGGGAACCTACACTCCCCATGGAACTTCGCTTTACACTCTATTAAACGAGTTGCCGGCCTGTGGCCACCTACGCTGCAGCAACGTGGCGGATCACAGCACAGAACCAACGCTAAAAAAATTAGCTTGACACATCCTCTCTACAGGCCAAAGAAGACCAGCACTCCCCTCTGACATTCTGAGGGCGCAGTGCAATACAAAAGCCGTTTTGGTTATTAACTAAAGTCCGACGCGAACCCACACCAGCCACTTACATAGCGAAACGCGAAATGCGTGCGAACTGCAACACAGCTACACAAACCTTGGGCTAGGCCGAAAAAAAGCAGCAGAAAAACATCCGTGTAGCCACTTGCAAGAGATTATTCCCCTCGTGAAATTAAAACAAAAAGTGTTTTACTATACATAAAAAATGCCCCAAAAAGGGCGGTGTATCTCCAAAAGTTAATCTTTTTTCTATCCGATTATTCTATTTGCTTCTCCCTTCTGGCCAATCATAAATCGTGACTCATCTATCTTAGATATCGATCGATATGTCGATATCCAATAAACCGCTTATCTATTATAACACAACCTCTTTGATTTTAACATATTATTAACATTTTGGAACTCTGGAGGACATAATTTCACTCATGGAATAGAACTATTCAATACCACGCGAACTTCGGAATTTCTCACATTAATCCGCTCCTAGTTTCGCGAGTCGGGGATTTGTCGACAATTTCCAAAGCATTCGTGGTATTACCTATGATCAACATACTGCATCATAATGTTCAATCCCTTTCGAATAAAACTGAATATATCGAGGCAGCTCTACAGAGCTATTTAAATCGAATGGATATTCTTTACTTTATAGAACATTGGTTATCTCTTAATGAACTTGGCATTTTCCAAATTCCAATCTTTTACCTCGGAGGCTATAATCGTAGAGAAAAGGAATCGCTTTAGATTTAGATTTATTTAGTCAGAACACAGTCAAAAACTGTTTGTGATGTACTAGGGTTGCCTTTTATATTTCAGGATTAGAGAACAAACACAAAGATTAATCATCGAAAATCACTTTATTGTTTTTCAAAATATTCTCCATGAAGATCTATACACTTTTGCATGCGTTTGAACCAATTGTCGAAGCACTTTTGCCACTCTGATTGAGGTATCTCCAAAACATGCATTCTGAATGCAGCAACCGCTTCTTCAGGTGTGGAAAAACGTTGACCTCTCAGTTTGTTTTTTATGTACGGGAATAAAAAGGAGTCATTCGGTGGCAAGTCAGGACTATACGGCAGATGACTCATCAAATCGATGTTTTGGGTGCTCAAAAATGCAGTTGTTTGAGCCGATGTGTGAGAGCTCGCATTGTCGTGGTGAAGACTGATCCGTCTTCGGCGGTTGGTTTTCCTGATTTCTTGGAAGACAGCTGGCAAACAAATCGTTGTGTACCACTCAGAATTGACTGCGTTGTTCTAGTGGTACGGTTGTTGACATGTCCAGTTTTTCCGAAAAAAAAACAGGCGACCATCTGTTTGGAAGTGCTTCGTGCGCGAACAACTTTTGTTGGATTTTGCTCATCTTGAAACACCCATACAGTCGACTGCTGTTTACTTTCGGGCTCATACGCGTAAATCCACGATTCATCACCTGTCACGATGTCATAGACGTGTTTCGAAGCACCGCGATCGTATTTTTTGAACATTTCCTTCGACCAATCGACACGAGCCTTTTTTTTTTTCTTTGTCTTTAGCGATTGACAAATTGTGTGGGATCCAACACGAACAATTTTTTTGACAGTCAAATGTTCATGCAATATTGAATGTACGCTGATCCCTGGTCCTTGATGGAGCTTCATCGCCAAAAATTGAATTAAGTTCATCCATACACTGTTGCTGAGTTAATCCACGTCGAAAGTTGTAAAAAATAATCGCACGAAAATGTTCACGATTTAATTCCATTTTGGGCCAAGATGAATCTTTTAAGTTACTGTAAACAACACAAATAGCGCTCGTACGTCAAAACGTTCTGAGTACGTATAAACTCAAAACATCCAACTTTACGATAGAGCTGTCGCTTGCTAGATTGCAACACCAGGGTTGCGAAATCCCGAAACAAAAGGCAAGGGAGAAGATAATCTACGCACGTTTTCTTGAGTTCCAAAATTCCTTCCCATCATTTTAACTATAAATAGTTGAAAGATGAGTAAAAGTTTAAAATAAATAAAAATAAATTTAAAAAAACGCGAGATTAGCGACATTTGAAAATTAGACATTTTTGTTCCCAAGTTATAGAAAACTTATTTGCTAAGGTAAATTAACATCAGATTTTATTTTCTGCATTGCCAACTAAATAGTAACTCACCCTTACCTCTACTCCCACCCCTTAAAGCAATTGGAGAGTTCAACAAAACGTGCATATAATGAAGCTACATTTATGTCCAGATGCAAAATCCTTGGCCATCTCAGCATTTGCTCAATGGATCAGGGAAACTGGACTAAAACCTGATCGAGATAGAGTCATTGGCCCGGAAGCTGAAGTACATTATTTGTTACAAGCATATTAAGTATTTAAAAAATATATACAATACAAATGTAAAATAATTCAATATATCACTGTTTTGTTAAAATAAACATTATTTATCTCTTTGATGATCAGTATATTCTCTAATTGTATAGAAACAGTTTTGCAGCAGAAAATATTTTTCTTCTAACTTACATTTGTCAACCAACTTCAATTGTTTAATGTCATCTGGCAATGCGTTGTAAAGTAATGTACATGTATTGCGTGCGGATTTCTGATAGTGAGTTGTTGATACTGACACTTGATGAACATGATTCCAACGACGTGTGTTGTAATTATAAATATCAGTATTGCAAGAAAATATGTTCCCATCGTTATGTAAGTCACGTTTGACAAATAGTACAAATTGGTAAAACTTTAGGCAAGGCAGTGGTAAGACTCCAAGCTCAATGAAGAGAGACTTGCAGAGATCACGTGGATGGCACTTGTTCATTATTTGAATAATTTTCTTTTGCAATCTAAAGGCACTACAAGATGAGTTTCCCCAGAATTTTATGCCATATCTCAGGCGGGGATGTACATTTGCAAAATATACGCAACGAGCTGCATGAAGGGTGATAGAATTTGAAAGAATTGTGAATGCTTAACATAATGAACTTAATTTAGTGTTTAATTTTGTTATATGTACTTTCCATTTGAGGTTGAACTGAATTGAGAGACCTAGAAATTTTGTTAACTGAACATCAGCTAATTGCATATTGCTCATTTTCAATGGAGCATGCGTTTGCTGCTTTGAAATGTAAAAATGCATCGAAACAGTTTTTCCTTCGTTAACTATTAATTTGTTATTACAAAACCAAATCGTACTATTTATTGTTTCTATTTTTCAAAGAACATTCGGGTCATCGGTAAACAGAACCGTTCTTCCGTTTTTAATAGACAAGGACATATTGTTTACGTATAACAGATAGAGGATAGGACCTAAGATCGAGCCTTGCGGGACCCCATATTCAATTGGTAAATAATTGGAAAGATAAGTAAATAATGTCCATACGTGCCAATGCGGGAAATTCCCTTTCGCACCAATAATGTCAATAATGCCAATAATGTCCTTTCGTGCCAATACCAATACGGGAAAGTATGTGCCATTTTGTAGCACCATTAGTTTCCTTTAGAATACTAGCAAATAGTCTAGCTATTGATGGGTTGACACTTATTCCTATGTATTTTTCACGAAGAGTTTTGTCACCTTTCTTATGTATAGAACTGATATACGACGTATTCCATTCTTGTGGGATTTCGCCACTAACCTCAATTTTGTTTAAAAAGTTTTTGACGTATTCAATTGTACTATAACCCGCGTATTTTAAAAGTGCCATTCTAAGGTAACCTGGTCCTGCAGCATTATTGTTTCTAGCTCTCACCAAAGCAGTCTTTACATCAAACCAACTGATTTCAGGTGCCCACACATGCCAATGTGTGCATTCCAAATCGTTTTGGTATGCAACTCTATTTTCTTGTAATAATTTTCCGTAGTAATAAAGCCATTTTGTAGGAGTTATTATTTGTACTTTACTTCTATTACAATTTTTCCTCATATATTTTTTTAATTTCCACACTTCGGTTGATCTTTTATATTCCATTGTACTATCTATATTCATACATAATCTCTCCCAGTGTTCATTTTTTCAGTTTTTACGAATTATTTAGCTTCTTTTCTCTTTCCTACTCATTCATTTCGTGTTTGGGCATTCCTATTTGAAATCCATGACAAATGCAATATTTTACTTTCCTTAATCATGCTTTCTAAATTTTCGCTGAATTTCTTCATGAACTTGCCTTTTTCTTATTCCACTCCTTGAGCTTGCTTAGCTGCAAAAACATCTTTTAAGTGATATGACATTTCTTTAGGATTTTTGTAGTTTGAGCTTAATTCTGTTTTGGTAATGCATTTCTACACTATTTATCTAAAACATCTGTTTTAGAATTTCCTTTTCTTCTTCTGTCCTTTTCTTCGATTAAAAGACCAGTATCTTTTACAATAGATTTTCGTTTACTTTTAAAAGGAAATACATGTTTGCTCACTACCAAATGATGACCGGTTCCACATTCTGGTTGGCGGTAAACTCTCACATCATTAAGTTTTACTCTTCTTTCTTTCATTACCCCAGCTAAATTAATTACTTATTGAATATTACTTACTGAATCTATTTCTATTCTGCTATATTTGTGGATGTTTTTTGACTGAAAATGGTATTCATTACACATAGCGCATGCTACTTACGTAGGTTTATTAATCTTTTCACATTGTCATTAACAGTCTCCTCTCCAAACTGACCTATTTCACGTTCTCTGTTACCTACTCTGCTATTAATATCCCCAATTAATAGAATTTCATTTTTATTGGGAATACTTGCTATAATTGCACTGAGATCATGAAAAAATACTTATTTTATTCATCCACAAGAGCATTGACATTTACCGCATCTATCCCTAAAATAGGCATCTGATGACTGAAAACGTTTATGTCTATTCTGAGTATCCTTTCATTAATATGCTCTATTTGTTGAATGAATTCCGTTCATTTACGTTAAATAAGGAAAGAAACTCCACTTCTGTCGCTAAAATCTTTGGGCACACTACACCAGACGTGAAGATATTCATTCAAAACTTCTTCACCTATCCCTTTCTTCTTCGTTTCCGTAAGAATAATTATGTCCAGGTTTATTTTTTTCAATTTAGGAGATGACCTCCCTCTGTTTTATTCCCAGGCCTTGAATATTCCATGTACCAATATTCATTGTCCATTTCCGTAGCGTTTGTCGTAAATTTGATTTTGGTCCGGTCCGAGGCATATATAAATCGCTTTGAACTGAGACTTTTTTACGCCGCACTTGTAACGCAATCTTTTCTGAACAAAATTATGTATGTTTTATATGTGTAACATTTCAGGACGTTAAAAAATTAAACATTCGTGTCATGCGGCCTACATGTCAAATTTTAATCCGTTTAATTTCTTGTTCTACTGAAGATATTTCGATGAGTGACGGGGAGGACGGGCGTTAGTAGCCTGAGCTCTGAAATTCAGTGCTGTCAGCTAGGGAATTAGTGATAGGGTTGAGTCGTCGACTACCAGAATTGCAGGATGTGCCAGCCCTGCGCGTAGCGGAGATCGAACAACTTTCCTCCAGCAGCCAGTGTCAGCGCTTCTGAAAGTGCGCCCCTCTATCAACGTCTAGGCACCTCCAATGCAACCCGGTGTTCACTAGTTGAAGGTTCCGAGGTTGTGAGCGACGCCGCCGCCACGAATGGCGCGCTCTGAGAGCCAGGTGGGCACCGTGTATGCCGCCGGCCACTTGACAACTGGGAAGATCAGCTGCGTAAATGCAAGCGGCACCACACCGGCCGCCGCCACCACACCACTTGGTGACAAGTGGCTGCCGCTACCTTCCGTCGCCCTGCACTGCAAACGCGAGTCTACTGCAAGCCCTTATTGTATCAAAGAACCGCCCTCGCCCACACCATCCTGCAACCCCACCGCCAAGATAACTCCCCGCGGGTGACTTGTTTCCCGTCCCAACAAAGCGGCAGGCAGCGGAAATCGGAGTCCAGGCTGCGGGTTCATTCCCGCATAGTGCAGTGGAACTGAGTGCCTCCGCCTCCACCTCCCCCGAGGCTATGGCTGCTTACGCTACATATGGAGCAGTCGCGGCAGCTTCCAGTGCCGCGAGGGAACTACGAAAGTACCCTGTCTTACTGCCCCTAGTATTAAACAGTCAGTACGAGCGTGGGCCAAAGGGAAATATTACAGTGGACTCCAATTACAGTCAACTTTTGGGGACTAACATTTTTGGTTCACTATTTCAGACGTTCACTACATCCAATAATACCAAAATGTAATAGAATTTCTCCACAATGATTGATTTTATTAATATAGAGAGTAACTTACCGCCTCTTCGGGCACGAGCTTCCTCCCAAATTATTAGGCGGACGACTGGAATCTACTATTGGAATAGCCCTAGTTTCCTGACGTCACCCCAGGCCGCGGAGACGTCGGGGGTCGGGGGCATTGGGTAGACTATCAAGAAGTGGAAAAAGAGACACGGCGAACCCGCGTCGTGTTTCGGCAACGGGCAGGGGGATCCACACGCGAGCGCAGAACAAGCGCAGAAGAAGACTGGCAACCTCGGTGGAGTTGGAAGCCCACCCGCTTACCTATTCCCCCCGTAGCCGCGTTGTCAGGGCCTATGGGCTCATGGTTAGCTGGGCTCAACGCATGCGAGGGTATTAGAAAGCCACAGGATTGGGTTGTGAAGCATTGTGCGTTAAAAGAGTCAGCGAGCAGTCCGAATGCAGCCAGTAAGGTGAGTACTTTGCAAATCAGAAGCTATAAATGAAGAGTGTTTAATATTCATTTATTAGTGATTTCTTCCATAAATACGTTATATACGCAGAACACAGTTTTGACGAATAGAAAGGGGGGGCTCCGCCCTTAGTGTTAATTGGATACAAACACCAGACCTAGTATTCCGGTGTACCCGCACCGTTAGAGCTTGCTCGTGTTAGGTTCCACGCCACAATGACAGCCGGCCGGATGACCCAGTCGTTCCAAAAATGCTTCGCTGGTGTCCACCTCGCCAAAGACTCCTGGGAGCGGTAAGCGGCCGGCGGATATCTTCTCCACTGCTAAGGGGGGTGGGAGCGGCGGCTCCATCTCCCTGATGCTGGGCATGCCAGGGGGCTCCAGATTTCTGGGTTATCTTCAACCTGGCGAGGTGGCGACAAACTAGGTGATTAGGCGCAACCAGAGGGAAAATCAATTTTCTAAAGTGGGACGCAGGAAATTCATATTCACGCCCCCATAATCGATTCAAACACCATGGAGGGCCCTAATTGGGTGGGAAATTACTAGCTCACACAGGGAGCGCTCATCTGGGCGAGAAATGAATTGTCTACAGTTTACGCCCGCACTAATGTGTTAACACACCTAGAGAGACCTTATACTCCGTCAACACTGTTTCCGGTTGCGTCGGCCACACTCCAGTACGTGGAAGTCGCCGTAGCACCCCTTGTCAAGATGAGTAAGAAAGAGATGAGCTGTCGCACGCCTCTGGAGATCAGGCGAAGACATTTTCCATACCACTGGGCTAAAATGCAACGATAATTTGAATTCCCTTTCATAACTACGAAGCTAAGAACAGAACGTGCGGTTACGTTATCGATAGAGGAAGAGGTAGGAATATGAGATACCCTTTTTGTTTTGGTACCTACAAGGTGCCAGAATAACCTAAAAAAGCCTGCCATTAAAAAAGTGAATTGCATTAAAAAGTGAAAGTACTATCTTTAATACGAAACGTGCTGTATTAACCTAAACATTGTGGAACTAATAGGTTTTATGTAATATTTAATTTTTCTAAATAGTGTCACTACCAGTGAATTGGGAACTCTGGTAGTAATATTAGACAGTACTGTTTTATATATTTAAAAAAACTGGAGTTGTTACAAAACGGCGTTTACCAGCTGCCTAAGACATGGTGTCTATTATGATCGATGAGTCTGCTGCCAAGCAAATGGCAAATGTGTCTTTGTCAGACAATAATGTCGAATATTCACATGGCTGACGATATTAATAGTGCGCATCTAACAATCATGCGCATCTAACTTTTTAGTACGTGATGCACATTAATGATATCAAGTTGCATGAAGATACTCTGCATAAATATCACTCTTGGAGCAAAAACTGAAGACATTTTTGAAACTCTTTTATGAAACGAAACAACATTAAATGAAAGTATTATGCACGCACGTGTACTGATGGAGCTCGTACCATGGCTTGTAGCTTGATGAACTAGTGGTGCTGCCAAAGCACATACTTTCTCGCATTGTTTCTAAAGGCTCCGCAGTATTACACTATCAAATAACCAGCAGAATTGTTGTCAAGCAGCTAATTATTTTACCACTTCAAGACTCGAACTCAGATTCTCAAAGTTAACGTGGTGGCACTCATACCACTACGCCACAGAAGCGACGCCAAAGGTATAAAAATTAAAATACTCGATTCAAATTAAAAAAAAACAACAAAAAAAAAACCCTTCAACAATCAAAATATCCGGTAGAAACTCCCAAAGCCTCCAGTCCGCTAAGATCAATCAGGGAATATTAATATTGAAGAAAGTTAGCTGCTCGGATTAGGTGCTAGCATTAACCACACGGACAAACAGACAAACGGACAGTTTGCCGTCAATCGATTTTTCGAAATGAAGAACCAACAAAACATGGATTCTGGCTACACCACAAGTTAGAGAGATTTTCTTCGAAATTTAGCAACAGGATTTATCCACTTTTTCATTACCAAAACCCGGCAATAAGGTTTATTCTGGCGAAATTTCGGCGTTTTCACGATTACATAACTTTCTCTTCTTACAAAGAATTCCTAAGGCGAGAAAGTAAAAATTTCTGAACGGTTAGAGATATCTAAGTTGTCACACGGCTAGTATTCATAATGTATTTAAATTTAATTTCGATAGATTCATTAGTTCACTTCAATCGATTCATACAAGTGTACAGAAGCTCAACAATTGATTAGATGTGACATACGCTTTACATACCGCAAAAATGATTGAAAGTTACAAATTGCAAAGGCATATACAGAAACGTCAAATTAATTTGTATGATTACATTTGCGGGTAGAAATGCTTCCAATGATTTTCAATAAACTTTCTCGAATCCCTAATAGTTTTCATCTACAACACTTTCATCAAATTCAAATCCCATGTGGGACTCGAACCGACGACCAATTGGTTTCAACTGATGAACCCGAACATGTCACGTTTCAACCTCGGCCATCCAGGAAGAGTAGGCCTATCTATTTCCATATTACTCAAGACAGAACTGTTTCAGTTCTAGCATTACAGGGCTGAGAAAATGTGAAGAAACAAGGGGGTTAAAGTTACAAAATTGAAAATCACATACACACTTCAAGTTTATTTATCTTAATTGATTGTATTTGTTAGTAGAAGTTTACCAAATGATTTTCAATTAAGTCTCTGCAATTTTCAATAGTTTTGTTCGACAACACAAAATTGTGACAAATAACTATCACTGAGCGATGCTCGAACAAGCCGACCTTGCCTCCGAAGTAATTCACATCATTTAACCAACTTCCGCCAATAGGGTCGTTATAAGCACTGCTGTAATAGTCATAAAAGCTTCGTGTTTCAGTTTTAGTATTAGGCAGTGGAAAAATTAACAAAATGTAAAATAAAAGATCCTTTGGGTGGAAAAAGATTGCAGCCTGAAAGGCATAACTCGACGCGGTAAATAATTTTTACTAGTTAAAAGCAACAGAGAATTGTGACAAATAATGATCCTCGAGCCAGCCTCAAAACAGCGGTTCCTGTCCACGAGACACTAAGACCGAACTCGACATATTTACCACTTCGGCCATCCGGGTTATACAGAGATTTGGCACTTCTATAATAGTAATAAGCACCGAAAGACAACAATTGATTTGATAGTTCATACGTTTTAGAATATATAAGATATGAAAAATTGCTTAAAAGTTACAAATCCCAAAATCACATACAGACACTTCCAGTTTATTTATTTTGAGTAACAGTATTTTCGAATAGAATTGGTTCAAATGGGTTTTAATAAAGTTTGTGGAATCCTCAATTATTTCTTACGGCAACACAGAATTGTCGCGAAGAGCTTGGCCCGTAGCCACTGATAGAGCCACCTCGGCCATCCCGATATGACATGAGACGAATACTTCTGTACTAGTTATAAGGGTATGATGGTTTCTGTTCTAGCAATACGTAGCCGAGTTTCGTGAAAGAAAAAAAATTGCTTTTCGGGCGGCAAAATGAAAGCAAACGGAAAATAATGAGGCTTGTCGCAAAAGTTAGTCAAGTGTAGAGAGATTAGAAAACTAGTAGGCCGAGAACGTCAGTGCCATTCCATAGCATTATTACATATGTCCCTTATTACATATGTGAAGAAAATGTAAAGAAAAAATTTGGAGCGGTTTTTGAGAAAAAATATTTTCGTAAATTTCAAGCGCAAATCACGCAAAACCTACTAACTTTTACAAAATATGAACAGGGCCTTTTTAATGATTGTACAAGAGACTTTGTCTAAACCAAAAACCTCTACCATGAATTTTGTATGTTTTTTTTGTTGCAATTTTCGCAAAATCGGGGATATTACCGAAAATGATACCTGTACCATTCTCTTGAATGTCTTTCGCACTATTGAACATCATTTAATTAAAAATTCGGAGCGGTTTTTTTTTGAAAATGTCTATCAAGAACCAACAATAACAAACATGGATTCTGGCTACACCACATGTTAGATAAATTTTTCTTTAAATTTAGCAACAGGATTTAGTATCTACTTTTTCGTACCAGAGCCCGACTATAAGCCTTTTTCTGGTGAAAATTCGTCTTTTCCGTCGCACGATTATATAACTTTCTCGTTTCACGAAGACGAGAAAGTAAAAAGGAATATCCACAAATAGGAAACATGGCCTTACGAGTTTTGATTCCTTTTGCAACATCCTACTCATGTGAGGTTGGGTTTTTAGAAGTAGCATGGTTGAAAACCAAACACAGGTGGAAACTGAACGTCGAAAAAGAATTGCTAGTCGCAGTTTCAAATATTGAACACAGATTTGAATAAATGTTGATGAAGAAACAAGTTCATCCTTCCCGTTAATTTTTATTAGAATTGTATCATAAAACAGTTGAATCAATTTTTGTATGTGTTATTTTAATACCTAAATAGAACGGAGAAATAAAATAGCCTATTATGTCACTCATTAGTGTTGAATCTTTAACAGGCCTATATTACCCTTGTATTTGAAACTTATTGTTACCAGACGAGCCGGGAGAATTTTTAGGTCAAGGTGGCCCTGGACGGAGGAAGTTCGAAAACCCCTGCTAAAATGTTGGTAAATATCTCCTTCAAAAAGAAGCACAGGGCATGTCGCAAGAATACTTTTTCCATCGTCGCCAATTCTAATTTTTACAGAAAATTAGGTATAACTTACTGCATATATACTTACAACTTTCCTGGAGGTGGTCTCTTAAAAATAGTAAATTAAGAAAATTGTTACAAAGGGGCTGGACTGTAAACAGAAGTATAATGTGCACACAATATACAGGTTTCAGTGCCCATTCCAGAAAAATCTTTCATTAAGAGGGGTATCTGCTATTGTAGAGAAGTACATACTTTGAAAAATACTGATAATTTTTTGTCTATAGCTGATGGTATTTCATTTATATTTAGCAGTGTCTGTTGATTTGTCTTTTATGAAACCGTATTGTGAATCAGTTATAATCTTGTTCATATTATTCTAGAAACTTATTAATCTTCCAGATATTTATTTTTTCTTTCCAGAACTTTTGAGAAGATAGAAACAAGATAAGTTGATAATTCAGTAACTTAGAATGCTCAAATTTCTAAATAACAAGAACACATTTCACACATCACAAGTATTTATTCGAGATGAAGTGTGAAAATACAAACATACATCAAATTTAATAATGAAATAGTAAATGAGAAATAAATCTGGAGAAGGTAATTTTCAGAACACGATTTTGTACTTTCAATACTGTACATGTATCAGTAAATATAATGGATCTTAACACAAAGAACATAAACAATCATCTTATTTCAAGACAAAGCTATATATATTTATATATATGAAGAATATAAAACTGAAGATTAATTTTGCAGGCCCAAAGTAGGAATGTTACTGAAATGTATTTTTATTTAGCATTCTCTCACATCATAACTACATCTTAAGGACCTATATTCATCTGAAAATTGCTGCTGTCACCCCACTGTTTAGCTAGCAATGTAATTATATTCACAATGCAAATTATTTAAAAGTTCTCAAACAATATCAGATGTTACACAAAATACCACCTTGAATAAGAAAGGTGAATAATTACAGTTTAAAACATCCACCACTCAGTGAAGTTTATTTGATTTGTGTAAAACCTCAATAAACAAGGCAGAAATGAACTTCAAATAAATCTGATTCTACATACAGCGTGAAGAAATGACTGAGTTTTCAATGTGCAGGGTCATGCACAGTCACAACTTTCATTTCATCCAAGACTATGTCCTTGGAGTTTGGAACTAGTTTGGGCTTATATCTACACACTCTCGTAAAGCATGTAGTAGGCTAATACAAGTGCCTCCAAAATTGGTCACCTCTCATACAAGACCTCAAAATACATATTCAAGCAAAGATTCATTTCTTAATTGCAGTACATTTCAGTCCTTTACAAAGGAAATTGGCATGAATATCTCTGCATCTCATTCTAGAAACCAAGGAACTACCAGTTTGCAAGACATGAATGCTCATTCTCTTCATTGTTCTCTGCCAGCATGAAGATTACAAACAAAGGCAACTTTCTTGAAATTTCAATGTACACACAGCAGAATAAACAGGATTATTACATTCCAATACTGTCAATACCCTTTTATAAATGAAAACGATAAACACTGCACTTTAATATCACAATTAGTTCAAATGTTATGAACTACATGGTTGAGAAAAGCATATTTAATTGCAAGTGGGTTCAATCAGTCTATAATTAGAACAAATTGGAAAAATGAAGCAATATTGTACAATACACACAAAAGTTTGTCTTAATTTGTACAAACATTTCAGAGTTGACACTGATTTTAAGTCCAATTTCTAACAAAATGAAACTATCGAGTTCTCCTTGTAGCTTTATACATTTACAAAGATATGTCAGGCAAGGCTGTTCAATTTCCATTTTGAGATTTTTTTAAACTTCTCATTCTGACCGCACATTATATTAACAGCATACCCCTAACACATACATCTGATATCACATATATTATGTTTGGGTAACTTGTCTAGTACATTTAAAAAAAATTGTTCATATTCCTTCTGTGGATATTCCTTCTGTTCTATTGGATTTCAATAAATGGCAATTACAAGAAATTACCATGGCAAGTAAAAATTTTTACATGATTGCTAATACTGACAAATCCAGGTATTCTTTCTATTCTAGATCTATTAGGTTTTATTTATTTTTAATTTAACTCAAGTTGTTTGCAATAAGTACAAGCACACCAAACATGAATGGAGAAATAAGGCTTTTAATCCACACAGTAAGCACTGGAAGCAAAACAGTCTTTACTTCATCTTTGCACTGTATGGCAACTGGCACATTTCGCAAATGAAGTTTAGGATGTTTCCCGTTTAATGTAATAAGATACATCTGCATTAATACTCAAAGGTCAGACAAAAGCTTTAGAAATTCACATTATACACAAAATAATTTACAAAAATAAAAAAATTTACACATTTTCATTATATTCATTGCACTGAAGTTGGCGAGTGATCATACTCCCAAAGAAAGATTTGCAATCACATTAATCTCCCAAGATTTTAAACTATGAATCTTTTTTAAGGGTTTCTAGTAAAGACCATTTAACAATCTTTCTACATGTGATTCATTTTAATAGAAGTCACAAAGAATAAAATTGTAGTAGATTATAATTATTCAAGTAATGGAAAATGGAGTGAAATAATTTTTTCTGATGACTAGAAATGAATTTCACAAAAATAAATAATTAAGAATGCATGATTGATTTAACACATTCTTGTCCAAAAGGGTGATTAAACTTTTCCTCACTAATGAAAGTTTAAGTACTATAATTTTAAACCTTTGCACCTATGTGTCACAAACAAAAAGAGAGAGGACAATCACCTTACTTATTGTTGTTCATGCTTATTCATAAGCAGAAAACTAATTTACACAATGACTCATGCAAGTTGTAATAGAGATATGGGATACAAATTTTGAAGTGAAAACAGTATGGGAGTTAAAGCTACTGAATTTGCTTCTGTTTGTATTTGTTCAGGAGAAACATGGAGCAAAATCTATTCTTTCTTTTTTGTTGTGTGTGTGAGTAAAAATGTCAGTATTTGGGGCTTAACAATTTTACAAATAATTGAATGTTTAATGCTTAATTTAAAAAACAAAAAAGGTAAATTCAATAATCTTTGCACATGTATCAATAACATAATGTATGTTCCAAAGTATATGCTTTTCTCAAACATTTGTTTATTAAACTAATCTGTTTACTATAAACAAAGTTAAAAATAACTAAAGTAACCGCAACTACCTTGGCCATCACTGTAAAAGCAGATTAAAAGCAAAATACTTTTTAAAGCAAAAGATTCCCTCAATATTCTACAAATACAAACTATCCTTTTCAAACCTCTCATATTCATATATGAAAAGATATTTCATTTGTTTCATTCTCTGAAACTCAAAGGTATATATCCTTTACACACATGCATTAGGATGGTTTCTAGATATCCAAGAGATGCAATTGAATATCAAAACATTTTCTTTGAGAAAACATTAAAATTCATTTACTCTGTGATGCCACAGATTACTTCTGTTTACCAACAGATTTTGTATAGTTTGTATTACAATTCTCTTCAAAACAATGTTACTCGTATATAACTTGCTCTTGAAAATAAGAAAATAAAAATATGATTGTTGAGCTAGTACAATACATTCTCTTCACAATTCTGGTGGATTAATACTTCACTGTACTAAAACATGAAGGAAACAAAAAAGGTACAGGTACATCTTTTCCCCAATGAAAAATATTTATTCTAAAAAGTTATTTACAACAATAAGTTACTCAAACTGTTCTGATGAAAACAAGTCGATGACTGACACTTGTGAAACAATGAACTGTTTCAAAGAAAGCTTTAAATTGTGAAGCCCAGATTGACAAGAAAGAGAGAATTTGCAGTTTTCAGGAGTTGTTTTCTGCACAAGCAATAATAATAATAATAATAATAAAAGTGAGAGACCCTTTGCAATAACTGTAATATATAATACTTATATTATACAAAACATATTTATCCACAGAATGTAGACTGTTCTTTTCATATTTAGTAACAAATTGTTTCTTTCATGCCTAAGTAGGCAAGGCTCTACATATCTTTGAAAATCTCTGCAATCAATTTATGAAATCAGTACTTAATTACAGAGATACATCCTACTAGAGAGTAATTAATACTCAAATATCATTTATAAATTATATTTAACCTATGTATTTCATGGAAATAACATTAATTTAGAAATCAATTTCAATTAAAGCACAGTACAGATCCCACAAGGTGGATCACAAACAATGAAGTAATAGCAGGAGTGTGCACATACACTATATATAATTTTTAAAAAATTAAAAAAAAAACACACAACACCCACTGGCACACACTTTAACTTACAGGAATTTGTCTGCAGTGTGTAAATTAATATAACATGAAATTCTATATTACACCATCATCACTATACAAGGAATCTCATTCAGTTTATTATACTGGCTTCTGAGAACACTAGGACATCACTGTTGCTGAGATACACTGCAGTTGGTAACCTTTGAGTTCTTGTAGTTTGTTTTCTGCCTGAACTGGAAAAAATAAAAAAATCTATAATTTAAATATATATAAATTAAAAACACCCACCCCCACGAGCAGCAAATAGATACATAGATCACTGGCATCTCCTCACTCTGGACCTAGGGTGTTGGCAGTGAAGGAAAGTGTTAATTCCACACTACTCTTTTTGCTTAAATGTTTAGAGTAAAATTGAATTATAAAAACAAAATCCTGATTTATTTTAAATTATATTGGAAGAATGAGGGAAACATAGTCGCAAAATAACAACAATGAAGGCGTTGTATTTTCTTGGGATATTTCTGAGAAATGTGGAGACTTGCAAGTGTTAAGGGCAGGGTACTCTATAGCTGGATGTTTAATTCTAAAAACTATTGTTGTCAGCTGTCTCCATTCATAGTAACCATAAAATATCAGTTAAAGTAAAAAATGGAAATTTTTGGACCACCTCTAATTTTAAGTTAAGTGGTTACGTTTCATTCTCATCTAAAGATCACTTGTTTTACTGTAAACTAACATCAATAATCCAAATTCAAATACTTGGATGAATAAACCACACCTCAAGAACCCTCCTTGTATGACTTAAATACACGAAATAAAACTACACAGACTCATTTTTAAATGAGGTTTGTAATTATTTCATACATTATAAAGTTTCATAGAGAAGTTTCATTAAAGAACATTATTTTTTCCATTACTACATTTGTTTCCTTTGTCTAGTGTTGCCAGTAAATACATTACCTTACTAGTTGTGACACTTTTGAGCAACAAATTTCCAGGAGTCAAGGTTACTTTTTATGCGTGTGGGTTAAGCTGACAATATCTGCTAAACAGCCTAGAGCATTATTTTCCACCTAAGAAAGAAGAAATCACAGCACATTAGCTTGGCATACAAAGAAAATTTATTAGCAAAAAGAACAAAAAACACCTAATATTTAAATGAGCAAACTTATATTTCAAAAGTGTAAACACTGGGGGTTTTCTGTCTTCTCTTTCAATCTTCTTTCAGCCACAGTTTGAGTGACAAAAGGAAACAAATTGGATCTTAGGGAGAGAGTATTTAAAGAACACAATGGACACCAGCTTTTGCAGACTATCTCAACATTACTTTTTTCACACTGATGAGCAACTATGGGCCAATACTAAAACAGTCAAATAAACGGAAGTTTGTAAAGCTACAACAGCACATACTTTCTCGTATTATTTCAGAAAATTCAGAGCGTTCAACGAAAATGGGACCCCGAGTCATTTTTGTAATCTTTAATTTGGGGGACCTAAGTAAAAGGTTTAAAAATTTGGAGTCATTTTTGGGAAAATTTTGAAAATGTTGAGGCTTCATGTTAACTATTCTAAAAATCAAAATATCAGTTTCAAAATCACAACAAGTTAAGTTCATCCAGATCCATAAAGGAACATGAATTTTGGAGAAAATTGTCTCAACGGCTTAGGCGACGGATGGTCAGTTAGACGGACATACAAAGCAGGCAGACGAATGGGCAGAGACAGACAGATGCAAAGTTTCACAGCTGAACAGATGCAGTCAGACAGCTAGACAACACATTTTGCCTTCAACCAATTTTTCAGGATTAGTGACCCTTAAAACGTGAATTCTGACTAGACCATGGTAGATGAAGTAATTTATTACACATTTGAGCGTGATTTATCTACTTTTCCTATATCAGGGCTTTAAATCTAGTGTTTTCTATCAAAAAATCACCAATTTTTACCACAGGACTACAATACTTTCTCTTTACTATGCAAGTTCGTAATAAGGTGAGAAAGTAAAAATGGTTTAGAAGTATCATCCTTATATTATATTACTGTTAGCTAATTAGATGTTTACACAATTCCAGCCTTGATTTTTAATTCCGTTATTATATTGCCTGACAGATGGTAAGCAATAGAGGATTGCATAACATGCTCAACACTCAGTAATATAGCGCCCAGTTTTCAATTAATTTATACACACATACGCACATATAAGGTATATTGTATATTAAATCACAAAGTTGGGCCAAGGGAGCAAAAGAGATAAAAATTAATTTACAAGGGACACTATGTTACTGAGTGTTGAGCAGGGCATGTTATGTAGTCCTCTATAGCTTACCAACTGTCAGGCCTGAGGAAGGTTGCAGAATGGTATTTCTATTGGCTGAAACGTCAGCACCCCCTGTGTCCTAGGACACAGCGTCTCCCAGACAGCCAAATATTTACCAACTCCAGCCCCAGAAGCCTATGCTTAATGTAGAAGAATCAGCCGAAGAAGTTACCAAAATGACAGTTTGCTAAACAAGTGTACATCATATGTACTACTTCAGAGAAAGTATCCCTCCATCATGGCAGCTGTTCTGCCACGCCTAAATCCACAACTAACATTTTCAAAAACTGAGATAGAAAACATTTTAAACTTTCACACTTTTTGAAAATTCAAGTATTAATAGAAAATGAGACATGCTCCATTTCTTAAGTGTCCTTTGCTCTCTTAACAGAAAGAAATTAAATCAATTCATGTTGAACCACTTTTGAGAAAATTTTGAAAATGTTAAGGTTTCATGTAAAGAACCCTCAAAAACACATCATCCATTTCAAATTTGCAGGACCTCATGTTCGGTCAGATCAATCTGGGAATTCAACTTTTAGAGAATATCATCTGAACGGTTTAGGTGCTAGCGTTGACCATGGACAGACAGAAGGACGTTTTGCCATCAATTTCATGAGCCGAAAAGAGCAGGGGTCACTGTCATCCAATCTGGAGCGTTGATACCAAACATTAAAGTCATAACAATGCTCCAAATTGGATGACAAGTGTCCCCCTCTCCAGCCAGCAAGTAACCTTGGAAGGACTTTGTTTTAATTGGAGTATACTACTTAACGTTATTTGTTGGTTGTAACCATGCAATACAACTGAATTGTTTGAAAATATATATTCATTTAAAGTTATTGATTATCCAAAATAATTGAGAACCTTTCAACATGAACATAATAATGTACAATGCTGGTTAAACCTCTGCATACCAAGCTTTAAACGTTACGCTGAATACCAAGCAAGGTACATTGGTACCCCACTCAAATATTATGTGCATATTATTTTCTTGAAATATGAAATAACTAAAATATGAACATTTTAATTATTTTGAGCACTTAATATACAATGAAGGACAAATTTAACAGAATTAAGTAACTTTATTCCTATGTTTCTTTTTTATTACACCAATACACTTCATCAAAATACTTCTTTCAAAGTTATTCATGTTATAGGCAACTGATGCATATTTTTATTGTTTTTGTACCTAAATGTTCATTACATGTAAATGACAAACATTATCTTCATTTTGTTCTACTCTTTTATCTCTGTTTCTAATAATGAATAAGGAATAAAAATTGGTGATGCGGAATACAAAGCAGAGATCAAATTTACCCCATTGCTCGTTTTTAAGTAGAAAACGTCAAAAACCCGAAAACTATTACTTTCTTTAAGACTTAATTGTCAACAGAAGTATTTCAGACAATGTAACGAAATTTCAATGTCATAAAATAAGCGAAACATACTGAAGTAAAAAAGTGAGATAGGGGTACACGTTGTACCATGCTTGGCATGCTCATTCTACATATTAAAAAAAACAAACAATTGTTTTCCACTTCCAGTTTTAATAGGAAACACCACAGGTAAAAGGAGTTATTTTCTATTCTTAGGTAATGATGGGAAATTTTTGACACAAGAAATACCAAAACCAAAACTTACCTCAGAAACTGCAGTTTTCTTTGCATTCAGCAATTTCAATCCCTCTTGGATTGCTGTCATATACAATTCCCAACCTTTTTGCCATCCACAGCAATCTTTCATACATTCTGCAACATGGAGCCTCCAAACGCACCAGTATCGATGCTCCAACTCAGGATTAAAATAGGTTGGAGGCAAGTCGTTAATAAAGTCATTTAACTCTGGCACACTATTAACACGATCACTGTCCTTATCAGTCAATATCCTTCTCCTTTTACGCCTAGGAGATTCTTCACTGTCCTCTACTGCACTTGTTTCCTCTGAAGCCTCGTATGACCTCTCAGTACTACTATGCGCAGATTTTTCAGGACTACTAACAATTGGCGAGTCATTATCTGAAATATCATTATATATATGGGATTTTGTCCTACACCCATTCACATATTTCCTGCCTTGTCCTTCAATGTAATCTTCTTCATAAATGCTTTCGGCAGAAACTATTATTGGACCAGAGGTATCACGGATTTCAGCATTTCCGACAATAGAGCATATAACAGGATTAAGATCTGTATTATCTTCATATTCTGTAGGAATCACTGGATCGTTTTCTAAACCTTTAGTAGTGCAAGTATTGTCATTCACTGTATCACTGTCTTTATCATTATCTTCCAGTTCCTGCGTATGATTTTTTGATTCACCTTCTGAAGCAGCTTCTCCCTCAGATGAAAGAATTTCTATGACTTCTGTTACAGTATCTTTACTGGGAGGAACTTCTGCAGATTTTGAACGCTCATTCAGCATCATTTCCAATTCCTTCTTCTTACTTCTAGTGAAGTGAACAGGTTCCATTTGGGATGGAAGGCGGGGCAACAGACCTGAAATACAAAATTAGTCTTTCAAAGAACAGTATACATTTTTCTTCTTCAAAAATATAGGTTTCATTAAAGTATTGCACACTTAACCCTTAGTCAAAAAGTGACCTAGGTAGCACCTCACATCAGAGATCAAAAGTATTTTCTCCCACTCCAGTCACAATAATCAACTTTCACAAATTGGTACATAGACACTTGTGAATTTGTTTTTGTTTCAAATCTCAAACTTTGCATCGTTAAAGCTTCAAATTAATGTACATTATTTATACCCAATTAATGTACTAGTAAACTCACTTCCATTTTGCAAAAAATTGTATCTTAAATACAACTGAAATAAATAGTTCTATGAAACCACAGGCAAAAGTTAAACCATCGTGTTTTCACATAGGAAAGATTTGAATTTTCTGGAGCCAGCTATCATGAATCAGTTTTTAATAAAAAAAGATTGTTGAAGTTTCCCAAAGTGGTCTGTGTGTACAGTCACTAGTTGAAGTCATTGATGCTTAAAATTTGAAGGTAAGTAAGGTCTTACAGGTACTTGCTTATTACGGAGTAATGATCCAACAGTCAATATGCAAAATTTAATGACCTGCTACCTGACCATCCACTCTATTGTCCCTAGTATTACTATTGATGCTCATATTACTCTGAACAATGTTCTTGATGAAATCTCTTAACTTGAACCGTAAATGTTACAGCACTGATGTCAACCCTCCCATTTTCACAAAAATAATGCTCAATAGCCATTTATAAACCCATTTGGGAATTATTATCTAAATTCTTAAAGGAAGGCAAGTTTAATTTCTCTGATATTTATGCAGAGGAACAAATGTTCTGTTAAAATTTATAGATCTATCTCAGACAGAATGTCATTCTAAAAGTCTTTGAGTCTATTCTTGTAAAAAAATAAAAATAAAAATAAAATTAAAAAAAAAAATACTTTCGAATAACTTGATTATAAATGAACTACATTGCTTTTTTAAATGGAAGATCACAATAACAAATTTAATGGTATTCAACCAATATCTATTGGATTTGATGAAGTAAAGATGTTTCTTTGATAAAGTTCATATTCCATTATTAATAGAGAAACTTAAAATTGTTGAAATATCACTTTCTTTACTTGTTTGATATAACTCTTTATTTGTCAAATATAATACAATTACTTAAATATAAAAATTTGATTTTCACATTGCATTGATATAAATAGGTTAATTTTTTAAGTACCAATAAGTAATTTGAAAATTGTTTCCATTAATTAAAATATGACAAAATTTACAGGCTGAGTAATCTGAACTGCATGAACTCAATATACATTTTTCATATTTACGGAAACAAATGGTAAATGCAGAGGCTATCTTATGGAATTTATCACTCAATATTACATCTAAATTTTAATAAATAAAAACCAATTGTTTAATAAAATTACATCACTAACATTCAAAAACCTACATTGAAGAATGTAAGGTTTACTGATACATGCCGCTCTGAGGGCATACCCACATACAACTCCCTTCCCTCAATATTTTCAAGTGTATCAGTTCCTGTTTCCCAATTTCCTTTCATAAGAGACGGAAGCAAAGTATCAACTACACTAAGTCTGCAACTGATATAGTCAGAATTGCGTATGTCAATTTGTGTATTTTCCCACATTGAATACATTTTAAGTGTATTGTCAGAGTATACCACCAATTTCATGAATAGTAGTGACACACACCTTTACCCATTTACTCTGTGCATCTTGTTAACTTTAATAAAATGATTTAAAAAATGTAGTTTATTGAGAAAACTTTCATACCTGCAGCAGAAGGGACAAGAAAATCATAACACCACGTGTTCGAGGACAGAGTAATAAATTCCCACAGGTGGGTGCTATATAATATAAAGACTTTTGTTAAGCTAGGAAGATTTCATATTTAAATACTGTAAAACTTGCTCTCTGCAGATCCTCATCAAATGCAACCACTGTTATATTTCAACAAAGATGTCATCAACAAATGACACCATCTCTAGAATTTAAACGGATATTTTTTCCATTTTTGGAAGGTACATTAAAAGAAGTTACAAAAAACATTTTCCTTCTAGATTTTTTTGCTTGAATATAGGAATATACCCTCACAAAAAATGGTGTACATCAAATTCCCATTGATTGATACCTCTGAATTATTTTCTTGAAAATTTAGAAATTAAACATTTTTTAAATCCTCCTTTTACAGTTGTATTACACAAGATAGTTTTTTTTGTAAATAAAATCTGTTTTTCAAATTTACATCTTTAATTAATATTAGGGACTTTTTTTTCAAAAGGTTAACAAATTTCACATAATTTTTTAATGAAATTGTAAATGTTTTTAAAAAATAAACAAGATTTTCTCGGAATGGCTCCAAATCACATCTTTGTTGAAATATAACAGTGGCTGCATTTGTATGTTGCAACAATATGAAAAATATTCAATTTTCTTTTAAAACCACGGAATTAAAAGTTGCTAAGGTTCAATTTCGTTTGAATGGAAATTGTTGTTCACCACTCCATCAAATTTATCAACAGTATGTGATTTCACACACCTGAAGTGTCCCTGAAACTTTAACACTTTTACCAACAATAATTTGTGAATCTTTTAAACCGGCAACCTGACGTTTGAAACAAATTTGCATTTGGAACTTCTCCATTATTATTTCATGACTGTCGATAAATTCAAAAGAACCATGAACAATAGTTATTTAGAAAGTGGACTTCACCTTGAATATTGAAGCTAGAAATATTTTATAAAGCAATCTATTCTTTAATATTAAATCTTTTAATTATTTTATGTTAACTTTTTGAAAATGAGTAGATTTTACTCAATTTTGCCTTACACGGTTACAAAGTTAATTTTTTTTCATACCAGTCCTCCTATCTTAATATAGAAGTTTTAGTAAGAGACTTTTTCTGAATGCAATTTATTTTCTGATATTAGATATTAAAATAATTTAATGCAGCTGTGATAAAAAAATTGATAAACTTATGTCTGCAAATGAAAACAAATTTTGATGATTTTATTAATTTATTTATTTCAAATTATATGGACACAAGTCCATTATTTAACAATTAGATTACAAAGAAACGGTAGACAGTAGGTGAATGAATTTCCTGATAAAATTATTTATATACAAGTGTTCTACAATTAGCCTGAGTCACTAACATATTCGATCCAATATGAAATGCATCTAGAGATCAATCATTGAAGAGTTTCCACATTCTATTTATCAGGTAATTTTTTGCATGTTTGCAAATACATTTTATGAACAAATGTGGTGTTTTGTCGTGATGTCTGTAATGGAACTCTGAACTTCAATTGATTTAAAAGAATATAGCAATCAATCATACCATTCAAAAGTTTAAATAAAAATAATATATCATTTATATTTCTACGAATTCTAGGGAAGATAAACTAAGTTTAGCAGTTAGATATCTATAATCATGATCATTAAATGGATCAGACAATCAAAGCCAAGAAGCGGCAATTCTATAAAACATATTAGAATAATATTAATTATGTATTAAAAATAAAATTACCCTACTAATCTGAGATGAATTCATGGATTTAAACAAGTATAAGTACAAAATATATAGTAAGTTACCAATAGAAGGGAAAGAATTTACCAAAAAAAGTTAATATTAATGGAAAAAATAAAAAATTAAAGAGATTCAATCAAAACATTCCCATACTAAGTATATACCAGTGGCATGGCGTGAATTTTTTTCTGGGTAAGCAAAATAGAATCTGCCAACTGACAAAAAAATTATTTAAGGTGCAACTTTTAGATGAATATTACACTAATAATATTTTACGCAAAAAGTAATACACACGAGAGTAAATAAAATACTATAAACTGTATGCAAGATGTAGGAGATATTTTATTTGAAATATATTCAACTGAATCATATTTTGTGAAATATACACAACATTAAAAAGTATCTAAAACAAGAATCTAAAAAACAACTTCAAACTTTTTCTTTAAACTTTTGGTAGGGATAGTGCTAAACGTATTGTAACAGAGGACAAACACAATTTTGCTCTATTCTTTTTTCTATGCTATTCTTTTACACAATTGTAATTTTTTTTGACATATCTCACGTGGTCAATATTTACATTACAGGCGATTTGTATACAATATTACTAGGGAGTGGATTTCAATGATTTTTCAAATTTTTGTCCATAGCTAAGTGAAATTTCTGGACATTTGGTTAGAATTGGATGCTATGAAGGTTAATATTGTAGTGCATATTTGTGCATATTGGGCTGATTTTTTCTGTTGGTGCACACTCATGAAATTATAGAAGCAAATTTTGCATATTTCGTTAAAATAGAGGAAACGTTTCATAACGAATAAATAGAGGAAACGAGATGAATGAGTGTTTATTATTTAGAAAACGTGTCACAATTTGTTTTTTTCTTCTTTTCTATACTTGTGCAAATATAGGATATTTCTTGATATGTTTTTTAAACCAGGCAGAAAAAGTGAAAGAAGACAAACAATATACTTCATTAAGGTGCATATTTACAAATACTTCCATTATTTCTCTCGAGAAGTGATCAATTCTAACTTTCCCAAATGTCTTCTGTAAAATTATACAGCGGAGGTAGTTTTGCAACAAAAGTTGATTTTATAGCTTTTTGTGTATTTCCTATATCATTATAACCTCCAGTGTTCCTCACATGTTTTTCATTGGAAAAGAGAAAGCAAGACTTACAATAGTTTCTGCTTCTCTCTTTCTCTCTTCTTTTTTCCCCCAGTAAGCCATTTTATGATTTGTGGGAAACTGTTAAACTTTCTTACGCAGGTTTGCACTTGAGCCCTTACTTTTAATTCATGTGTGAGCCTTCTGTTCAAAATTATTTGTTTCTTCGCTTTTTGTTCATAAATGTCTTTTCACAATATAGTCACATGTATTACTGTACTTGGTAACTGTTGCACTCCCAAGTTGGAGATCCATGCAACACCAAGAATTGCTTACCTTTGTAAGTGTAAATATACTTTGAGGTTCGCAATAGGGTGCAAGTAGTTAATAATACACTTGAAAACGCAGACATTAAAAATGTAAATTGTTAACATGTATTCAATTTACTTGAAATGTTTCAACATCACAGTGTTATATATAACCGATGTTCAAGAAACATGCATGAACTGAACGGAAGGGACTGCCGTCCTTGCGCACCCTTGCCAAAGAACATCAGAATTTGAGACAGGGCACTCATTCCTCAAGATCAAATGACATACAGAGAGGGAAGCAAGAAGCGGAGTGTTGGTGGGGGATGGAAGGGCTGTGATAGAAACAGAAAATATAATCTCCCTTGGCATGGAAGCTACAATACAAATATGTCTAACATTCTTGTTAGGATTTTTCATAGTGTGTAAAATACTGTATGTTGTAAATACCGTAGAATGTTTCTTTGAATTACTTGGATAGGCAGGGCTTACCTTGCGTCTATGGAATACACGCCCCTGCTGTATACATTCTTCCTTCAAGGAGAAGGGGACAAGTATGAATTGAGAATGCAGAATTGTGGGAGCAGTTTAACGTAAAAATTAATCATTATCATTTGAAAAAGATCATAAACAAATCAAGTAAAAGAAAACAGGAATGAACAGAGATGGAAGGGTGAAGAAACAGATTAAAAAAGGTGTACACTTATACCAATAACGGACAACGAAACATATTAAAAAGTATAAAAATGTTTAGAGTATTCTTACTTTAGACAGAACTTTGTCAGAAATGTTTGTGAATAAAATCGATTGAAAAAATTGCATTAAAATTGCGTTGTCTCTCTTTACATATTGTCTCCAAGATTAATATTGAATACTTTCTAGGTTCATTATCCAAAATGGGAGGGCTGTCAAAATAAAAACTTATGAGCAAAATGAAGGTGATGTCAAGAAATTTAGTTTAATTTTCTGCCAGTCTCCTTAATGTTATTAACATGTTCTTCATTTATTTATTTGAAAGCACATTTTGTCTGTCTCTCATAAGAGACAGCGAAATCATGACAACTAAGGGGAAAAAAGAAAATTGCAGTGCAAGATGGAGAGGAGGGAAAAAGGGAGAAGAAAAACAGAGTGGAGAAGAGAGAGGGGGAAGGGAGAGGGGGAAGGGAGAGGGGGAAGAGACGGGAAAAGAGAGGGGGAGAGAGGGAGAAGAGAGGGAGAAGAGAGGGAGAAGAGGGGGAAAAGATGGGGAAGATAGAGCAGAACAGAGAACGAAGATGGTGAACAGAGGGGGGTAAGAGGGGGAACAGAGAGAGGTAAGAGGGGGAACAGAGAGGGAGAAAAGGGGAACAGAGAGAGGTAAGAGGGGGAACAGAGAGGGAGAAAAGGGGAACAGAGAGAGGTAAGAGGGGGAACAGAGAGGGAGAAAAGGGGAAGAGAGGGGAGAGAAGCAGGAGAGCAAAAACTTCTCCCGAGTTCTGATAGATATATTAAAAAGCAGACAGTAATGTTATTTTAATGATTAAAAATAGAAATGTTAATGCTGAAACAAATATTGCCTATTCTAAAGCACTTGAATAACAAAGTCAACAAAATAGATTAAATATTATTATTCTTTATAAATCATTCACTCTCAGAAAATTTATTCATTATGGAGAAAAAAATAAATGTCATTCTTTCTATCATTCCTAATTAAGCAAGATAACTTTTAAATTTCAAATGATATTTCGAAAAGTATTTCTTCTGCAGCAGTAATGCGTCAGGTACCAGATAGTTTGTCATAAAACATTGCAAATCAACCATTCACTTCAATTTTTTTTTAAGTATATAATTATTTCTCAGTTATTACCAATGACTTATGAAACTTTGGAGAAAAAAAAATATAGGTTTTTCAGTATGTCAGCCATTTAATGACGTCTTATCAGTACAGCATTGAATCTATTTATCAAAATGGATCACAAGGCCCTGAAAACGTACCACCATAATTGTATCAATCACACATGGCCTATTTGGCATCTTTGAATCAGTATGGCATCTCCTTAGACACTGAAACTGTATAGCATGGTCATAATAGGCAATGGGAAAAAAGTTACAAAACTCTTTCACACTTTGGCTATCTAACGAACAATACAAGAATTAGCTGCATACTCATTCCCCAAGGGTATAGTTTTTTGGACACATTCAAAATATTGTGCAGCAAAACACCAACATTTCTACACCGTAATACTTGCGTTTCCCTGTTATTCATAATAATGGCTAACTTCTCAAAAATGTTTAGCTCTGAATTTATCATATGAAGTTTTTCTTGTTGGCTAAGAGCCTATGTGCAGACATATGTGGCTAAAGATAAGATTATAAGTAAGTTTAAAATGCTTCCCTGTAAAATTTACTGCTGTGCAGATTGAACCTTTTTACTTCAGGGTTGCAAATTGTTTTTGGTAATAATTTGGAGCATAAAATTTCTTATTGAAGTTAGTTTTACTACCTTTACCATTACATATATCATTTACCATATCAGTAGCAAGATATGGATAAAAAAATAAACACCTTTATTATTTTATGTTATTTATTGATAAATTTTCCATGTTTCGGGAACTCATTTTTGCCATAGGCACATAGGCTAATCAGGTGTTCACTAATCAAATAACGCAGAGGTGAATATTGCGAATTTGGGGAACAATTTCAATTTCAAATTGGATAATAAAACAAAATGTAATCAATATAATTGAAGAAGTTTTAATTCAATTCAAGTAGTTTTCTATTTCCTTTGGTCTTGAATAGCTATACGAAATTGCCACATACTCTTGCTGCTGCCATCTATTGCCCCAGAAGGATTTTTTTTGAAATTTTCTTAATTTTTCACTTTCCTAATAATATAACGATAATTCTATTTATGAATATTAAAGAACAGTAAAACCTCGTCCTAAATAGCAATTTTCTTTGAAACTTTGCAGCCCTTTTTAAGAAAATGTCACTTACGTGCTACTGTAAATTCAAAATTTGAAAGTCTTTTTCACAGAAAAATTTTGAGTTTTCAAAAAACTTCATTCGAAGTCATTTGAATTGCTTTAACTCACAAATAAAATAAAGTTTACAAATTGCTAGAATTGTGCAAATTAACGGCGTAAGAGATCTCTCAAAATCATTACATTTGTGTAATTAAAAAACAAACAACAAAAAATACCCCGAAATGAACTTTGCATCATATTAAAGAGTGTGATTTTCCACAGCATTACCTAACTGTTCCTATACTATGGATAAAACTCAGTATATACCTATGTATATGGGAAAGTAATAATTACTATATCAAGTGAATATGTGATGGCTTCCTTTGATATTGAAGCTATGTTTCCATCAATACCTTATGGTCTGATCTATGAAGGTATAGAGAAGACATTACTTAAACAGAACAAAAGAAATATCCCAGTAAATGAAATTTACATTGCCATAAAATATATACTTAACAATACGGTGTTTCAATTCGACAATAAGATTTATCAACAAACCAATACCAATAGGAAACACAAGCAGTTGGACTTTGGCAGAAATTGTTATAAGAACATTAGAACAGTCTACTTTAGATAATGACAATGACGGAAAAATTGGGATTTGGTACTACAAATGATATGTAATGACCTTTTTGGTTATACATAGAGATGATATACATGATACTCTAAATAAATTTAACTAGTATAATTCTGGAATTAAATTCACAGTTGAAAATGAAAAAATTAACTAATTAATTTCTTTGACATTACAATAAAAAGATAAAACCGCTGACTGACCACAAATTAGTATAGAAAGAACAAAAAACACTTAATTACATGTTGCCACACCCAAAAGCACATAAAATAACTGTAATACTATATGGATCTGTAGATAGAGGGGTCCTTTTGTCAGAACATAAACACATAAAACAGAATACTGAAAAAGTACAGAATATTCTAAAACTCTATAATTACCTTGATAAATTCATTAAACAAATTATAAGGAAAATCCTAAATAAATATAAATGAAACGTAAACCAAGTAGAGAAAGAACAAATCAATAGAATAACATTGCCGTATTTACCAAAAAATAAAAAAATAAACATATGACTTAAAAACACAATGAAGATCAACACTGTATATAAAAGAGTAACAAATTGAAAATGGTAGAAAATCACAAAGATAAAATTGGTACTAAATACAATGAAAATGTGTATAAAATAGAATGCCATGATTGTGACATGAAATAGAAATGTGTGAAATGAAATAGAAATACATAGGACCAACAAACAGGAAACTACAAACAAGAATAAATGAGCACAGGAAAAATATCTAAGAAATAACAGAACTCCATTATGAAACATAGAATTGAACAATAACATAAATAAATTGATCTAAAAGATGATCAAAAAATTATAGGCAAAGAAAAATGAATGGTAACGGTGGAGTGATTAATTTCTGAAACAGAAAATATTAAATTGAAGAAAACTATGAATACGATAATTGATACTATCCAAATGACATATAAATACGATACCGTAATTTATGTTCTAAGAGAGAACAAATATAAAAGTTTTTATTAGGCATGAAATTATAGAAACTCTGTGAATTGACCGCCAATTCCTTCTCCTCTCAGTAAAACACCAGACATGACCTTCATCAGTGTACATTACGTGACTGACGAAGAACAGTCTTTCAGGAGACGTTCAAGTCTGATAATAATGAAAGAAAACAGTAAAAGTGCATACGATATAAAATGCAAACTATACAACGGTGGGCCTAACAATTATATTTTGTACTAAACAAATTTTTATATATATATATATATATATATATATATATATATATATATATATATAATAGTAACATTTAGAAAAGTTACATTTTACACGTTTTTAAACAATTTTTTTAAAAACTTTAATCATATAATGACAATTTACTAATTAAATTTAGTAAGAATAAATCAATGTTTTTAAAAGTATTTTAGAAAAATTAAATATGAACAATTTTAGAATAATCATAGACAACTGTTAGTGATTTTTCATTAGTTCATTAGTCATTGATTTTTTAGTGTAAACCAGATGATGGGGAAAAGGGGAGTTCCTGAAACACGGAAAATTTATCAATAAATGACATAAACAGAGGTGTTTATATTATGACCCATAACTGGCTACTGATATCAAATAAGGAGGATGTAATATTACCATGTATATGTAAAGGTTCTTGCTTTTTTTATACATGAAATACCTAAAACGAAGAATAAGAAGAGGAGGCGGCTTCAGATATTGCTGGTGAAATCCCATTGACTTTCATAATATTTGAGAAGAAAGTTTGTATGTAAACAAACACTTTTTTCCGTGGGAAAACAAGAAAAACATTACATTTTGAGGTGTGTTTGCAAACTACACTTCTTTTACCTGTGACTCATTTTTGTTTTTGAAATATTGAACAAAGGAGAAAAAGAAAGTGAAATATTAATAATTATTGAAATTTATAAACAAATAAACTTTCTTTATGTGCACATTCTTTTAGAGTTTGCATTGAAATTAACTTGCAGAAATTTGTTCAATAAACCATCCTTCAATTTAGTTTAGTTTAATTTAGTATAATGTATTGTTTTTATTTAATTTTGAAGCATTTCTAATAATTGAAGGGTCACATAAAGATACATTTTTCTCTCTCATTTCAGTAGCAGCAGTTACTTACAGTTATGTTTATCCAGTATGGTAAAATCAAATGTAGGGCAATAAAGACACTAAAAATAGTGTATTCTTATTTAAATATTTCATTCACTGTATTCTGTATTATTATTTGAAGTGTCATAACATTTTCACACATCAGCATAATTTCATGCATAGCTTGCTGTTTATCCTTGAATACATCCCTCTCAATCCTATTTTATCTCATATACACACAAATCCCCCTCATCAACACTCATTGCGGTTAAAAATCCGTTGGGTTGAAGTATATTCGTCTATTTAAAAAAGTCCATACTGCCAGGACTGCAGAAGGGAAAAAAACAAACAACAAAACTCTGCAACTAAAAGATAACGAAGTTGCAAAAATTTCTAACTAATTTTTGGCTACGTAATTAACATAAGAACTGTGCAACTATACTGACTTGTATTTCTTACATTCAAAAACGCACACTAAAAATACATTTTCTGTATGCCTGCTTCTGCCACTTGGTTTTGTAACTTTTCACTCCATCACCTTAAAAGTTAATTTCACATTGAATTTACTACTAAAGTGAAATATATGGAAATAAATGTTGAAGTTATTAAAGTAGATTAAGATCTCTGGCCAAATACTCTGTGTAAATGACACAAAGATTACTGCCAACACTTTGCTTCCTCTAAATAATAGTTAAGTTGCATTTCTTGTTATGAGATTTGAAAATCACTGAAATGGGCATTGGATACAATCAAATTTAGTACAACAGATCTACCCTAACATAGACATCGGACATAACAGGACATAAAATTATAGAAACATCTATGATTATTACATTACCTGGATCATTCGGGTCACCATTTCTCTCATTTTCTGGAACACGCTTTCTTTTTCTTCTTCCATCTGAGTTACCACAGGATTCATCATGTCCTTTTGCAGGAACACAGGAATTCTCGGATTGTTTCAACTGTGCAGTAGATATATTGCATGCATTGCAGATGACATTTGGATCCAATTTTTTCAATTTTACGACACACTTCATCCTAGATTTACGTACGGTTTGCAAGCAAGGTGAAGATTTCTTTTCTGCAACAGAATCTCGGCTTACACTTTCTTCACCAACACTGAGGCACGAATTGTTTGAACTTCTCTTTTCACTACCTGATGAAATGACAATAGTGTCTTGCTCTAATGAACTATTAACAGACTTAATTGACTGAGAATAAGTTTCTTCCCTAACATTTGGTTCTGCACTGTAAAAGCCATTTTCATCTTTTGAAGCACCATTATTATTGCTCTTAAATTCAACATTAGATTGTTTCTTCGCTTTATCACTAACACATTCACTAGAAAAATCACTAGGTCCTTTTCTTGCATAGTCAGTCTCTGTTTCAGTTTCAGCGTCATGTATGTCCTGTTCACCTCCATACCCTGCTTCTTCTCCATACCCTTCTTCGTTTTCTTCTCCTTCGTACCCTTCTTCTTCATACCATTCTTCTTCTTCTTCTTCTTCTCCATACCACTCTTCTTCTTCTTCTCCATACCACTCTTCTTCTTCTCCATACCATTCTTCTTCTTCTCCATACCCTTCTTCTTCTCCATACCCTTCTTCTTCTCCATACCCTTCTTCTTCTCCATACCCTTCTCCCTCATCTCCGTACACATTTCCTTCATCACTATAGGCTACTCTTCCATCTCTAGGCGCATCTCTCCCATCTTTATGTGCCTCTCTTCCATCTCTATGCGTCTCTCTTCCATCTCTATGCGTCTCTCTTCCATCTCTATGCGTCTCTCTTCCATCTCTATGCGTCTCTCTTCCATCTCTATGCGTCTCTCTTCCATCTCTATGCGTCTCTCTTCCATCTTTATGTGCCTCTCTTCCATCTCTATGTGTCTCTCTTCCATCTCTATGCGTCTCTCTTCCATCTCTATGCGTCTCTCTTCCATCTCTATGAGCCTCTCTTCCATCTCTATGAGCCTCTCTTCCATCTCTATGCGTCTCTCTCCCATCTCTATGAGTCTCTCTCCCATCTCTATGCGTCTCTCTCCCATCTCTATGCGTCTCTCTCCCATCTCTATGCGTCTCTCTCCCATCTCTATGCGTCTCTCTTCCATCTCTATGCGCCTCTCTCCCATCTCTATGCATCTCTCTCCCATCTCTATGCGTCTCTCTCCCATCTCTATGCGTCTCTCTTCCATCTCTATGAGCCTCTCTTCCATCTCTATGGGCCTCTCTTCCATCCCTATGCACCTGGCTTCCATCTCTATGCGCATCTCTTCCAACTCCAGGTGCCTTTCTTCCCACTCCAGGTGCCTCTCTTCCGACTGTGTGTGCCTCTCTTGCGACTGCATGTGCCTCTCTTCCAACTGAATGCGCCTCTCTTCCGACTGGATGCGTCTCTCTTCCGACTGGATGCGCCTCTCTTCCGACTGGATGCGCCTCTCTTCCGACTGGATGCGCCTCTCTTCCGACTGGATGCGCCTCTCTTCCGACTGGATGCGCCTCTCTTCCGACTGGATGTGCCTCTCTTCCGACTGGATGCGTCTCTCTTCCGACTGGATGCGCCTCTCTTCCGACTGGATGCGTCTCTCTTTCGACTGGATGCGCCTCTCTTCCGACTCCATAAGCCTCATTTGCAAATCCATACGCCTCTCTTCCAACTCCATACGCCCCTCTTCCAACTGCATACGCCTCACTTCCAACTCCATACGCCTCACTTCCAACTCCATACACCTCACTTCCAACTCCATACACTTCACTTCCAACTCCATACACCTCACTTCCAACTCCATACACCTCACTTCCAACTCCATACACCTCACTTCCAACTCCATACACCTCATTTCCAACTCCATACACCTCACTTCCAACTCCATACACTTCACTTCCAACTCCATACACCTCTCTTCCAACTCCATATGCATCTCTTCCAACTCCATATGCCCCTCTTCCAACTCCATAGGCCTCTCTTCCAATGCCATAGGTGTCTCTTCCAACCCCATATGCATCTCTTCCAACACCATGTGCATCTCTGCCAACACCATATGCATCTCTTCCAACTCCATAGGCATCTCTCTCATCTCCATAAAAGTCTCTTCTAGATTCATAAACATTTCCTGCATTTCCACAAACATGTAATTCAGTAGTGTTTGTATTAACTGTAATTTTCACTTGCAGATTACTAGTACTTTTTTTTTGGCTTTTGTTCAGACAGTCAATAGCCTTTCCCCTAGTCTTTAGTAAATAAGGTTTTGATTTTTTAGTGCGAGAGGATTCATTTTGCCTAGAACTACCAGGTTGGGGCCACTCCCTACTACTATCACCCCTCCATAGTCTGTACTTTTCACAGAGCCTTGTCCAAGCACATTGATTACCGGGTATCGCTTCATTTCTCATCCTCGTAGTCAATTCTAAATCACTATCTGCCATCATGTTTGGGTAATAAGGAGGTAGTTCAGGATCTTTTAACATTGACTTATTTTCATGTACAGAACTTGGTCCTCCCTGGTTTCTTTTAGTTGTTCCTTCGTAAACAATTTCAGGTTCTTCAGAAGAAGGTTCCAAAGGTGTAGGTTTCATGGGAGTAGGTTCCACACAAGGAGGTGCCACACGAGGAGGTTCCACAAGAGGAGGTTCCACACGAGGTGGTTTCACACGAGGTGGTTTCACACGAGGAGGTTTCACAGCATGTTTCACATGTGTCACTGCAGGTGGTTTCACAGGATGATGTTCCATAGATAAGGATTCCGCAGATGGGATTTCCACAGATGGCGTTTCCGCAGATGGAATTTCCACAGATGGCATTTCCGCAGATAGCATTTCCGCAGATGGCATTTCCGTAAACGAAGTTTCCATAGATTGGGTTTCCTCAGATGGTGGTTCCACAGAAGAGGGTTCCTCAGAAGGGGGTTCCTCAGAAGGGGGTTCCTCAGAAGGGGGTTCCTCAGAAGGGGGTTCCTCAGAAGGGGCTTCCACAGTTGAGTCTGGAGTTCCTTCACAGTTCACTTCAACTACCTCTGAATCTTCACTTAATTCCATTGAACGTCTTATTTCACTATACAAAAGCGATATAACTCTTCTGTGTTTTGATGGACGCTCCACAGGCAAAGATCTTGAAACATTATCACTAATGAAACTCCAAACACTAACAACCCTCTGACAAAAGTTACATTGCAAACTTTTCTCGTTTCGTTTCACCCATCCACATAAACTCAATACCACACAACTAGCTAGTATATCACTGTAACTCTGTTCCAGGAAGTTCAAAACAGACATCATGAAGGCTTCAGAAATGCCCTAAAATGAAATTGAAAAAAAAAAGGATAAAATGATGGATTGTTAATAAATAATATTTAATAATTCTATTGTATATATTAACAAAAAAATAGGTATATATACCATTTTCACCCAGTTGTCTTTGACAATAAGTGGTATAGATGTCTGAAAGGTCATCATATCAGTAAAAGTGACCTTTAAATCCTGTAGACCTCTGTAGGGATTTTTTGGAATACAAAAATATTCTTCTGGTGTCGATACATGCAACCACCTGCAGTACTGCTTATGGGATTGTATAGCAATTGTCCTGAGGACATCTCGATTCCTCACTTTTCCAACAAAAAAGAAGAAAAATTTGTTAGTATGCAGAGGAAATTGACAAATAATTTAATATTTAAACAAAATAATAAGCAACAAAAAATTTAAATGTTATAAATATTTTTGTTTATTGTAACTCAATTTCAAATACCAACAGAAAAATTAACACAGAAATAAAAAAGCAATTGAATTGTGCAAATTGGGTGTTTTTTATTTCTGTGTTAATTTTTCTTTGTGAACAAATGTCAAAATAGGATTAAAATTGTCTTCAGGGGTTATTTTCAAAGTTTTATTCTTTCCTCCATGGAAATCCTTCCCTCCATTATGTTAAATTGTACAATATGTTAGAGTACATAAGTATTTAGTGCGTGTGTGTGTCTGTGTATACGTGTGTGTGTGTGTGTGTGTGTGTCTGTGTCTGTATGTATGTACCCATATTTCTGCAAACACACGCACTACAAACAACTGTGGTTCCCTCTATGCAAACTCAAAGCTTGTGCATTTTCATCTTTTGTGATTGTGGTAGGAGCCAAAAGTGCACTCTCTCACATCGTCCAGCAAGTATCCCCAAAAGCAATGCACCACTTTCCCAAAAGTTGGTTGTCTACTTCCATTAAAGACCGAGCAATATAAAATGTGTCTGTCACCCCTTCAAAAAATGTAACTAGTGAAATCTTTTAGATATACTGATTAAAGTAGACAACACAATACATCCTAGTGAAGCAAGAATTGGAACTGGGGAGGAACCAACTCCTTTCCTTTTCAATACATTTTTTTTATCACACTCTATTTTCTTGTTTAACAAGACAAAAGAACAAAAGGGCAATTAAAGCAGTACAAAAACTTCTGTCATAGTACATTTCCATCATCAGCTTTATGCAATGTGAGAAACAAAAGCAAAATAAAAAATTTAAATTTGCAATTAATAAATTTAATACAATATTTAATCAATATTGTTTTTCAATCAGCAGTATACACATTTATTTTTATTAAATTATTTATCTTCCCTTAAAAATCAGCAAAGAAAATTAATGAAAGCAATGCCTTTTAATAAATTTCTGATAACTCATTAATATTCACATAAGCTAATAAATATAGAAGAATAATACTGCATAAAATTCATACACGTTTGTAATGTATCGCATTAGAAATGGATTTTTATTAAAGCGTGATTTTTAAGATTTTCTGTTCAGCAGAGAATTATCATAAATACATTCCTTGCAAGATGATAGTAGAATTATTTTTGTAAACAAATAATTATTTCTAGGCATCCTGCAATTCGAGCAAAATTTGCCTTGAAGCACATTTGTGACCTTGTTTTTCATAGTCCACACTTACAAAATACTCCCACGTCAACTTCAATTCCACAACAGCAGCAGCATACTTTGGATCCTGAGACTGCCTTGAAACCATATTTTGACAGAAATATAGCTGCATTTGGATTAGAACTCCAATCTTCAGGTTTGAAAGTGCTAATTCTATTAACAAATCCTTGAAAGGTTATAGAGCGTAGATCAAAACAGGAACCATCAAATTTTAAACTCCTGTTATTAGAGAAAAAAGAATCAGGGTCTACAATAATAATAATAATAATAGCAATAGTAATAAGTCATTAATAAAACACGAATAAAAATTATTAAATGGTGATTGAAATCCTAACGCGTATCATATCAAACAAAAAAGTACTTTTATCAAATAGAGGTATGATCAAACAATTATTTTACACTTTAACAAAAGAAATAGCATGCTAATTCTCATCTAACTACACAAATAACTAGTGACTTCAGCCACATATTCTATAAAAAAATCTCTATTCTAGAACATAAGGGAAGTAATTTTCACAGTAAACAGTAAATTTCAAACTTTAAATAATAAAGTACCTTTGCCCAAAACAGACTTATAAACAATATAACTTGTAAACAATAAGGATCTCCGGGGAAAATATTGTGTAACTGGCACTTAACCAGCAAAATTTTAGATTGAATAAGTTCTAAGAAGGTAAAGAATATGATGTTATCACTACAATATTCATAAACATTATTTAAATAATGTGTTACGCACAGCTGATAAAAGATTTTACAAATATTTCCAAAATGAAAACATTTACATTTTCTTTCAGATCATTCAAGAAAACAATACAAAATATATCTTGAATGTTCTAGGAGTAGTACAATTATTCTTTAACTTTACTACTATTTGTATCAAATTCCAACTAAAAAAAAAGAAATAAACAATAATTGCGTTATTTACTTGGTGATATCACATACTAAACAATTAGACCAGAACAGGCAAAACAAATTTATTTTCAGCTATCAATAATATGAGTAAAATTAAATGCATCACTATAAATATATATTGGTTAATATACAAATAAACTGTATTCAAGAAATAATCAGAAAGTTATAATCCGTAATTGCAGAACACACACAACCAAACTTCAGCAAAACATATAGCAAGGAAGATTCATGTGATTATGATTCATTAAATGTTTAAGAGACAAGTATGATATAATTAAAGAGTAACTAACCTTCCTCCTTGACCAAATGGATCATCTTTAGACAAAGGTATAGTCAATGTATCAAGAATAGTCTTAACTTTCTCTGCAGGATTCATAGTTTTCTTTAAATATGTGTTTCATAAGTGAAGAATTTTGGGGGATATGAGAAACTGCATTAAACCTATAACAAAATAATTATAATTCTGAAACAATACTTTAGATTACAAAAAATCAATCTACTACAACATATTGCCAAACACAAACCCTTAAGCAACATCCATTGTTACATACGAGGAATTAACAATCAACATTATCTTATTTCACATCCATTAGAGAGATATTTTCCACAAATACAATTTCATCACTCTGATTTACTTATTTTCCAGCACATATAGATGTGATACATTCAATCCCTGAATTTCAAATCCACAATTACTTTTAACTTACCAGAAAATAAATGATTTTATTGGATGTTAATTACGTTATACTTATAGACAAGCATTCTTAATAAAGGGCACACAACAAAATTAATCACCCACAACCAAAGAATTTGGAACTTAACCGAACGAAATCTATTCAGATATCAGAAACATCAAAACTAATCTCGTTTGAATTTTTGAGGGAAGTATTTAGGATGTTGGGACAAAGCAAAAATTATTTATGATTCATTAAGATAGAAATAAAAGTTAGGCCTTTATAAATCCATTGTAAATGTAAAGAATATTGCAGAATCCACTCTATCGACGTATGATGCACCTCACATAACCTCAATATAATATAGTATTCAATAGTTGAAATTATTTTGATTTATTGGTCATGAAGGAAAATATTTACATACTTGAAAATTTAAATTGCACCGGTGGCAAATGCGTTGGGGAAAATGCATTAATGTCACTACTTCCCCATTTCAAGTCACATAGTACCGCGAAACCAAGCCCTTTTCACGAGTCAACCATAGATCATCTGAGACATTTCTTTCTCAGAGAAAAGATATTGTCACTTACACCGACAATTAATTTTTGCTACAGTTCCTCATTTTAATTCTGGATGAAAAGAACATTCTCCAACAGAGCATTGAAACAAGTTCGAGAAAAACTATGCAACAATTACTGAAGCACCCGCCATCAGAAGATGAACGCTATAAACAAGGACGAATGTTGTTGCCGTGTAGTTAAACACCAACATGGAGAGAAATAAACCGGCCAAAATTCCAAGAGTTTCTATAAAAATCGTACGTACTTGTTGACATTCCCACAATGTTGCTGCAACAAATATCTGCGACAACTATTATCTCAGCGGTTACAAAACATTGGGGTAATTTCGTTCCACATACGTATGTTCACAATACCGTTCGTTGTCATCACAAAATGTGAGATGCAAATTTACTTCCACAGTTCATGATCTAGAACTGCGCATTAATATGCTCGTATATTTCTGGCTCATGAAAGGCTACGAGAATAAATTGGGAGACGATAAATTCACAATATAAATCTAGAAGAACTCAAACCTTGAGCTAAACAGCACACACTTTCTCGAATTACTTCTAATTATGCAATTTTTAAAGAGCTGATTTTTTACAAGACTTTGTTTAAATCACAACTCGCCATCTCCAATTTTGTAGTTTTCAAATATGAACTTTCTGCAATTTCCGAAATAACGGAGAGTTCGCCGAAAATGGGACTGGCACCATATTTATTACCGCCTTTATTACATACAAGGAGAAAATTTAAAGAAAAAGTCGAAGCGGTTTTTAAGGAAACATTTGCCTCTATTTCGAGCAAAATTACACGAAAACTACTTCATTTTCGAAAAATTGTAGATGACTTTATATCACGATCTGTGTTTAAGTAGCAGATTTCATAAATAATAAAATCTTCATCGGTTGAATTCCATTCTGGGTTTTGAATGTGAAGCCCTAAATAGCGCACACGGTTCCCAAGAGTGTGTCAAGGCGGCTCCACACATTCGTCCAGAGTATATTCGGCTACCGCTCGCTCAATCTCGAACAGCCAATGTGTTCAGCAAATGTTCCGCTCCCTTTGATGTGTCCTAAAGACCGACGCGAATGGGGCGAATACCGAACGTTCGGTGCTCGGCGAATCGCTAGCAACCCGTCCACACTACTCGAGATTAGCCGAATGCCGCATGTGTGAAGCCGCCTTCACCGGCACCTCCGTCACCCCTCTGAAGCCGAATGGCCAACGTCATCTTGAATGGCCAACGTGGTCTGGGCCAGACCCACGAGAGCTACGTCACACCAAGGTTGTAAGCCGCCTCGACGGCCTTACAACGCTACAGCCGTATTTAAATGTATACGGCCTCCGAGTCGTATGTAACTGTAATACAGGTAATTCAGTCCTCGTTGCTAATACGCTAAAACATTATCCCATATGTAATGTACAGACTGAATTTGCCAAAATTGGATACTCTACGTCGTTTAGTTTTGTAAATAATTAAGGTTAAACATTGGGCTATGCGCTTGTGCTCGGGCTACGGTAAGTGAGCGAGAAGCTTCACCTCGCGTTAGGGTTCGCCACTTCTATGGAAAACCCAATTGCTAATACTAACTGAGGCGCCCCGGAAGCGAGCATGAGACAAATAGCGCGTGAGGTCAACGTATCATACTCATTCGTATGGTGCACAATTCATGCGGAGATATTAAGACTTTTATATTTCCAGTGTGTGTGCAGCATTTGCGTAGTAGACACTTATAAAGTCGTTTTCATTTCTCTAGGCATTTTCTGCGCATATGCAATTAAAACCAGGAATTTCGTTCTTTGGTCAGTTGAAGCGTATTTTACATAACTGGCACAATTAATGTGCACAGTTTACTTGTGATAGCCGAGCAAAATCCACGTGTTGCACGTAGTGTAGCTTACCAAGAGCGATTCTCTTTAAATATATCGGTTGGCATCGTGGATGAGTTTATCGTCGGTCCTCACCTCTTACCCAAGCGTTTAAGAAGAGTTTAGTATCTAAATAATATGACTTTGGTACTCCTAACGCTTTTGGAGCTAGGGATTAATAAAAGATCGCGGTTATGTTACCGAAGTCTGGGATCATGATGACCTCCTCCGGCGCACTGAAAGCGTGGCGACAGAATTAAAGTTACAACCCGGCAAAATTGTGCGCGTCACGGACGCCGTGCGGCCCAGATGCCTACCTTGCGTTCAACCAGAAGGCCAGTTCGAAGACTTGCAGAGCCCTTTTTACACGACGTGAAAATGTGAAATTTTGGCTGCATTCGCAAATATGATAAAGTACCCTACTTAACACTGAAACAATAGCTTTTCTCTCTCCTTTCATATTAGTTAGATAAGAAGAAAATACTAGAATAGAAACAAGGAACAATATTTAATGTAATATTTTGGCTACCGTTTTTACAAAACTCGACCAATGACAAAAAACTTTTTTATTTTTAAAAATTGGACTACGGCTTTCACTATTTCGTTTTGCAGTCATGAATGACTTAGTGTACTTTATTACCGGGTCCTGTGTGAGCAACGAAGACTGAATAATCCTGTATATTGTTGCACGGTGAATAAACTGTTTTATGAGTTTGATCAAACTCTGGTTTATTCGAAAACGCAACACAATCTTCAATATTTGAATTGTAGGAAGATGTCAAAAACTGAAGTTTTGCAATTTTGGAAAACTTGGGATTTCAACGAAGAGATGCACCATTCTCGTAAGCTATCCAAAGACAAAATCTATTAAAAAATTTGGAGCCATTTTTGAGAAAACATTGAAAATGTTTTTGAAACTTCGTGTAAAGTACCCTCAAAAATCAAAATATCCTATTGAAACTCCTAAAGCCTCGAGTTCGTTCAGATCGGCGGCGGAAAATCAATTTTGAAGAAAATCGGGTGAACGATTTAGCCCAGGGTTTGCCACATCAATGCTCTATGACGTCACAAAACTCTGCTCTCCTGCTCGGAAGCGAGCTGAGCAAAGCCAGTGCCGCGGTCGCGGCGTCAGCCGAAGTGTTCCAATGATGGTACGGAAGTGGGGGAAAGAGGTTCGCTCGAAAATTACGGTTTTAAATGGTAATTTTTATTTAAATGTTTATTATTCAATGAAAATATGAAAAATTAAAAAATGGAGGATGGATTATTTCATGACGGAAAGCATTATACGACTCTATTTATCGCAACCAATTCTGTAATTCCACTTCCATTCTTCCAACACATAACATTTTTGGAGAAGATAGTTTTAACACTCTAATGCAATATTTTATACAATGTTATATAACAATTTTAGTTCATCCCGAACCAATAACATAGGCACACAAAATAAAAAAGTTGTAAATATATAAAATAAAAAAGACCCAAAGACTTGATACATGTTTCTCTATGTATGCCAACGCGCTGAAGCTAGAATTGTGCCACCATTCTCCAGTTCTTTTCGCGAAAAACCACCGTGACATTGTATTTTTTTGTTTTCGGGGGTTGTTGTCAGACCCAAGACTTGACGTACGTTTCTTTATGTATGTCAAAGCGCTAAATCCGAATTCGAAGCCAGAATTGCCACACCACCATCCAGTTTTTTGAATTGCGAAAAAACAATGAAATTTACAATTATACGGTGGTTTTTCGCAATTAAAAAACTGGAGAGTGGTGGCGCACTTCTGGCTTAAGAATAGAATTAAACGCGTCAACATACATAGAGAAACATGTGTCAAGTCTTTGGATCTGAAAACTTTTTTTATTTTGTGTGCCTGTGTAATTAATGTTAACAAATATATACCCGGGAGAGGTCACGTGGGAGAATTTGGACTCCACGCTTCATTATTTGTACAGAATAGTTTTGTTTGAGATTGTTGTATATCCTCGTGATTTTCAATTCCTTTTCCATAATCTTCTGTCTGCAAAATCCTTTTCTAATTTCATGATTGCAGGCTATCTGTAAATTCTCAGAAATTATTTTCATCTCGCGGGTTCCTCAGAGTTGCAACGCTGCGTAATACGGTATCTACAAAAGGAAACCTTTCTTACCAAACCGAAAAAAGAAAAAAGAAAAAAAGAAAAAAAACGGAAGTAGGTGGTATCCCACTCTTGTTCCCTGAAACATCAGCGAACGCCGTCTGCTCGTCTCTCACCCATTTGTTTCGCACCGCTTCTCCGAGACGGCGCTCGCGGGGGAAAAGTGAGCTCCGACGTCATTTCTCCGCCAGTTGGCAAACGCTGATTTAGGCGCTAGCGTTGACTGCAGATGGATAGAAAGACGTTTTGCCGTCAGTCATATTACGGTAACAAGGACCAACAAAACGACGAGTCTAAACGACGAGTTAGAGGAAGTAATTCACTACGTAGGAAACTGATTTATCCATTTTTTTGTTATCAGGGCCCAACAATAAGTGTTTTCGGTCCAGAATTTCCCGCCCCACGATTACAATACTTTCTCTTCTCACTAAGTAAGGGCAAGAAGTAAAACTAGTGGTGCTGGAACAGCACATACTTTCTAGCATTAATTTTAAATTTGCATTTTCGAAAATTCAGTGTGTTCAACGAAAATGAGACAGGCGCCATTCATTTAACCGACCCATATTCTATTCATGGTAAAAATTGGGATACTTTTGAGCAAAAAATATTTAAACAAATTAAAATTGGCCTATATTTTGCGCAAAACTACAAGAAAACAACTCATATTTTCCAAATATTGAACATGATTTTATTTCAAGATCTGTCTTTAAAGAACAGTTTTCATTATGGAAAAAAATCTCTATCTTCAATATTATTGTTGTAAGTAGACGCGGCAAAATTACCCTTTTCAATTTTCGAAAATCAGAGATTTCAACGAACATGATACCCGTACCAATCTCTTAAGCGACCCTTAAGTTATTCGAGGACAAAGTTTAATAAAAACAATTAGCAACCATTTTTTGAGACAATTTTGAAAATGTTTTTGTGTCTGTACATAAAATACCCTCAAAAATCAAAATATCCGGTTGAAACTACCAAAGCCTCGAGTTTTTTTAACGTTTATCTTAGATGGACGGATTTGCCGTCAATCGATTTGGCGGTATCAAGGACCCACAAAACATGAAATCTGGCCACGCCACGTGTTAGAGGAAGTAAATTAAAATATAGAAGTAAAGGTGGTAATATGCACCATGTGTATAATATTTGCCCCATTAGTATCTACTCATACATGACAAACACAGAAGCAGGAACGATTTTAACTATTAGTTTAGTAACTCCTTTTGCCATCATAGCTCTGTAGTTCAGTTGTGAATGAGAGCTGATGTGTAACAGAGGTATTCGTGTATTCTCAATTCTAAAAACTTTGAAAGGTAAATCTTTGAGTTTTAATTACAGTTTGAGTTGGTTTCGACCGATTCTAATTTCTAACTATTGAAATATGTTCAAACATTGTTTCTATGACAGCAATCTGTAATTTCTAACGTAAAATGACCGATATTGATTTTCGTAATTTTAATATGGCGATGGTTGTAAAATGAGCCCCGAGCTATGGTGGGTATATGAGCTCCAAACTTTAAGGATCTCATATTACATACACTAACTTGTGTCTGTACAATTTTTTGTTTTAGATGCTACGAAAAGTTCTAGGCCCAAAACCAAAATGAAGAACTGGAGTAGTGAAGACATGGTTAAGGCAACGCAGGTAGGAGCAAAGAAATTGATTTGAAAAAGTCTTCCAAAACGTTTATATTATCAAGACCTACTCTTCAAAGGCTTGTTCGTGTTGACAAACCTTTATGTAAATTAGGGGGGGAAAAACTATATTGGAGGATGAGCTGCAAAAATATGGCTGTAAGGCTGATTTACACGTTGCCAATTCTGGTGCGCCAGTTACGGGTTTACCCGCACCTAGACAGCGCTGGCGCTCAGTGCGACTGGCAGCAGCTGTTTACACAGTGCCAGTAATGGCACAGTATAACAATTATACTATGTAAATGGCATGAAAGACGAGATATTTTTCTCGTTACTCGTAGATTATGTATGCCCTTTTTTTGACGTGGTGCTGATAGTATTCGGCGCGCAAAAACAGTGTGCAAAGTAAATGTTCCGAAAACTTTTTATCTTATTCAGTTAATCTGTCTTGGAGAAGTCATCTAGTCCCATTTTATTTGCAATTGGTAGAAGTGGGTCGTTCCTGACCTCGTGGTTCTTATTTTCTAGTAAAAAAATATCCCACTGCTATTGCATGGCCATGGCATTGCAAATGGGGCCGCGGCAACGGCCTAGCGGCGCGCCGGAGTCACAACGGGAGAAGCCGGTGGCACACAGGCACCGGCCGGCAGGGCGGCGTTCTCAGTAATGGAAAGTACTGGGAGGCGCCGCCAGGAGGCAGGGCAGCAGCGGCGGCCGGTCCACCCGTGGACCGGAGCAAGCGCGGGAAGCTTGCCCCCCTTCTGGTAATCGCCAGACAGGTTTAGGCGGGAAAAGAGACTCGCTCCGCAGGCTCGGGGACTATAAAGCGGCCGGCCCGCGGGGCCGGAGGTCCGGCGCAATGGAAACACGCGCACGTGCTCAACTTTCCCAAACCAGGAAAGAATAAGAGTTTGCCGCAGTCGTATAGACCTATCAGTCTTAACACGCTCGGCGAACTCTTTGAGAAAATTCTCAAGAGAATTTTAAAATTCACAGATCAGCACGCTTTAATTAATAATGGAATAATTTGGTTTCAGGGCACACCACAGCACCACCCACCAACTAGTGCGCATAGTAGACAGAATTCGGCGCTACTTTAACGAGCGGCGATTCACAGGCGTTTTCCTAGACGTAGCCAGCGCCTTCGATAAGGTTTGGCACGACGGCCTCCTCGGCAAACTCATCTCGGCCAACTTCCCCTCCTACACCATACACCTCATTCACACCTTCCTCGCGAACAGATCGATTCAAGTGACGGTTCAGCACGCAAAATCCACTTCCCGCCGCATACGGGCGGGCGTGCCTCAGGGGAGTATCATCTACCCTGTGCTCTGCCTGTATGTGCGCGATATGCCAACCTCGACCCAGACCATCATTTGTTACAGATCCAGGAGTAGCTGCAGCGCTGGCGTGTCAAAGTCAACGTGGAAAAGAGCACAGCAGTGCTCTTCACACGTAGATACAAATACGACCAGCCGCGGCCGCTCGCGCTATGCAATTCAAACATTGAATGGCGCGCCTGTACAAAGTACCTCGGCATCACGCTCGACCTCGCTTTAACTTTCCGCGAGCACGCGGACGCGGTTTCGAGCAAAGCCTGGCAACGCCTGGGCATGTTGCGAAGCTTATTACATAAGCGAAGCAAACTGTCCACAGTGAATGCCCTGCTGATATATAAAGCCATAATTAGGCCCATTATGGACTACGCCTGCCCAAGTTGGGGAATAGCTGCGCACGCTCAATTGAATAAGTTGCAAGTAGTTCAAAATGCGTGCCTTCGTAGCATACTGTACGTGCCGATTTATGTTAGTCTCAGAATTACACTCTACATTACAGCTACTGCTCCTCGAAGAGCACTTTAGAAATTTAGGTAGTATTTTCTTCTCCAAAATTCACGCGTCAAACAATGACATTATCAAAAATGTATCTTTGTACGAGCCGGATCCCCCGGCCACGTACAAGCGCCCGAGAGATACGCTGCAGTAGGCGAAACACCAAAACTTGCATGAAAATTGCTGTAAACAACGCCAAATGCGCGCCGAACGGCTATTATCCTTCCTGACCTTGTTCTTTTTTTTCTATTTTAGAGATCAGCCATAGATGTCCGAAAGGATAGGAATGGTTACACAGCAGCAAAGTGTGGCGGCATTGCACACTGCGGACACACTAAACTGCGCTGCAAAGCTGCGGGTGCGGGGCCGGAGGACAGACACAGCGTCAGCGCGAGGGCGCGAGGGCGCGAGGGCGCGAGGGCGCGAGGGCGCGAGGAGTAGTGGCCGACTGGTTATACGAAGTGCTGTACTAGTAACGTTGATTTCTCCTGGTGTTTTTGACTAGTGCTTGTTAAAGGGCATCTTCTGGAAAACTGAAAACTGGCTTTTGTACTTGGATTATTCTTTGGCTCTGGATAATAAACTAAGATTGTTTATAAGAACTGTTGTCTTTTCTTAAGAGATCCTGGATATACAACACCCACATTTTCCGATTCTCTATATGACTGGTCAAACATGTCAGTTTGTTCTTCCGTCATTCAAAAAGGCTTCTGCTTCCCAGTCATTTCTATAAATAATTATAAAAACAAGCTTACGTGATCAACGTGCAATTATAAAGCAGTATACACACGTGAGTGTCGGGGGTTCGCCGCAGCTGTATATAGAGTACGGAGGTCGCCAGTTTGAACTAGTGGTTCTAGAGAATGTCACAGACTTTCTCGTACTAGTTAGACTTCTAATTTCTTTAGTCTGGTCTATCTTTTCCGACTTGCAACATACTCTTGCCAGTTGCCATCAACCGCCGCACAAACTACATTTTTTTACATTTCCTCAATTTTCGGTGTCCTAAAGGTAGAAACGATATATTACTTTAAGAATGTTGAAGAACAGTAAAACAGTCATATATGGAAATTTTGATTGAAAAAATTGTGTATGTTAGAAAGTAAAACTCCGATCGTGCTCTTTGAAGTTACTCGTTTGATATTCTTAAGAATTCATTAATTTACTCTAAGCCTATGCTTTACATCGCTATAAGCATACATTTTTTGCGGTTTCCATCGACACAAAACCCCGTCAGTGAGAAACTGGTGGATAAAGAATTACTTCTCAATCCTGCATCAAACAGATTTAATCATCAATAAAGGTAGCAGATTATGTCACATAGTGCTGGCCAGCTAAAAAAGACCAGCTAACGTGACGTAAAAAAAAGAACGTGGGTAGAAGCATAAAGTTTAAAATAAACAAGTGCTCAAGAGGGTCCTCGTTTAAAAATGGAAGAAAATCGCGCCTGGATTTACAAAGAGACTTATAATATCAATGCCAGCAAGACTGGAGGTTGTTATTCATGCAAACGATCATTACACAAAATATTGACTTATTCGTTTTTTTATTTGCTTTTCAATTTTTCGTTTTTCTCGAAGACAAATTGCCAGTGTACGTTCATTCTACAATAATTTATTTTCTGTGCCAGTTTGTATTTTATTTCATAGTGTACGGTCAATTTTGAGAGGAATTGTAACTATAATGTGTATGCTAAAATAAAATGTGCAATTGCATGGGTGCAAGGTGCATATAGACCGATGTGGCTCACAGGAGAGGGCTGACCTATTCTGGGGCTCCACCTATTCTTCGCCGTCGGCACAAGGAGGTTGTGTGGCGAGCAAACGCTCTGGCCGCCTGCCGCCTTTACCCCCAGGAAAGATCCTGGCACTCACTTGAAAGTGAGACTGAATCGACCTCAAAGCCTCCCGGAATGAAATTCACGAGATAAATTTCCCAGCATTCTACGAGCATTCTACGCCGGGATTCGAACCAGGATCCTTCAGGTCAGGAAGCCAATGCCCTACCACAGAGCCATCGCGGCCACTTGTAAGGTAATGTAATTACTAAACAGTTTTATATCTATATTATTGTTACGAATATTGCATCACCTGCCGAATTCGCTGCGCGTGGATTGCGTCATCTGCCGGCGCCCCTTCCTTTCCCCCCGAACTAGACGGTTCCGGACTATCCGCGAGCCGCGGGGAAACGCCGAGAATGTGTCGGGTGCCTGGAGACAAGCGCCGGGCAGGTATAAATGCGCCGCTGCCGGCGGCCGCGAGTCAGAAGAGAGTAGAAGTCAGTAGTGAGCAGTAAGACGTCAGTGAGTAGCCGAGAAGCAGTCAGTCCGTCAGTGTGTCCGAAGTGAAAGCTGTGCTGTGAAGTGTGCATTGCGGTGAAGAGTGGTGCAGTGGTTGAACAGCAGTCTGAAGTCTGCAGTGGAAGCTGAGCTGTGAAGGGTGCATCGCGGTAAGCAGTGGTGCAGTGGGGAAACAGCAGTCAGCAGTTTGAAGTCTGCAGTGGAAGCTGAGCTGTGAAGTGGGCATCGCGGTAAACAGCAGTGCAGTGGACCCTGGTGTGCGCAGTGAAGTGTGGTCTGCGCAAGGAATTGTGGTCTGCGCAGGGGAATTGTGGTCTGTGCAGGGAATTGGGGTCAAGTGCAGTGGACCGTGGGCAGTGCATCGGACTGACTGATACTGTCGAAGAAGAGAACAGTGTAAATAAATAGTGTGTAAGAAGTGAACTGTGTAAATAAATCATCAAGAGAACGGAGTCGTGTGTAAAGAAAAATAATTAAGTGTAATATATCAATAAATAGACCAAGTAGATTTTAGTGTATAATTGTTCACGAATAAACGTAATTGTTTAAATAATATTGTGTTGGTTTTAATTCACCGCGGGGAAACGTTACATTATATTAAACATGATATGTGGTTGTAAATACATTAACTTTGTGCGAAGATAAAAACAAGCAGTGATCTACTAAAATCATCTGCGGAAGTAAAATTCTTTACATTGTCCCCCAATGGCAATCACGCAGCAAATTTTTTTAAAATATATTTAATGTCCAAAACGTCACAAACTACCTACTGAGTGCGAAGGGGAAAAGTACTATCTGCGCCTATTAACTTGAGCTCTCGAATTTCTGCCTTCTTGTGAATAAAGGTAGCAGTGAGAGTTTTACAGCATTTGAGACTGTAACAAGAAATGTACACTCCCGTATGATAGAAACTTTGCATGGGCAAACAAGTTATATATTTTATTTGTTGATACTACCTACGAAATAACTAAATCTACACAATATTTCGATTTTTTTATCGTGACATCTTAAGGTTATGCAGGAGAAAGAGAGAGGGAAGGCAGACTCCAATAGGGAGCCGTAAAATTGGAAGCTGTAGGGTCGTTGCAGGTCGCTATTGGAGCCTGCTTTCCCTCTCCTTCTTACTATAAAGTTAATACACTTTCACTCACTGTATCATAATATATGGTTATATATATATATATATATATATATATATATATATATATATATATATATATATATATATATATATATATATATTTTACCATATATTATGATATAATATTATATCAGGAAAGAACAGTGTCTTGACTAATCCTTCAACGTAGACAATTAGCATTTATGTACTCGATAGTACATCAGTTCTTATTTTCATTTATCTGTGAGTATTCAATTAATGGAGTAATACGTTAATATTACCAAATACTAAATGATCGAGTGAAGCTTCCTTAATTAAATTTACGCCTATAAAAATGACACTAGTTAAAACTGCAATTTCCTTGTGAACAGCTACGAATCGGATAATAATATCCATGGAATAAACTGTGTAAAGGCGGCAATTATGGGATGTTTTCGTATAGTGGGTGATGAACGTGGTATTCATATCTTGTCCTTCACAAATTGTTGATCAAGTTTGTTGGACGGTTGCCTTTTTTGTTATTTCAGAACGTAAGAACTTTAATTTAACCTTCATAACATCACATTGAGTATGTGTGATGTGTTTGGTAATTGGTGTGGTTGTAAATCCGCGAGTCGGATATGCTGTCAACAGTTTCTGTAATATGCCTGTAGTAAAAAGGTATGTGGGATTTATTAAGTTCTGAAATATAGTGTTATCGATTCTTGATAATGGTTTTATCCGAAGGTTAATATTGTTCTCTTGATGAGGAAGTAGTTTTGTCTATAATACAATTCATTTTCAGGATATATTATGGAAGATGTTTTTGAATAAATGTATTTATTGTGATAATCATTTAATTGAGTGATGTGAAAGAAGGTTTAATTTCATGGTTCTAAATAGATTTTTTTATTTGATTCTCTAGTTAACAAACACTATTCTGATGTTTCAGGTTTGTTTTTTTTGGTTTTACATTTGTGTTGCATTTGCGATGGTAATTCATGTCAGTTCTTGTTGTGAAATAATAATTATAGACCTTACAGTGATCTGTAGATTGGATGAATATTGTGTTATCCAAATTTATATTAAGAAAACAGTTCATTATTAATTGCAATTTTACACAGCAATGGAGTTTTCCACTTCCTTAATTTGTTAAATTGAAAGCAAGAGTTTTGTTCAAAGTTGATTAATAGATGTATGAAAAAGTGTAATGTATGAAGTGTTCTTAATGTTAAGTATAAAAGTTCTTGATGAAGATTTTAGTAATGCAAGTTGGGTATAGATGATATGATATGATATTAATAATAGCCTTTGGTTTACTAAGAAAGTTTGACTAATATTAAATTTAACTGGGTAGACTTAGTTCAGGTTTAAATTATATCAAATTTTCAAAAACCAGTATACTTACTCTATACTGTGTTAACATTTATCTCTATTTCCTGTGATATTTGTAGGTTTCTATATTACATGAATGTTTATATCCTATTTTCTTCCGTCCTTGGTATATTTTGTGTCTTTCAGAATGTTCATGGATGATGCGAAGTCAGATAATGCGAAGGTTCACTGATAATTTTCCTTACATTTTCTTTTCTCAGATTTTTTCATTGCATGTAAATGTATGACATTGTGTATTTTGAAAATATATTTTTGGTGACTCTAAATTATATCTCTAAACGAAAACAGATGAAACGTTTTTGAAGATTGTACTTATGATTCAAGTTGGATTATTGGTAGAAAGATATTAGTTGAACCTACTATACTATTTAAGATTTTGACCATAAGAGACAATTCATTGACAATTTTAAGTGTCAATTATTCCTTTTCAGTACACTAATAAGAGACTATTTCATGTAGTGTAATATTGCAGAGTGTGATTTTCCCTCAGTGTCTTATTTTGGTATCAATAATACATTTCATGATAAGGAGAAAAAACTAAATCAGTTTTATAAACTTCAGTATTATATTACATCTCCAGCTATATAATTACCATGTATAAAGAAAAATCGATTGACATTCGCTGAGAATAGGCTTCAGAAAGGATCTACACAGTTTCCCAACGCCCGTAGACCTAGACGCAGCAGATCCGTTGAAAGTTTTCCTTCCTCGTGCTGTCCCGCGCCATTTGAACACCACTTCCGTTCATAGCAAAAGATATTGGACCAAGTGATCCCTATATCTACATCTGTACCTATCTATCTGTCTGTATGTCTATCTTTTTTTACGAGGGGACTGTGGAAATCTTCAAAAGACGAAGAGGAGCCCGCACTCCTCAACAGTGTGAGATTTTTACCCACTAAAACCACAAACCCTTTGTGTTCCTGGCGTTATCCACCCTGGAACCGAAGTTATGCATTACTTCAGGATGGTGCCAGCTGTATTACTTCGAGGTGATATTCAGGTTCAGTTATGACTGGTTTCTTTCGTCTTCTTCCTTCTTCTTGAGAAGGGCGGTGATATATTCTTCTATTGCTGTCCACTTTTCCTTGTTACAGATCATTAGTGTAACCATGTTTTCTGGTGAGATATTACAGCCGACCTGCCATATCATGCAATGCCTTAGCGTGTCCCATGGGGCAATGGAACAGCGTATGTTCGGCGTCATCCACTTCATGGCTACAGTAGAAGCATACCGCGTCTTCTGTCTTTCTGAATCTTGTAAGGTATGCCTTAAAACATCCATGCCCTGTGAATGCCTGAGTTAAATGGTATGTCACAGACCCGTGTTTGCGGCTTATCCATTTGGATACATTCGGGATGACCCTATGAGTCCATCTGTCGGTCTCCTCTCTGTCCCAGCGTTTGTGCCAGCGGTGCATCACGTTTTCTTTCGCTTTTTTCATTGCGCTATCCGTATCTTGGTGCGTTCGCCTTCCCCGTTGCCTTCTTGCTCATGGGAGTAGTCGTAACTTCTTTCCTTTCTAGAGCAAGCAGGTCAATAGGAGGGACGTTCGCCAGCAGAAGAACAGCACTTCCGGATACAGTTCTATACGCCGATGGTATGCGTAGAGCTCCTTTCCTCTGGACAGACTGCATTTTCCTTCTCAAATTCTTGTTTTGAAGAGCTTCTGCCCAGATCGGTGCTGCATAGAACATTTTCGAGTGCATCTTACTCATAAGAATTCGTCTCGTCTTGTCGCTGGGGCCCCTGGTGTTCGGCATCAATCTTGAAAGCGATGCTGCTATTTTTAAGGCTTTTTCCGTCGTCTCGGTAACGTGTGGTCCAAAACTTAGCTTCCTGTCAATTTCCATTCCTAGGTAGCGAAGGCTCTTGCGAAATTGTATTTTTTCCTTGCCTGTAAGGAATGTTGGGTTGGAGTAGGCTCGTCTGTCGGTGATAAGCAATGCTTCCGTTTTATGGGCTGCCACTTCCAGCCCTTTGGACGTCAGCCATCTTATCACTCTTCTCATGGTGTCGTTTACGATGACCTCTAGTAGGACCGATGTTTCCGTCGTTGCAACTATTATTGCATCGTCTGCGAAGCCCCCTATTGAGACATTTTGCGGGAGTTTTATGCTCGGTAGACTGTCGTACATAATATTCCATAAGATAGGGCCAAGTTTCGAACCTTGTGGGACACCACAGGTCATCTCGATTTCAATAGGTAGGTTTCAATTTCACCTTCGTAAATTGTCTTTCGGTCGCTTAGGTAGCTCCTTATCATACTGGTGAGGTACTCTGGGGTGTTCGTCTCTATCAGAGCCTTTATAATCTCCTCCCATTTGGCCGAGTTAAAGGCGTTCCTGATATCGAGCGTTACGAGGGCACAGAATTCTTTTTTTGCTCCCTCTTTGGCTTCTCTTGCCTTTTTTACGACTGTTTTGATAGCGTCGACTGTCGATCTACATTTTCGGAAGCCAAATTGCATTTCCGACAGACCGTGTGTTTCCTCTAGCCATGTCTGTAGTCTTTGCAGAATCAGGTCCTCAAATACCTTTCCCATCGTGTCTAGTCGACAGATTGGTCTGTAAGATGTGGGCTTGTGTTGTGGTTTGCTACCTTTTAAGAAGAGAGCAAGTTTCTGCTTTTTCCATACACTCGAAAAAACGTTTTCCTTCAAGCATCTGTTACATGCTTTCAGAAGAAGTTGGGGGTGGACTTTTGCCACTGTCTTCAGAATTTCGTTGTGTACCCCGTCGAGTCCTGGGGCCTTTTTGTTCTTAAGAGTACTGCATACTTTCTGTAGCTCTTCTGGGGAAAACATTTGGTCTTCTGTGATTTACAGGGTTGACAGAACAACATTGTTCTATCGAAGGATTTCTGATGCGATGGAAACAAATTCTTTATGATTTGGATTACCCATGTTGGATCATCCAATCCGGGAGATTTCCGCCTGCAATTTAGTTTTTTTGTGACAATTTGGTACGGTTTGCCTCACGGGTCGTTGTCTATTTTCTTTAATAGCTCCGTTCAGCAGTGGTTTTTACTATTGTTGATAGCGTGTTTTAGTTCCTTTCTGCATTGTCGAAGAGCCTCTCTTAATGTCTGCTATCCTTTGGAGCGCGTGTACTGATGTCTCGTTTTTTTTACATTTTTCTCTCAGTTCTGAGATTTCGTCCGTCCACCAGTACATTAGTTTCCGAATGGGGTTAGTTTTCGACCTCTTTGGCATAGATCGTTTGCACGCCTCCTTGACTGTATTAATCGTTAGACCCAGTAGTTTGTTTCCTGGGCCTTCTGTCCAATTTAATTCGTTCAGGGTCGCTTGTTCCTTCAGAAATTCTTCTAGAGCTCTCTGGTCTAGTTTGTTCACCTTCCATGAGGGTTTCAGCTTCTTTTCCCGTTGTCGCGCGTTTTATTTTGTATGACGAACTCTATATATTTATGATCACTGAGAGAGACGTTTTCCAGAACCGTCCAGTTGTGTATTTTTCCCGCGGTTTTCCTTGAGGACAAGGTCAGGTCTATGACTGATCTCGAGTTGTATCTCTCGTAGGTTGCTACTCCTCCGTTGTTCAGCACCACGGATCTCTTCGGATGGCTTTCTTCACGTCATCTTCGGTGGAGAACTCCGTTACGTCTCTAATTACGATGGTCGACTACTGGTTTAGGACCGCTACATCCGCTTTACCTTCCAGGGTTTCTTTGAAGATGTTGTGGAATTCGTCTGTTTTTCCTTGCTCTTGAAGGACGAATAGGTATTCGCCTTTCTTTGTTTTCCTCGCCATCTTAAAGTCAGCCCTACCCCCTATGGTTTCATCTTTGCGCTGATTTCTTTAAAGATGTCAACGTATGACGTGCCCACTTTCGCTGCCACTTTGATGGCATCGTTTTTACATTATTTTTTCTTCTTTTTTGATTTCTTTCCGACTTAGTTACAAAAACGCTCATTCTACTACAGAGCTTCTAACGCTCATGCGCACAGGCCGAGCGACGTTGCCGAAGTTCCCGCACTCCCGGACAGAAGGCAAGAAAAGGTCAGTCTACCGGTGGAAGTCGATGTGGAGCCCGTGCGCTCTCTCGCCATTTTGCAAACATAACTTCAGAGAATAGTCCTCGTAATCGGTCGTGTTGTCGTAATCAGCGATACTGTCGAACAAATCAAATTCAAAAATCTTGCACACCTTTACAAGTGTTATTTGTGGTGAAGGCAACGGCCATAATCAAGCCAATGCTGATTCTAGTCAACGGTTGTGGCGCCAAAGGAGCAAGCTTCAGATTCAACCTGGAAGACGGCACAGCGGTTCCGTATCTAAATTTCAGCTCATTAAACCATTGATACCAAATTTAGCAAAGCTAGCTATTGCACTTAATGTTATTTATGTATAAAATAGTTTTATTAGATTATGTAATAAAATTTATTCACAAACCTTGCAAAACACAAGTTCATATATTAATTATAATTATTCATTTTATTCCCGTTCATAACCATTCATTCAAATTAGGTGAAACGGAAGTGCAAAAAGGAGCTACCAGAGTATCAAAAATACCAGCGGGCTTCAGATTCATCAGACGTCTTGCCAGTCTTCTTCTTGCTCGCTTTCCATGAGGGAAATGTTCATCTGGTTAGCTTCTTTCGTGTGCTCTGGGTACATCTACTTCCCTTGTGCGGGATTCTGAGGGTTCCCTTCTCTGGCCATCCTCGTCGAGGTGACTTTCTTTTCCTTTGGCCCTCTCTCTCTCTCTCTCTCTCTCTCTCTCTCGAGACTATATATATAGTGGCGTTATGGGATTGTGCGACCCCATAACACCACCGTCTCGTATGTATGAACACCCACAGGCAGCGAGGATAGCAGGCGCAGAAATCGGAGGTGCCTAAACCTGCAGCTTGGTATCCGTTGCCCGTACTAATCAAAGGCGAACTAGCAAGCAACGTTTTTACTTGTGAAGGGTTGAGAGAGGAGAAATAGCCCCACCACTGAGAATTTCCCCAGTCGTCGCACCATAAATACGCAAACCCGCAAGCGGAAGCTCTCTTTTGATTGTCGCCGTCCGTCGGGTAAGCAGCATTTTGATCACCGCTCGTTAACGTCAGCTTAGATATTGTTTGCCGCCGCAACGACTGCTAGGTAGGAGTTTTCGGCGTCGAACAGACGTGCTAGTTAGTCGTCCGCGAGATAGTGAAGATTTAGTAAAGTGCTTCTTCAATTAACAACACGGGAAGTAAAAAGTTACCCGTTGTGGGAAAAGCATTGAAAATTTTTGTTTAACGAAGTAGAAGTAGCAACGAGCGAGGAACTTGCACGAGTATTCAGGGAAGTGCAAGGGACATTTTCACAACGTGGGCGTAGTCAGAGGCGCCGGTAGCAGTCGACGGAGAAGAAAAGGTCGACTAGGAAGAACAGAAGAGGACGCATGAAGACAGGAGAAGAAGAGGTCGACTAGGAAGAACGGAAGAGGACGCAAGAAGACAGCGTAGACGGCAGAGGCGAATCCCGTCTCGTACGACGCAGAAGCTGGGACCGAGCGACGTCGGTGCAGAGGCCAGCGCATGACCATCAAGGCCAGAAAGCGGGAGTTCTTGAGGTAACGCTTAGAACTGCGGAAAGTAGGTCAAGTTCACGTCGGCAGGGAAAAGGACTAGTATAGGAAAGTGTTAGGAAATTGAGGACACGGGTGGCAACAAATTGTAGCATTGTAGGAGGAGACTTTTGAGGCGCTATTGCCTGCCTAAAACATTCTATTTGGAACATTTATTATTCTGCTATTTTCAGACACAGTCAAGTTGTAAATGAGAGTAGTGCGTTCGCACACATTTTGTTCTCTGCATGTAATATTTTTTGAAGCAAGAGATTGTAAACTGAATTTGGTTTCATGTGCAATGTAATTAGGATAGCATAAATTTAGATATAATTAATTTTCCAAGGGAATTCCCAGTGTAGAATAGGGTAATTATTTCAGAGAATCAATTTTGGAGTAAATTATGTGTTCGTTCATTTAATGTGCTGTAAAGGTTTCTATTTGTGTTTTTGATCATTTTTTGTAAAAGTGTGATTCTATTCTTGCTTTTTGTCATTAACTTATGCCACAAAGTTTATGGGTAAATTATACGCTCGTTTATGTGCAATTTGTGTGATTTTATTGTGTCAAGGGTTCAAAACTTTCTCGCACCCTGAAGATCCTGCTCCCTAGATTTTAAGCTCGCTTCACGAGCAAAATCTTGTCAACCCCCTCCACGGTTCATGCTGCTGTTGTGAAGGTACCAGTTGTATTAGAAGGTGGGTTGGTTAATATATATATATATATATATATATATATATATATATATATATATATATATATATATATATATAATGCAAGCGGGCATGGAGAGTGTTTTCGGACGCCGAGGAGAGAGGTTGGGGGCAGTAAGGACGACTTGTGATAGTGAGCTATTGGGGAACATGTTGCGTGGTGTCTGTACGGGGAAGAAAGACGGTCGACGGAGCTGCCGCGCCCAAGTCCGGCATCGCTGCGGAGAAGTTGAGCTGCGCGGAGACGTAGATTTGGGCGTCACCCGCAGCCCCTAGCCGCTGCAAGCTTCGCGCCGTTGGGTGGGAGCCATAGCCTCGAACTCTGGTCGGTATCCACGGTTTCCTATTTTCTTTCGCCACGAACATCCACGATTGCGAGAAGCCTCGAGTTTTCCCTATTCGCAAGAGGCGAGGAAGGCGCTCGGATGCCCGAGGCCAAACCCTATTAACGGGTACGTTCGTTACTGCGACTCGTAACCTTCACAGTAACAGTAGCCATTAGGTCCTGTATTGAAATAGAAAAAGTTAATGAAGAGTATATAAAACCACTTATGTGAACGTTGTGGTAGGTGCTCGTGGAGGCACATGTCTTGGTCATACTTATGTTCAAGTGTTATAGACTATGATACGAGTATACGACCGGTACCAAACTTAGTAGTTTTCTGAGAGAAGATATTCAAATTAATATTTTTCCCTAATATTCGAGTAATGACTCGTATTGCAAAAATCTTGTGAATGTGTAATTTTTTAGTTTTTGATCAATGTTGGATAAACGTTAAAAAGAAAGACTCCCAAATTTGTTAAGCACGTGAGAGAAGAAGGGAAGAATAAAAAATTGCATTCCCATGGACCTGAAAGGCATGTAATGGTTAATGAATGATTTTCTTTCGGTTTTTCAATTTTTTTAGTATTTTTAAATGTTTGCTGTTGTCTTTTTTTCTGTTTAAGGGTTAATTGTATATCATCGTGTCGTTTTTGCAACACAAAAGTCCAATTATATCCGTTTGCTGTGGTCACGACTTTGTGTGTTTTTCTCTTGTATTCTTCATAGAGCCACGATCTCACGAATAATCCCCAACCGACTAAAGATCGTTTATCTCTCTCTCTCTCTCTCTCTCTCTCTCTCTCTCTCTCTCTCTGTATATATATATATATATATATATATATATATATATATATATATATATATGTAAAATAACAACCGATATTGTGCTTGACTTCTAGCATTGTAGGTCCCGTAATGGTACCGGAACACAATTGGCAGTTACATTAACCAGGCCTAAGAATAAATTAATTTATCTATACCTACGTCTCGTATATAGAATTGTATGAATATAATTAGATTGGATTTTGTTGATTCATCACAGATTCAAGGCAGTTGAATTAATCTAATTTTAGTATCTGAATGGAGCATTTTATTTGCTATTATTTTGCGCATTTCACAACTAATGCACTCCACAATATTAGCACAAGATCTGTTTCGAAATTTTAAAGAACTATTTTTCTCTGATTACTTTATATGCAAGATGAACATTTGTTGCAGTCACTTGTTTCTCATTAGAACGCTTTTCCAAAATTATATTCTCAATAGTCTTTTTTACCCTCCAAAGTTATATTCTGCGCTATTTTGTCCTGCACTTGCTTTGTGATGGAATTGTGATTTTTTCTCAGTGAAGTCTTTGCGATTTAATAGCGTGCCCTTGGTTTAATGGCACTGGCCTACTATGTTCGTTAGTGCAGTGCAGGTTCAGTTTGCTGTTACGCGCTGAAGAAGTGTTCATAAGATCATAATGACCCTGCATGGTAAAAACTAGGAATTTGGAGTGTGTTTAGATCATTATGTTCAAAACGTCTAAAGAAAAATCTCTTAATGTGATAAGAAACGCAGTACCAATTTCATGTTGCTATTCATAAATATGTAGTACGAATGATTAAAACATGTATTAATCATGTAATGTTTTAATTTTCTACTTCACCCAATGTTTCCAAAATTTTTCTAAAGCATTTGCTAAAATTTTATAAGTATTTCTGTACATCAAATTTCCTATACAATACAGAATATTATTGAAAGAACCGTCATATTCGGTATATGAAGGTCCGACTGCATATTCGTTTATTGCGAACAATATACGTATACACGAAGTTAATTCAAAATGAATTCGATTCTACAACAAAGATAGCAGTAGAATAATAGTATTAAATTAAAACTGGTAATTTCGAAGGTCAGAAATTTACTGACTGAAAATATTTAAACGTTTCCTGTTATCGGATACACATTTATTGACATAATGACAAGAACACAGAATTACATTTATCTTTCTAAGAATTTAAAAGCGTTCATAATGGTAATGTTAATTACATTTTGTATTCATTAGGTTGATTTATTGAAAGATCAAAGTAATAACGGCTCTTTTCATTACTTTTTACTTTCTCACCTTTCGAATTCTTCGTAAGAAGAGAAAGTTATGTAATCGTGCGGCGGAAAACGACGAATTTTCTCCAGAAAAAGTCGTATAGTCAGGCTCTGGTAAAGAAAAAGTGGATAAATAGTCCTATTGGTAAATTTAGGGGAAAAAAACTCTGACGCGTGGTGTAGACAGAATCCATGTTTTGTTGGTTCTTGATACCGAGAATTCTATTGACGGCAAAACGTCCGTCTGTTCGTCCATTGTCTAGCGGCTGTCGTCAGCTGATTTTCTCCAAAATTGATATTCCTCAATCGATGTTGCTGATGTCGCGTCCCCTAGAATTTGAAACCGATATTTTAATTTAGGGTTACTTTTCATGAAGCTCCTCAGACATTAAAAAAAATTCCAGATTTTTTGATTAAATTTTGTTGTTGAATAGTGCGAAAGACGGTTGAGAGTGGTGCAGATCTCACTTTGCTGACTTCCCCGATTTTTCAAAAATTACAAAAAAATGGCTCATGGACTTTTGGCTCAAAGTCTGCTGTACAAAATTACGTCTTTAAAAAGGGTCAGGTACATTTTTTGTAAAAGCTTTTGCGTAATTTGCACTTGAAATATACGAAAAAAATCTTTCTCAAAAACAGCTCGAAATTTTTTCTGACACTTTTCTTCACGTATGTAATAAGGGACGGTAAGAAATATAGTACTAGTCCCATTGTGGGTATTGCTAGTTTTTTTTTTCGAAAATTGCAAAAGAATTTCAAAACTACAAAATTGATATTTTTGCCTAAGAGAAAGTTGGTTGTAGAACAGGAACTATTTAAATAAATAATAAATTAAGTAGTGGTGCTAGAGAATGGCACAGACTTTCTCGCCCTAGTTAGTTTTCTAGTCTCTCTACTCTTGACTAACTTTTGCGACAAGCCTTATTCTCTTCACTTCTTTCATTTTGTCGCGCGAGAAACAATTTTTTTCACATTTTCGCAATTACTCGGCTCTGTAATGCTAGAATAGAACCACCGTACACTTATTACTATTATAGAAGTATGCATGTCATGTCCTGGCGGAATGGCCGAGTTGGCTAAATTGGAAGGTACGGCCCAGCTCTTTGGAGGGAAGGTTGGCTGATTCGAGTCTTGGCAGGGATTTATTTGTGACAATTCTGTGTTGCCGCAGGAAATAATTGAGAATTCCACAAACTTTATTGAAAACCATTTGAAGCAATTCTATTCGAAAATACTATTAATCAAAATAAATGAACTGGACGTGTCTGTATGTGACTTTCGGATTTCTAACTTTTAAACAATTTTTCATATCTTTTTTATATTCTAAAACGTATGAACTATCAAATCAATTGTTGTCTTTCGGTGCTTATTACTATTATAGAAGTGCCAAATCTCTGTATAACTCGGATGGCCGAAGTGGTAAATATGTCGAGTTCGGTCTTAGTGTCTCGTGGACAGGAACCGCTGTTTTGAGGCTGGCTCGAGGATCATTATTTGTCACAATTCTCTGTTGCTTTTAACTAGTAAAAATTATTTACCGCGTCGAGTTATGCCTTTCAGGCTGCAATCTTTTTCCACCCAAAGGATCTTTTATTTTACATTTTGTTAATTTTTCCACTGCCTAATACTAAAACTGAAACACGAAGCTCTTATGACTATTACAGCAGTGCTTATAACGACCCCGTTGGCGGAAGTTGGTTAAATGATATGAATTACTTCGGAGGCAAGGTCGGCTTGTTTCTGCATCGCTCAGTGATAATTATTTGTCACAATTTTGTGTTGTCGAACAAAACTATTGAAAATTGCAGAGACTTAATTGAAAATCATTTCAAGAACTTCTACTAACAAATACAATCAAGATAATTAATATGAAGGGTGTTTGTTTTTCGAATTCGCTACTTTTAACCCCCTTGTTTTTTCACATTTTCTCAGCACCGGAATGCTATATCTGAAACAGTTCTGTCTTGAGTAATATGGAAGTGTAGAGGTCATATCCTCCTGGATGGCCCAGTTTGTTAAGTGGCATGTTCGGGTTCTTCACTTGAAGTCAAGAAGTTACCTGTTCGAGTGTTGTTGTATAAAACTATTGGGGATTCGAGAAACTTCATTAAACTGATTACATTATGGGATGAACGGGACAAGGCTATTGGCAGTTACACGTTGAAAGTTGGCGCCAGGTCAGTATGATGTCGCACCTTCTGTACAGAGAAGGGAGAAGAATACCTAGAACGGAAGAGGGGGCGCATGAGCAGACCGAAAGGCCCTTCTCTATACAAAGTAAATTGTACGCCGCACTGGTCCGTGAGGTGCCCGGGGGGGGGGGGGATGGCGCTGGTTAAGGGAGGAGGTGGAGGTTGACAGAATTAAAAGAATTGCATTGCACATAATATTTATTAAGTCTAAATTTCTACGTGACGAGAAATGAGGAGATGAAATATGCCTGAAACGTAATGAAATATTATGAATATACATAAATGAGGTTCAAATGCAATCAATTAAGATAACAAATCTACTAACAAATACAATCAATTAAGATAAATAAACTTGAAGTGTGTATGTGATTTTAAAATTTGGTACTTTAATCCCCTTGTTTTTTCACATTTTATCAGCCCCTATAATGCCAGAACTGAAACAGTTCTGTCTTGAGTAATATGGAGATAGATAGGCCTTCTCTTCCTGGATGGCTGAGGTTGTAACGTGACATGTTCGGGTTCATCAGTTGATTTAAAATTATTGACAACTGCAAAATTCGACTTCCCTACGTAATGAAGAACCTAAAGTGAAACTATGTAAGTTCAACCTGTGAATTAAAAGAAAAGATATTAACGTGTTTCAGATCAATTTTCTTCTTTCTAATGACTAGACATCGGATGTTTAGGAAGTTGCCTTCTTTATTCTATTTTTAAAGGCCTTTGGTACACACGCAAGAATAAATTTATGAATTCTCACGAATATTTATTTTGTCTATTTTCACGTGAATTTATTTTAAGGGCCAGGTGTATTTATATTACATTTATAGGCCTTTTTCTTGAAATTTATTTATACTTTCTTCTAACCTTGATTAAAAATTTATTTTTAAATCGATTTCACATTTACTAATCCCAGTCGATCGGTATCGAACCTCTGTTCTTGACCGAGGATGTCATTTGTGTTTGAATTTGACATTTTGTATCTTTAGAGACCAAGAATTCGCGTTTTTCTCATTTCTTCACTTCACAATAAATTATACCCAATGACGAAAAGACTTTTTCACGCAAGGAAGAACAGTATCCACATCATAATTGTTTAGCATATGCGTTCTTATTATAATTATTATATGCGTTATACGTCGTATAATCGTGAAATTAAGACCAAATATTGATTGTGTTTAATAAATACGTCGTATATTCGGATTTCTAAGAAACGTAAATGACATTACAATTGGTATGAAACGAATTATTTTTCCCTTTACGCATATTTTTTTGACTTTATATGTAATTATAAAATGTACACATTTGGCCTTATATAGTATATTCTTTGACTTATTATTATATTTTTACTTGAAAATATTCTGCAGGTCCATTCATATTATTACTAGACTTCGGATTTTAGGACAGATACCTACTTAGTTTCTTTAGGAGGTGATGGAAAATAATTGCAGGTGTTTACGAATCATAAAAAATACAATCTATTAAAAGTATCTAATAATGCCTAAAGGCCCTAAAAAGGAAGTTGATTCCAATTTTGAATATTTCTTTGCCTAAAACTGCCACAGAAAAGTAATTTTTGAAGAATGATAAAATTCTAATGACTAATTTTTACTTTCTCGTATACGTACGTATATACAGACTATATACGTAGTACACGTGTATATCCCTACTATAAAGTTATGTAATGCTGTGGACACTCGATTTCGAGATTTCAAGGGAAATACACGTTTTGGGGTACCCTGATACCGAAAAGTGTTGTTTTTTAAAACCTCGTCCGTCTGTCCATCTGTAACCACCACTAGCGTTGAAACCACACGTACGATTTCTTCCAAATTTGATATTCCCTCATTGACTTTTTTGCTTCAAAAATTGCACCAATGTTTTTTAAAGTGTCTCGGCATTAATACGCACATTTCCTGCTATTTGTAAACACTATTGCATTTGTGAGTGAAAGTGCTTGAAATTACTTTAAATGAAGTTTTTCGAAAACTCAAATATTATTTGTAAAGAAGAGCGCCAATTTTCGCTTTTACAGTAACGCTTAAACGCCATTTTCTTAAAAAAAATTCTCTAAATATTTCAATGAAAATAGCTGCGCTTCATGAACATACTTTGAGTGGCGTTTGGAAGCTTTTGCTATTTTTTGAGTGAACATAGATTGAAGGAAGGCAATAAGTTCAACATTTTACATGAAAAATGAAAAAAATTGAGTACCATAAATTTGTACGAATATCTTAGCTTTAAAGTCATGTTACTACCTACGCTATCTTAAAAAACTTCGCGGTGATGGAAATTTATGACGTTCATTGTTGAACGGTGACAAGGTAAGATAATGAAATAGGACATTCTTTTGAATTCTCTTTGTTGAACATTTTTATATTTATATTTTTTATTTAATTAATAAACAAGAACTTAGTGTGACGAAATTTGAGAATGAAGAAATGTATTCTGTGAATGTTTTCTTAAATTTTGGATCACTACCCTAACCCTTACACATGTTGAATTGTGAATGTAGATGGAAACGAAACGTTTGTTTTTCGATTAGTAATAACTGGGCAAATTTTCTTAGGTGTGAAAACGTTTGGAACATTTAGCATTACATGTTCGGACCAGGAGTAACGTGAAATTCGTGTAACGTAATTCATTCTTCATTTAATAGAAAAATGAAACATTTCAGAATGAGCTTAGACTATCTTGGAGACACGGCGAAAAATAATGTTATGGTTTACTTGTTCATTGCTGTGTGTTTATGGACATGAAAAAAACAAAACAAGTAACGGTATTGTTTATACCCTTGCGGGCCTTTCTGGTTCTTTATGCCCGCGCGAGCCATTTCAATACTTTATGCCCCCACTAATATCAACACAATAATTACATTTTTATGAATTCGATATATTAAAGTTAATATTCAAGATAGTACAGTATATATATATATATATATATATATATATATATATATTGTGACGTACCTGGTAATGCCTCAGCTGTGACGTACCTATCAGTGCATACACTGTTCGGGCGCCAGCTGTGACGTACCTGTTGGTCGGTACTTTACACTGCAAATCTAAAGGTTCTAAGGACGGGTATCTTGCTCGTGAATGGGTCATCAGAGGAAATTGATAATATATTGGTGTGTCAAAGTAATAATTTTGTAAAAGCAAAAATACAATTTATTCACAACTGAATGTTCAATACACCTGATCAATTACAGAAGACCTCAATGACTTAGTACCAAGATTTTGTTAACCGTGTAATCTTATCATACCTTGGGGCCCCATTTACAATTCGACCGTGGTGGTTCCTCACCCCGGCGACTGCAACGGTTGATCTCCACCGCGGCTCGGCGTCCTTGGGCTGCTGATGACGTAGACACGTGCTGCGCTGGTCTGCAGAAGCGGCGATGAGAGTCCCTCGGCCGCAACCTCGGATGTTTCTGCTTTCGCTCCCACACGTGCAATTACAGCGTCTCGTAGATGTCCATTGCGTTCTCACCATGCACTTGAATTATTACTGCGCCCCTCCTTGGTTTTGTTCAACTTCCCTCTCGCAATTACTATGCACGTGATCACACTTCGAGCCAGCGTTCCTTACACTATGCTATAAATTACCGGCTTCTAATCAGTAATGATACACATCTAATACTATTAAATGTCTTTCATCATTGGCAGTGCTTCACTCTGTCTACAACCGTCCGTATTTCCTCTGCCACTCACTCTCCGTGACTCCCCTCTGCGGCCGCACCTCGGCCGCCCTCTCCGGCCGCCTCCCGGCAACTACTCACAACTCATTTCGCAACTGCCACGCGGCTTCTCCTTCAACCGTCGCCACCTGTAACGGCCGAAAGTCCCCCCCTTCGCTGGGCAACGGCGGCGGTAGCGTTCGCAAATCCCCCACCGCTGGCTCGCACCTGCCGCTATACTGCGCAGTTCAAATGAGTAATAATTATACTCTTATATTAATTGTCTGTAATTGCGTAGGGAAACGCTTTCCGCGTTTCAATATATATATATATATATATATATATATATATATATATATATATATATATATATATAATGTGGCGATATGGGATTATACAACCCCATAACACCACCGTTTCATCGGCATGAACGCTCACAGGCAGCGAGAAGAGCAGCCGAAAACCAGAGTAGCAAAACGCGCAGCCTGGTATCCGTTGCTCGCACTAGTCGCCACGAACTATCAAGCCACGTTTTTACTGGTGAAGGGTTGAAGGAGGAGAAGTTACCCCCGCCACAGAGAATTTCCCCAGGCAACGCCAATAAATGGGCGGACACGCAAGCGGAAGACCTCTTTTCCTAGCCATCACGCATGGAGTCAACATCTCTCTTCTGCCAGCACGCGTCGGGTCAGCAGTTCTTCTAGTAAGTCACCGCTCGGCAAGTAAGCAGATTTTCATCAGCGTTCGTCAGATTAGGTAGTAATTGCCGCCGCAACGACTGTTTAGATAGGAGTTTACGGCGTTGCAAAGACGTCTAGCTAGTCGTCCGCGAAGTAGTGAGGAATTAGTGAAGTATTCTTCTATTAACTAATACGGGAAGTAAAAAGTTGCCCGTTGTGAGGAAAGCTCTGAAAGTTCTTGATTAACGGAGTAAAAGTTAGGAACGAGCGAGGTACTTGCACTAGCAGTCAGGGAAGTGCAAGGGACATTTTTCTACAAATTGGGCGTAATCGAAGGCGGTAGCAGCCGTGGGAGGAGAAGAAACCGATTAGTGGAGACGGAAGAATACGCGAGTCGACCGGGGAGAAGACGCCGTTCAGGAAGAAAGAAAAAGACGCAAGAGGACAGCGCAGGCAACGCAGAACTTCGGAATCGAGCAACGCGGTGCGCAACCCAGCACGCGACTTCAAGGTTGGAAAGTGGACGGTTTCGAGGTAACCTGTAGAACTGTGAAATTAGGTCAAGTTCACGTCGGCAGGGAAAAGACTAGATTCAGAAGCGTTAGAAAACTGAGGACACGGGTGGTAATAATTTGCAGCTTTGTAGTGGGAGATTTAATGCGTTATTGCTTGCCTTAAACCATTCTATTGGAGCAGTCATTATTCTGTTATTAGCAGTTATAATTAAAGGATAAACTGAGAGTAGTGCGCTTGCCCACATCTGATTTATTGTATGTAATATTTTAAAGAAAGGCAAGAGATTGTAAATTAAGTTTAATTTCACGTGCAATTGTAACTAGAATAATTTAACTTTAGGCGTATTGAATTTTCAAAGGGAATTCCCAGTACTGGTTAAAGAAATTGCTTCAGAAAATTAGTTCTGAACAAAATTAAGTGTTCATTTATTGAATAGGCTGTAAAGGTTGCTTATTTGTATTTATTTGATCATTTTTGAAAGTGTAATTCTATTTTTGATTTGTTTTTCGTTGTTATCAACTCATGCCACAGAATTTTGAGTGAATTATATGCTCGTTTATGTGTGATTTGTGTGACTTTTATTGTGTCAAGGGTTCAGACCTTTCTCGTACCCCAAAGATCCTGCTTCCTGAGATTCTAAGCTCGCTTCACGAGCATAATATCTTAACAACCCGCTTACAGTGCATGCGGCTGAGTGTGCAGAAGGTATACAGTTTGTGAGTGGTAAAGGGGGGGTTAGTATATATATATATATATATATATATATATATATATATATATATTATACATTACGTCGGCGATCGCCAAAGTTTCTTGTAAATTAAAGATCACGAAATCCTGCGTCAGTGATAATTTTCACTCCTAAAGTTGGAAATGATCACAGTCGCTGACGCGTACTTCCCGTCTCTGAGATAACTAAAGCAGGCGCGACGGACTGTGAGAACATTCCACCGCATCTTACGGTAGCGCATCTCGATTCGAGAGCACTCTGTAATAATGTAGCGAAAATTCTGATTTTTTTGAAATACTTCTTTTCATAAACAAATATGTATAACATAAAGGAACATTAATAAAATTTAAAGAAGTCTGTGAAAATAGCAAAATATGTAATATGGTACTAAATATGTAGAAATATGTCATGAAATAATTGGATATTGTTTTAGTATGGTGACGATTTGCCAAGATTACAGTTTTGAGAACTGCAAGTAGAAAGAAAATTGAGTGTAATTACATAAAAATCTGGTCTCTACTGATGATAATGCCGAGCACCAAATACAATATAAGTTCCCTTCTAAAACAAAATTGCCCACAGGTCAGTAAAGTTATCATAGCAAAGTTACAAAATGAAATTAAACCCAAAATTTGTCGCTTTTTTCTCTAATTTGGTACGCAAAAATATAATTTGTTGCTCATTTGACTCCGCTGTACATATTCAGCTAACTTGATATGTTAGCACCAAAGTTTGCGCGCGGCGATGGTGTAACGGTTAGCGTTTCGGACTATAGTACCCAAGTTGGCGGATTCAAACCCGATCGAAGCCGCGAAGGGCGAAAAAATCCTTCGTACGCCTTCCTTCGGAGGGGAAGTAAAGCCGGCTGTCCCATGTTAGTAGATTTATTTGCATGTAAAAGATCCTCAAGCCTAAATGACGCGTCTGAGCTAAATTGAAATCGCCTGTTTCTCGCCCCAGAAATACCTCCTTTCTCTGCTAGTTGGTGAAAGGAGCGTAGCGAAATTTGCGTGCTCAGATGGAAGAGCAGGCCTAATGCCACGTAAAATAAGGCATTAATTCAATTCAATTCACTTCAATTCATACAAGTTTTTCAGTATGAAGAACAAACAAAACATAGATTCTGGCTACACCACGAGTTAGAGGATTTTTATTTTCAAAATTTATCAACTGGATTTATCCAATTCTTTGTTACTAGAATCCGTCAATAAGGTTCTTTCTGACGAAATATCAGTTTTTTCTGGCGCGTGATTACATAACTTTCTCTTCTTACGAAGAATTCGTAATGCAAAAAATCGACAATTACGCATTTAATTGAAAAACAAAGTGTTCAATAATTTGGAAGAAGCTACTCAATGCTACCAAACCTCGCAGTGTAGTTATTAAAAATTAATAAAACACAACACTACCTTTAGCGTCACTCGAAAAACAAAGCAACGATATCAGTTCTTTCTGCAATTGACATTTTAGGTTTGCTCTGTCATAATGTTGCTGAACTTTTTCTTATTTATATGAATGTCTATTTACTATTGATTATACAGTTTCTTTTAAATTAAAGACATTCATCTTTTAATTTAAAAGTAATTTATTCTGTCCTTTTTAAATCTTCAGATTGACAATTATCATATTTATCATCTTTGTAATTCTTGAAATCAAAAATCATATGTCATTAAAATTTAGAAAATTTGAAACGATATTTAAAATATTTATCAAATTGTCGTATAAGTAGACAGAAGCTTACCTGCGTTAATAATATGAGTTCGAATGCACTGATTTTAACGCTAGTATAAGTTATATACAATATCTACAGTGCTTGAATAGCACATATTCAAAGTGTTGTCGAAAGCACATCCATGTGAGAGAGGCGAGTCCGTTGCTATTCACCGGTAAAAATAAGAGTAGTTAATAGTGGTAGCAAGTAGTGAATAGTAGTCGAAACGTGTTCCTCTCTACTAGAGTCGGACGAAATGCATTAATTATGAATCATTTTTGCTGGCTTTGTTTAACAGTCTTGAGCGAGTGCGCTCCTAATCTGCCCGTGAAAGGTATACGCAGGTCTCTGTCTACGGTGGGAACAGTGGGGTCGGCACCACTCATTAGCGGCTGTTCTCGGTTGTATCGGCGGAGTGCTTCGTGCGCTGTTTCCGTATATTTGCTGGTCATAAGCACCATTAGCTCTTCTACAATGGAGACATTTTAAATTAATTTTAATAACATATATCATAATGTATAAAATGTATTATATACACATATAATATATTTTAATAATTTTAATATAAAATTTTAATATAAAATTTTGGGAAGACTCCGAAAATATAACTTTTTCAATTATAGAAAATACAGAGTTCAACTAAAGTGGGAAATTGCGCCATTGTTATTAAACTACTTTGCTATCTTCGAAACATAAAGAAAAAAATGGGGCCATTTTTGAGAAAATCCTGTTCACGCATTTCTTTAAAATTGCCTTTATTTCACGCAATATTAATCACATTTTTAAACTATTCATACGATATGTAATAAAAAACTACGGGGAATAATTGTAGCTTCCTTAGAATTTTAATAAAATTCCTTCAAAGTACTTTCCTTAGCTAGCAATGCACATTCCCCTAGCTGAATCCATGACTGGAAAGCTTCTTTCGGAAGGACTTTCAGCTGCTGTGTCGGGGCCATCTGTATGTTGGATATGGTGTCAAAACGTTTTTCTATTTCCACAATTTTTTTTTCGAAGAGCCACAAGTCTCACGCTAGTTAATACGGCGAGAAAGGCGAATATGGACAGATATAAACACTTTTCTGGCCGAAAACTCGCGAATCACAAGCGACGTATGGCAAGCCGCGATGAAGAATGACGCCATTCTCAAGCCGATCGTCTTATTTACAAATTACACCAGGAAAAAAAGAAAAAGGGAAAAAAAAATCATTATAAAAATTTCTGGCATGCAGAGTTCAAAGGATATGAACGTATGTAGTATTTGAAATATCTATACCAATTTCCGCATTGTCACTCCGGTTATATTACTACACATGTTGATGAACATGCTCCATACGAGGTAAGAACAAGTTAAAAATGGAATACGCATATTTGTGTAATAATATGGAAACATCTTGGGAGGAGAAATTCATGTTGCATTGCTTAAAAATGCTTTTGCTCCTTGTCACTTACTGTTTTATTCCTGTTTACTCTCTCTGACAAGAAATCAGCAATAACCTTCAACAATCACAACAGCCAAAGTATAAAGAATACACAAGTTTTGTAATTCCGTTCATTTTTTCCCTTTGAAATTTGGACGTAAATCTTCCACAAACGTAACAGTACGTATCGGTTTGATTCGCACACTTTCGATGTGAAATGACTATTTCATTTATCAAACCAACAGATCATGTGGCGAATTTCACCTTATAATACTCACAGAACTATAATGTATTTGAGGCACCCGCATATCAGGCACGAATTTCACGCGCACTGCGGGTGCAATTCCACATGACACCACTGACTCAGAATCTGCCACCCCAGCAGTCGTATACTTGCGATAAGTAAGGGGCTAAAGTAATTCCACTAAGACCATATAATTCAGCACGACTTCGAGATGCGAGAATAAAGATGGCAATCTTCGAGTACAGAAGGTAAAAAAAACACGAAAGCCTAATTTTGTTATCTCTTGAAAGTAGGGTTACCAGATGCTTCGTACAAACATCCGCCGAATTAGAATTCAACATTCCAAGCGGGAAATTTGAATTTGCATTAAAATAATTGTATTAGAAGGGTTTTTTGAGATACTGATCCTTTAAAATGCTTGCTTAGTACAATTTTGTTGTTTGTGAACATTGTAATGAATAATAGAGGAGCAAGGAGAGTGAAATGGGATTATTAATAATTACAATGTTCACCAACAAAAACATAAAAGTAATTATGCATTTCATAAGGTCACTCTAAATATTTTTTTTGTTTTAATCATTTTAATGAAAATTCGAATTTTCCCGCTTGGAATGTTAAATTTTTCTCATTGGGCGGATTTACATCCATCTAACGGCGGATGTTTGAACGAAGCATCTGGCAACCTTGCTTGCAAGCAGTCTTGAGAGTTACCACAATATTGCCATGTAAGTTGATTTGAATATTTCATGAGCTTCTTTGGCACTTTTTTGGAACATGAAACAAAACGTAATGTTTAAGCGTGTTTTAAAATCCATGATGCGCGACAGACAGGGTAAATACAACCTACCTCTAGCTGCTCTGGAAGCTAACTGACTCGTCAGAACGTCTTCAAACTTGACATTGCCCATCTCAACGGATCAGAATATCTGACATATGAGATCAAATGGATGCAGTGTCAGCAGTTGCTACTATCACAATTCTTTCATGAAATGTGATAAAATATTGTATCACGTTTCTTTAAGAATTTTTCAATTAACATTTACTTAGTACCTGCTGTTTTAACACCACTAGTTTTTAAGGTCGCTTTTTAACTGCTTGGTCATATAGCGACCACAGTGCTTCTTAACACTGGGGTAACTGTAAGAGAAACACATCGGGACAAAATGAACATGCACAAACATCCATGTCCGGGGGCGGGATTCGAAAGTCTTTTTTAAGCATCCTTTACAACATCCGAAGAGAAACTTTATTTTTAAACAATTGGAGCCATTTTGGGGGCAATTTTGAAAATGGTGAGGCTTCGTGTAAAGTACCGCAACATCAAAATATCCATTTCAAACTCGGTGGACGTTACGTTCGTGGAGATCGATTGGGGAAGATCAATATTCAAGAAAATCATCTGAACTGTTGAGGGGCTAGCAGACTGACGTACACTCTTGGAAACATAAAGTTTCGGGTCGAAAATGGCTTGGCGCGATAGGTTGATGGCTCTGGACATCCCTGCTTGCCGACAGCTCTATCTACCGTTTATTTCCGAAACTACGTTCTGCAGATCGTGCTATGAAAATTTAATTTATCTTATTGGAGAGAGTTTAAAATATTTTAAAATCCATTGAGAGCAAAATAGTTGTAGCACTAAGGAAAAAGACTTTCGTGATTCCTGCCAGTAAAACTCAACTGACATAAATTTTTGTAAACGTAATGTTTCTTTCAAGTTTCGTTAATATAAAATGTGTTAGTATGAGAGGAGCGGGGCAAGGGAATGCAGAATGGCTCAGTATCAAAGTGCTGTTCTAGCACTCGTGAAGTTGTGGGTTCGGTTCCCACCCTACATAGATATTTTATCCATTCTACAGTGCAATAAAATCCACTAAATTATAACATTTTACATTTGTCGTGACAATTTTATGCATAAAACGGTGAAAATTCGCTGTCGCGAAGAAGGCGAATATTTCAATTGTGAAGAAATTAGAAAATTGATCCATTATACTAAAAATTAAAAATTGTGCATTATGTAGTGTGGAGATAACAATTATATATATTAGTCCTGTACCGCTCGAGCATTTTTATAACGATTTAGTTATCGCAGCGGTGTTTGGACCGCCCGTAACGTTTTGGAGATTTCTAAAAGTTTTCAGCCAGCATGAGCAGGATCAATAACACCAAAACATTACATAAATAATTTATTTGAAAACTAAGCCAAAAGTCCCCAACTCACGTGGAACAATCAAAATATGTAAAAATTAAATGTTGGCCGATAAAACTTAATTCAGGGGTCTAGTTTGAAAATGGGACTTCTCCATTCCAGTCTGTTTTGAGAAAAACAAAAAAAATGTCTTATCTTTTGTTTAAAACATTCTTGTGCTAAATGTTTGAGATTAATTCCCTTGGCTAGTGAAAGTCGAAACAATAGAATAAGATACAGGGTTGCCAGAATACTATCACGCCTTGTCGCCATTTACAATGCCACATGTCGCCAAAAGTCGCCAAGCATTCGACAGATGTCGCCATTAAACCGCCAAAGTTCAAAACGGTATAAGCGGTTAATAAAAAACACATCTCATTAAAAATGCTATATTTTATTGAAAAAATGGATGAAATGTATTATATTTTAAACATTAATCTATAAAACTCTAAAACAAAACAAACTTTCTTATATGATTAGCATCGAAATCACAATTATACCCCTGCAGTAGATAACAGTCATGCATTAAACTTCGTTGAGTATCGAAAATACGGATTCATCATCTTCGTTGTTTTGGTCCGTCTCTTTTTTCGCGTACATGATTTTCGAGGTGAATTTTGCGAGCATATCTTTCGAGCATACCATCCTAGAACAAATTTCAATATTCTTAACGTGGAATTTTTTTTAAATAAAAATGTTATATTATGCCCATAACCTATTTTTGAGACATATTGTTTGCAAATCAGAATAGATGTTACCTATAGCCCAGGGTTCACGTTCCCAATCGAGCCGATATCCCCTGCTACCACTAACTTTCGGCATCTTTGAATGGGAATCAGCCAAGTTAAGTTAATCAAATCAAACTCAAACTCATAGCACGATTACCATCCTCTACTGATGAAATAGCTCAATAATACACTATGAGTGTTATTAAACCCATTCAGTGTTTAATACCAATAGTGGCAGTGTCCAACATAACAGTATTCAAGAACAGTAGTACCAGCATAACTAGAATAGAATTACTACATCATTGGTTACATTCAAAAGCTTTGCTTTTTATTATCGCAGGCATATAAATATGAATTGTTTAATTAAAAAAATGAAGTAGCCAAAAAATCGCCAAGTCGCCAAATGTAAATTTTTGTCGCCAATAATTGAGAATAGTCGCCAGTTTGGCGAGAAATCGCCAAATCTGGCAACCCTGATAAGATAATTAAGGAATGTCTAGTCATTACGGAGAAAGTTGAGCTAAAAATTTAAAAAAGACTAATTTTGAAATTGAATTTAAGTATTTTTGTATTTTTTGTGAAAACGTATTTTTGGTGAAAAAAAAACTTCTTTTCATTAAGTATTTTTACAATAGTGTTAATTATTTCATTTCGATTTCAATATATCATGTGAAATTTTTTATCAAATATGAAGATCAGCAGACCGTAACTGCTGACGTTCACAACACTAATCATTTTCAGTATCAGCTTTATCAATGCTTAGGCCAGTTTGATTTCTACAGAATGATACATGTTCTGAATTGGAAAGATCGTACTGTGCAACGAAATAAAGATTATGGAAAGATCGCGTTCTGATATTAACACATTATTATTCATAACGCGATCTTTCCGTGATCTTCAGGAGCCCCCTGGAGTGAACAAAAAACGCGTTTTGTTACAAATCATTTTATAAAACGACGCGTAATTGCAACGGACCCCTATTGAAAGCAGTATCTAATTTTTCACCATTGGTGAAAATGTTGCGTTTTGAAACTAGACCTCTCAATTCGCCGATTCTCGCAATATTAGAACAATTTTGCATTTATTTCTGTAGAATTGACATTTGATGCATTCGGAGATAACGCTCGAGCATTGCCTGCATCCGTTCGTCATTCGTATTAATTCCGTGAAAGGAAACAATCTGAATATGTTTTCCGCACCCAATACGGAGGCAGGTATTATAAATAACATCGTCAAGCAACTTGAGATATCTTCAGTATTCTTCTAAATGCTTTGAATCCTGTAATAATGCAAAGCCAACTTCTTAGATAAATGAACACATATTAATAATAATAATAATAATAATAATAATAATAATAATAATAATAATAATAATAATAATAATAATAACATACATTTGAGGAAATGAGAGTATAAATATTGGTGAAATATAGGACTGAACAAAAATGCCTAAATTTTTTTTGCGCTGGCCAGTGTTAAGAAGGCGCGCGGCAAGTGTTAAGACTGTTCCTGCAAGTCGCTTCTGAACTATTGAATGCAATCACACTCTACACACGAAATTTGAAAAAAGGCACTATGTGGTAAGTATATATGTCCCTAATAATATCTGGGCACTGTCACTGGCTAAACTCAGTTGACAGATTTTTCAGGCAAAAGTGTACAGAAAGCGATCCAAATACCGCCCGCGTGCGCGATGCATAGGTAAATCAAGAAGAAAATGAACTTTAATGTATTGCTCTATTATTTTTACTTTTACAAAAATATAATGATTTTTATCTCGTAGAGCACCAAAACTGACCATGAAAATGCGCTCGTAAAATAAAAAAATCACCATCAATAGGAAGACAAGAAAAGATACATCAGGAAGGCAATCAGGCATCAAGAAAGAATTCTGGCAACTCGAATTCATTTCCTATTTGTTCATTAGGATAAGTTCAATTGTTGTGGGGCAAACGTATATTCAAAATTTAAACTAAAACAAACCCTATTTTTTGCCGGGAGATGCACAAACTACATTATTCTTTTTTATTTGTTATCTGTTCAACAGTTGTGTGTTCAACAGGGAGTCTCACCAACTACGGGCCATCCCCATAACTTCTAAACGGTTCACGATATCGAAATGTAGTTTTCGCCCAACAATGTGAAATCATAAGGCAAGTAATGTGCCTTAGGAATATTGTTCAAAATATTGTTAGTTTCCGAGAAATTTAATTTCATCTTTAATTTTTTAAATGGAACCAAGTATTTATCTCACTAGCAATAGATAGATCATAAATAGACGAATGCAATGATGTAACACATGTTAATGCTTTGATAGTATTTTGAGAAGAAAATTATACTTACCGCCATGTGATTTTAAATTAAATATATAAGATTAACTGTAAATATACAACCCTTTCAACTGTCTCCTTTTGGGAAGGTTGCCTTCGTGGTGCGGGCACTTTTACGGGGAGAGGGGAGAGGCCGCGAAGGTCACGTTCGCCAAAAGCGACAGTTGCGACGGCAGCTACAGAACAAATTGCTTTTAATTTAAAATCTCAGTCCGTAAACTATAATTTTATGCACAAAACACAATCAAAATATTAGCAATGTTACAGCATTGCATTCCTCTTTTTAAGATCTATCTATTGCTAGTGAGAAAAATACATGGTTCCATTGAAAAATCAAAGATGATTGAATTTGTCAAAAACTAAAAATATTTCAAACAATATCTCTACACTATATTACTTGCCGCATGATTCCGCATAGTTGAGCGATATCGGGAACCGTTTAGAAGTTATGAGGGTTGCCCGTAGTTGGTAGGACTCCCTGTATGCAAGCAATATATATTTCAGAAATTCGTGTTTTAATTCCGTTTGATAGAAGACCTGCATTTTTCAACATTATTTGTAATTATCAAAATATGTTGGAGACATTTCAAACGTTCGGAAATTTGGCCTAATAATATGTATGTAACTAATTAAATTACAAAAGTGCTTGTTTGGCTCATTGGTAGAATCGTTTCTTTCTGAACTCTCTGCAGCAGGATCTAATCCAGTGCGTGTCCGTTCCTTTTTTTTCTTCTTTTTTTTTCTTATCCGTGATTTTTTTGTCAAATGAACTGTATTACAGTACTCTCTCTATTGTGTCAATAAAGTATTATTTTAATTTTAAAACAAAATAACTCTGAAAAGGGCTCTTTATCTTTCTATGAATATTTGTTTTTAATTCTCCAAATTACATATTTGTTAAAATTTTATTCTATTTTTTACATTAATTGTTTATTTATAAATATCTTATTCTAGAAAATGTAAGGAATACATTAATAAGGAATCCAAAACCCCCCAGATTCTACGACCATTCTCATCCTACGTGGGAGAGAATCCACAAGTCTCGCCGCATAGTTTTCACTGTGAGCGACCTCCTCCCAGGCTTCATGGATTATTTGCCAGAGCGCATCGGCATTGTTAGGTTCCGGATCTGGCCAGTTTTCGGCCATGGTGCGTCTTGTCTCTGCCCAAACATTTTCAATAGGGTTCAGATCTGGTGCACAAGGTGGCCAGTCAACAACCTGAATATCTTGTTTCTCTGCAAAAAACGATTGAACCAAAGCCGACTTATGAATCGGTGATTGTTTCTGTTGGAATTGAATTATTCACACAGGATGCAATTGCCTTACTGATGGAATCATGATATCTCTCAGTATGTGGATGTACTGAGGAGCATTTAAGTGGTCTTGGATTCTATGGATCATTCCAATCCCTCGAGATGACATCAAGCCCCAAACTGCTACTGAGAAACGACCTGACCTGGGGACTTGCTTTACGTACCGAGAATCATAGCGGCTTCCTTGGGGGCCTGAAAACCCGAACGGGACCATCATTTGCGGAGGAGAATATACTCTCATCAGAGAAAATGATATCAGCCCAGTCTCGATGTTTTTTTTCCTCCGCAAATGCCAGCCGATAGAGCTGGTGTTCTTCTGTCAGCTTCGTTTTTCGAGCTGCATTTCTGGATCGCAGACTAGCCTCCGAAAGTGTGTTGCGTATTGTTCTGGAGCATCCAGGAAATCTGGTGGTTCTTTGCAGTTGTGAAGAAGTTTGGAAAGGGTTTCCCACCACTGCTTGTATCAAAACTTCATCTTGGTCAGCATCTGAAATACGCCAAAGCCCCGTTCCTATTTTCCTCCCGGATTCTTCCGTCTCTCGATAACGTTTAAGCCAGTATTGCGCTGTTCTTGCCCCAACGCCATACCGACTCGCCGCCTCTGAAACAGAGACGTTACCCTGTTCTACTAATGCGATAACTCGCTTTCGTGTGGCTTGGATATGGTGAGCAATGTCGAAAAATGAATGCGGAGTAGTTCAATTTGCTTAGCCGCGATTTTTCTTTTCTTACCAAGTGGCAACGCTGCAGACCCCTTTATCTCCTTTTGACCTGCTGTCGAAAACACGGAAGTGCTGCGAAGGTCAGATTCAAGTCGGTAGTACCGTGAGGCTTACGAGAGAAAATCGATAATCTCTCTCAACAAAATAAATGTGTTTATTTGACTGTGTTATGAACGAGAATATTGTAGCAAGCAAAATGACATCGCTAATATGGCTAATTGGCAGTCTGATGTTCAACTAGAAGCAGTCATATTTTGCGTTAATTTTTGGTAGAAATTGTTTTTGAAATGAAAAAAATCGCTATTTTCTGCCATTATTTGTTATTTACAATCTGTATTATATTTTTTGTGCATAAAAAACGTTCAATACACATAATGGATTTCTACTTACATCTGAAATAGATGTTTGTATGATATTGTAATGAACTTCAATAGCATGACAAACTCTAGGAATATTTTCCCTTCAAAATTCGTTTTCGGCAAATTGTATTTTGAATTTGTTTTACTTCACAGCTACGAACTCTCAATACCCACATAACTAAGGCCTCCCACATGAAGACAAGGGATCTCAGAAAGATCGCAGATCGCATCATCAGAATCAATGAGCCACATTTATCATCAAAACCATTTTATTTACTTCAGTGTAGACATTGGATTTCAAAGCCTTGTCACACTAAGAATTATTGTAATTACAGAACATCAACAGTTCCATCATCTTTATTCACATTATATATCAATAGCATAAGGGAGTCTATGCACAGAATTTAAAAAAAAAATTATTTATATATAGTAGTATAGTAGAAATAAAAGTTATATCAAAGCAAACAAGAGATGTCCAAACGGGATTTAATGAATTGTTTACAGATACAAACACAAGTCACATTTTCTTGTCAGTATATCACTATAATTTTGTGATATTGTTAAACGAATTGTCTTTCCGAGCTTTTAGGAGTTCCATTTCATGGTTTTATTCGAGTAAAAATGAAAATAATACGCATTTTTTTATTGTTCTTTTTATTCGCAATTTAATATTATTATCTATAAGATTATAGAAGCTTATTTTATTTTGGTCTCTTACGAGTATTACCGCTTTTTGGGAATTGCTTGTTTGCATTCCTTATTCGCAATCGAGAATTTTGCTTAAATTATGCATAACATTGACGCGACATATTTAGCATGTTGTAATTTTGTGGGTTATATGGCACTGTAGAATGAATAAAATATCTATGTAGACTGGGAACCGAACCCGCTACTTCACGATTTCTAGAACACCACTTCGACACTGAGCCATTCTTTCGCCCTTCTAATACACCTCTTATAACAACACATTTTATATTAACGAAACTTTAAAGCAAAATCACGTTTACCAAAGTTAATGTCAATTCTGTTTTACTGGCAGGAATCACGAAAGTCTTTTTCCTCTGTACTGTTACTATTTGGCTCTCAACGGTCATTAAAGTATTTAATACGCTCTCCAATAAAATAAATTTAATTATAGTTCGATCTACAGAACGTAGTTTCGAAAATAAACGTTAGATAGCGCTGTCGGCAAGCAGGGATGTCCAGCGCCATCAACCTCTCGGGCCAAGGCATTTTCAACGCGAAATTTTATGTTTCCAAGAGTGTACATTTTGTCGTTAATCGATTTTTTGGTATGAAGGATGGTGAGTTGGAAAAGTAAAAATTATATCGTTAAATAAGATCAAGTACAATTTTTTGAAGAAAAAAATGCATAGTTTTCGCGTAATGTGTGCTTATAGCTAATGTAATATGTACGAAAACTAGTGTTACTACAACAACAAACTTTTTTGGCATTATTTCTTAATTTAAAATTCGAAAATTGACAGTTCAACGAAAATGAGACCTGCGCTATACATTTAAGTGTTCACTGTTTTATCGGTGGAAAGAAAGTACATGGCTTTTTCTGAAGAGTTGATTTTTTAGAACAGATTTTGTTTAAGTAAAAAATCTTATCACCCAAAGTAACTACTCATATTTTCCAAATATTGTAAATAACCTTATTTCAAGCTTCTTTAAAGAGCAGATTTTATTTATAAAGAAACAAAACATTTTAAATGTTGTAGAAGTTGTAGGAAGACGCGAAAAAAAATTAAACTTTTGCAATTTTCGAACAATCTGGGTTTTCAACAAACATGAGTCTTGCACCATTCTCTTAAACGTTCTTCACACTATCCAACAACAAAATTTAATAAAAAAAGATGGAGCCATTTTTTGAAAATTTTGAAAGTGTCCCAGGGTTTCATGTAAAGTACTCCCAAACCTAAAATGTCAATTTCAAATTCAAGGGGCCGCGACATCAGCTAGATCGGTAAGGGAATTTCAATATTGGGGAAAATCGGCTTAGCGACCACAGAAAGACGTTTTGCCGTCAGTCGAGTTTTCTATATCAAAGACCGACAAAACGTGAATTCTGGCTTCACCACGTGTTACAGGATCCCCCCTTAAATTTCGCAACTGGATTTATCCACTTTTTTGTTATCAGAGCCCGGCAATTAGAGTTTTTCTACCGAAAATTCGCCGCCCTTTCTCGTAGCATTACATAACTTTCTCTACTTAAGAAGTTTCTTTTTAAGGGCGAGAAAGTAAATATTAGAACTACATAAACTCTTGCAAGGACTGATGTATAAATTGAGTGGGCTATGAAATGCTTTTCGATTTTTTTCCACTCTCGGATTCACTTTTCGGCGATACCGAATCATCACTTCATTGTATGCTGTAAAGCTACCTTTGTTCTGTATTTCTACTATGAATTTTGTGCATAAGTATTAAGTATGCGCCCATCCCTTGTGTTCGGTCTTTTTAAAAAAAATGATCCGTTATTTTCATATATTATCTAGAGAACTGAGTTTTTGAATCTAATTTACATTACGGAGCATTTGTGATACTGCCTACATTTTACATTCGCAATATACATACAAGTATTACATAGAAATCTACAATTCAAAAATGACTAATAAATAGGTAATAATAAAGACAGAACTCTGGATAAACACACGTCGTTAATGTATTGGCTGAATGGGTAATATAGAAAATATTACCCATTCAACAGTGTGTTGCAAATGATGAAGCATCATCCATGTTGGCATAATGCGGAGCCATCACATACCGCCACGGTTTCGCCATGCACCTTGTAACTAATAGAGAACGACACGCGCTTATTGAGTAGGACCGTACGAGTCTGGATACTCGGGACGGTTTTGTCCTGTCACGACCACTGCAGTAATCGATCCCTGCTGGTATCTGGTGGCAAAGGGGAGAACTGCTCGTTGCGTGAGCGTTGAGAGAGGTTCGTTGCGGTTGAATTCTGCAAGCCGGTACTATATTCTCTTCGTCTGTTAGAAAACGTTGGAAGATGACAACAGGATACTTAACATTTGCGAATAGTATTTCTTATTGTGTTACGTTGTCAAGCTGTTATAACTCAGCCAAATGGCGTATATTGACAACATAATGAGGTGAATAACGATAAATATGTAAACTAAATGTATTATATTGTTGGTTCTAGAATGACAGAAGAGCACAGAAAATATTCAGTTTCTTTATAAATTTGCATTAACTTAGTTTCTCCATTACAATTGTCTTAATACAATCTCTCGCTTTCAGAGCTTCTTGTTGCATTTCTGAAGTACTAGGTGTAGCACATTACGCATTCTTTCATCTCACGTAGCGTGGCGCGTGAGTAACAGAGAATGTGATGTATGAACGAGAGAAAGGAATCTCTTCTTATACCGCCGTCTTTTCTGCCCTCTTCATTCTGCTACCGATGCGTTTCTTCTCTACCTACGCCCCGTACAAGCTTCGCATTCTCTACCTGCTTCCTATCCTTCACACCGGCGGGTTGCTCCCTGCCTATTTCCTCCCCATACGTCTGACCCGCCTACCCCGCGTCCTTGTCCTGCTGCCCTGATACCAGTCGGCTTCCTTACCTGCGCCTCGGACCCCACATCGTAACATCTTTACTTCCCTCTGTCACACACGCGCACCAAATGACGCACTGTCCTGACAGCGCTATTCGATGTCATCGTCGCCAAGATGTAATCGTAAGCGCTCGTACTTGCATTTCCGTAGCCACCATAAAGGCGGCTCCACACATTCGGCACTCGCCGTTCAGCGAGCTACTACTCGACCAATCTTGACCAGCTGATGTGTTGTGCAAATTTTTTCTTGCTTGCTTTGATGTGTTGGATAGGACGAGCACCGAAAGTTCGTCACTCGGCAAATAGCAAGCAACTTATACACATTATTCGAGATTCGGCGAGCGGTGGCTTGCTGTTCGCCGAATAACGAATGCGTGGAGCCGTCTTGATAGCAATTTTCAGAAACCACAACCGCAGAACTTAGGCATCGCTCGCGTGTCCTCTTTCCAGACCCCCCCTCTCCCCCCTACACACACATCTGGCGTTCCCTCACATAGCTTAGTCGCAATATCTCCTACCGTCCCCGCAAACCCTAGGCGCGCCATGCACTCACCCCGCGATCCCCCCCGCGTTACACCGACTCCGTTACCGCTACTGCCTCGCGCGGTTCGCGACCTGCGGCGCCCCACAACTGGCCCTCCGCTGCCGCCTCCACCGCCACCGCACGGGCGGTCGCATGCCCGCCCAACCGCTGCTGCTGCTGCTGCCGCCGCCGCTGCCGTCGAGCAGCACGGCGCCGCGCGGTTTCCTCCGCGGCCAGTCGGAGCGTAGCGCGCTCCTCGACACGAACGGTCCACGGTGCGGTCCCGCGCGCTCGGCTCCATTCTCCGCTCGCCGACCTCCTCTGCGGTAAGTCCGTGCCACTAGCGAACCGGGCGCCGCCGCACCCCTCACCTCAAGAGCCCCCCCCCCCCCTCCACGATCTCTTCCTGGCGCTCCACCGCGTGCGCGCCCTTCGCGCCTGGATATGCGGTGTGGAGCCACGGAACAGCGCTTCACCGTTCCGCGGCACGCGATGCCGGGCGTCGTCGTGCAATTGTATTGCTGTTTGCCGATGTCGTTTAGTGTCGTTCATTCGTCGGAGACACGGATCGGAGGACGTTCGTGAACCGCTGTCGACTTGCGTATACCGTTGACAACCCACGCGAATTCCTTGTGTGAAGGTAAACTGTGGGTTTGCTGGTTCAATACACGTAGCTGTTCAACATATTACCGCATGGCAACCTACTAATGTAGTTAATAGCTCACTATCAACATGTCATAGATTCTTCTACGAGAGTATTTTTTAATACCAGTCTTTCTGAAAACATGTCAAGTAGCAGTTTTGAAACGTACGATTTATGGGCGACTGCTTTGACACGTTCCTACGCACGCGGCGATCTGAGGCGCGTGCGCGTGACCACTTTTCTCAGGCGGCCCTCTCAGAGATCGAACGCGTCTTTTTTCTTCTGCCGAGTCAGCGGCGTTTGCGCACGCCCAACCCGGTCATGAGTTCGTGTGCGTCATGATCGAGGAGACAGTCCCGAGAACTCGGATTTCCAAAGCCGGGCTAAAAATGACCGAGCGGAACTGTCTCCCCGCACCCAGCGCCTTCCGTACCGCACCTCCGTCTCCGCCTCCACCATCCGTTTGCTGCGTTCTCTCTCTCTCTCGCTCGCTCGCTCGCTCGTTCTCTCTCAGCCCGGCACGTCATCTCTCCGCGCGTGGCCTCTTCTTCCACCTCCGCGTCCCTCTGCTTCTTCCCCTCCTCCGTGTCGGGAAGTTCGCGGCCTCGGCTCCCCCACCTGCGAGGCGGCCCTGGCGCAGGAGGCGGGCGAGGCGCGGCGACCGGCGCGCGACCGCCTGCCCGCTTGGAGGGGGCGATGGAGATGGTGCAGGCTGTGCGCCGATGCGGCGGTGCAACGACGGTGCAACGGCAGATCGGCGCATGCTTAGCGTTCAAGGCCAGAAAGCCGGGCCGGAGTGATGGAATGATTCCGGTCGGAAGGAACTAGTGTGGCCTTCTGTCGTTTATTGGGAACAATCTGTTTAATTGCCTGTGACAAAGAACAATTAATGCTTCATTGAACGTGAAAAAATCTTTCGTACACATGTACTATTTTCCATTAAACATATTTATTACAATTTTTGCCCTCTTTGCGTGGGATATCGATTATTTTCATAGTGATTTCCACTTGCAAATTTACTCCGAATGTATATTTTTGCCTATTAAGAAGCGCTGAGATGTAACCAAATTTATAATCACCACTCCATTTTGTCAATCCCTGTGTGATCTTTCCCTAGGCAATTATTGTTTTGTGACATTCAGAGTTGTCGGAGTAATATTAAAATATTTATTCCCCCCCCCCACCTATTAGTATTTTACGGGCAATGCTTCAGCTCTATTTTAAAGCTACTTTTGATGACAAACTCATCATACTGGATCAGATAAAGAAGGCTTTGTACCCAATTAGTAGTGAAGTAGTTTTTGTGCTTGTACCGTAATACAAATATTTGTATCGTTTACTGTTATAAAATACGTTAATGTACTTTAATGCGACCAATTTGTTAAGGTACTGCTCCGGTATTCGCTTGGTATTGATAAAAATCACGGAAAACTACGAATCAAAGTATCCGGGAGTTAGAATTCTTCTCGAGGCAGTTGGTGAATTTGATTCAGCTAGTATTGTAGCTAGTGAGAACGATCTATCACCGTCGGAAAAAAACCATAGGTCCTCTTGGTCATAGCTACTACAGTAGCAACGGTCATGCCGCTGAGCTATCGCAGCTGGTAAGTACGACCGATCGATTGTACATTCTCGTATTTAGCAAACATAGGCACTAGTGGTGTGTATGACAGAAACGTGTTAGTTGCAAAATGTATTGGTAGCGTATGCTTTTCAAGAATAGGAAAACCTTTCATCAGCAAGGGTTCGTACCTTCATGAAAAATCTGGAAATGTCAAGGAAAAAATAAAAAATGGAAATTTTGGGGAGAAAGCCAAGGATATTTATGTAAGAATATGGAATTTAGTTTTGTCCAATAAAGGATGTTCGTACATAATTAAATTTAATAATTGTTAAAATTTTCATATTTTATAAGTGGTTTTTAATTGTTTTTATTTAATTTTATAATAAATACTTCATATACAAAGGTGGCTAAATCATTTACTTTCTCGTAAATTACTTACGTAGAACAGAGAAAGTATTGTACTGCTGCAGGAGAAAAACACGATTTTTCGGCAGAAACAAAATAATTTCATAATTTCAACAATAACTCAACTCAACAATAATTTCACAATTTATTGAAAAAGTCTTCAAATTTTTGGGTTATTTTTTGTCAGAGAGAACAAAAAAATGTTTACAAATTAGCGCAGGTGTGATTTTTATTGAACTCTCTGAAATTTCGAAAATTAGAAAATTTCAAAACTTTTTCGGCGTCTTCCTACAACTACAACATTGAAGGTGGAGATTTTTTCTGAACGAAATCTGGTTTTGAAATATAGATCTTTAAGTCGTGTATTATTTTTCGAAAATTGTACTACTTTTACTCAGTTTGGCAGAAATATAGGCAGTTTTGAAAACAAAATATTCTCAAAAACTGTCCTAAAATACGGTTATAAAAAGAGCATGACCGATTTTCGGTAAACTCTGTAGTTTCGAAAGTTGCAAAACTTCAACTAATGATAGAGATTACTGTCCTTAATGAAATCTGTTCCTCAGAATTAGAGCTTTAAATAAGATCATTTACACTTTTTTTAAAAAAAATATGAGTAGTCCGTGTAATTGTGAGTTTAATGGTGGAAAAGTTAAAATGCTTTTGAACCTTATTCCGACATTTATTTTGAAGGTACAGACTCAATTCAATCTATTTCTTAATAGTAGATCTGTAAATAATTTCCCTGTTTTTTTCTTAGAAAATGAAGTTCGATATTTGAGAGAATTTTCTTAAGTGTATAAACAAAAGAGCATCATTTTTAAAAAGGCAAGGAGAATAAAGTATGATTCGAGTTAAATCGAACAGTTTAGAGATATTACAATATTGTGCTTAATAATAAATACTAGTGTATTTTTCGATCCAGTTGCGTTTGGTTGCCAGCACTGTCAGGATTTCTGTGTTGCGAAATGAACTTGGGAAACGAATCCTGCGTCGACTGTTGCTTCCGTAAACTGCATCGGCAACAAGAGGCACTAGCGGCAGCCGTGATTGCCGCTGCTGCTTCAAGTTATTATTAACTATTAATTTTATTTGCGGCTAAAATACGCAACGAACATCGTTGATGTATTAGGTATGTGGATACACGTTTATTTTCATTATAACTCTTAGATGAATGGAGGAATAACGTTTTCGAAAACCACTCAAAAGGCGACAATTTGGATCGATTTTGGAGAAGTCATTTTGGATTTTTGAAAATCAATTTCCAAGGATCTAGTGAATTGGCAAAATATATTACGATGCTGCTACTATAAGGTGAGCTTGAAGTTAATTTTCCATCAACAAGGAGAGCATCGTTGAAAACTTGGCGGAGAAAGCTGTAGTCACTCGTACACAAGTTTGGGATGGAGTTATAAAAGCAGAAGAGTTACACAAGACACGTTAACTGAAAGTATGATTCCTAATGCTAGAAATGCTCATGCTATCATAAAGAACTTTATATAGCGATGAAAGGACAAGAAGACAAGGGACAGAAAACTGGGACAAGAAAAGCTAAATAAAATCAATGTGAACTTCAGGGGGAGGGAGCAGTAACTGCTCTAATTACAAATATTAGTAGACAGATTCGTTCACTTGTTTCGTTGTCAACGTGTAAGTATGTGGACCAAAATACTGCTGTTTTTTTGATTAGATTGTTTTACAACTTTTGCCACTATTACCACTTTCATTGTCATCTGTAACGCAAAATAAACATTACGGGGAAAAATGTACTCTGGAAAACTTGGAAAAGTAAGAATTTGAAAATCTAGAAAGAGTATGAACTCTTATTGAAAATTATTCTGTGAATATAAATAAAATGTTCATTACTTAAAAGAAAATGGACGTGTTCTCTTTACGTGAAAATGATTTTATTTAAAAAAAAAATCATGAATTTCAAAACTGCGGTCTTTTATTTCACTAAAATTAATTGAACTAAATTTAAAGTAAAAATTTCCCCCCCAAATTAAAATTAAAATGATTTTAACGGTCATTTAAAGTAAGAACAATCTGCGTCGAAACGGAAAGAAAACCATCTACAATGGATACATTTTCGAAGACATGGAATTTTAAAAGAAAGTGTGTTACAAGCAAATTATATCTAAATGCAGGTAAAAGTATTCTGTTTCATGACGCTTAGTTGCGGCATTTCTCCCCAACGAAAATTCAGTTGGAAATGATCTTAAAGACAAAAAACGTTGAAGATATTTCAGTGTTGGTTGTTTCATTAGTATGAGAGTAGATTTCATTCAGAACGAGTGTCAAAAACGTGAATAAAGTGTTAGGCTGAGAATTGTTTTTAAATCAGACTTTGACTTTATTTTTGAGTACATTTTAAAAATTGCTATATTTTTGTATACATTTGATTCATTGATTGATTAGTGGTTACGGGCTCCTTAACTGCTAATGCCATTAGTCCTGTATGTGTGGAGTACCTTTTTATTGCGGGAGTTCGTGAATAAATTCCCCGATTGCATTGCGAGATCCAGCGCCGATTTACATGCTGGCTCGCGGGGGTGTCTCTGACCATCCATCGCCCACCAGTGGGGCACCGCCCCAGCCTGGACAAGTTCTAAGCTTCCGACTGGACTCCGGACATTTGTGGTACTGTCGGGCATTTAAGTGCGTGTTTAAGTAAGGGGTGATAGTCAGACAAAGAAGAGGAAGGAAAGATCGCGCACGGTCCGTGACCCGTTCGTTAGGGAATTGCTCCGGCATTCGCCTGCTGTTGATCGGAGAAACCACGAAAAATTGCCGATCAGAGCAGACAGACGTTTGAATTCTCGTCCAGGCTGCTGCTGCTAGGGTCGAAACTCGTGCCTTAGGACCTCTCGGTCAGAGGGACTCAATTGGTGCCCTGCGCCACCTAAGCTGGTATGTATACATGTGTATTTATACAAGATTAATGTTATTGCTTCTAATGAAACATCTCCCCGCTTCCATTGAATTGTCGTGGCAGAACAATACTACAATTGCTCCACTATTTTTGGAGGCTTAATTGGTATGAGATTGTAAGAAACACAGTCATATGATTCGTGCGAGAAATTTTGCAGCCGCAAGCTGTCTTGAGGAGTTGAGGATACAATATTCGGTTCTTAGTGGAGCATAAAACGTTTGATAGATTTGTGTTGGCACTGATAATTCAGGTGGTTGCGATTCAGTTTTCACCAAAACCTTTATAGAGTCCACTTTCAAGATTCAAGAGAGATCCATCAAATTTTGATTTATGTTTATTTATGAGGTGAAAGTAGTCTTGTTAACTTCACATTTGAACCATTTTCCTCTCGAAGTTTTAGGTGTTTTTTGAGAAAGGAAGATATTTTGAAATGGTTTAATTAACAATGTGTATGCGAAAATATATACGGGATTTTTTTGTATTTGTGAAAAGAAGGTATGTTGAACAGCTGAGAACAATTTCACAATTGATGAAAAGGTATCATCACATCGTCCTTCCATTAGGGTGTTCCAGCTCAAACTTTTTATATTTATTTGTAGGAAGTGATTTTAGTATTTTATTCATTCATTTCGTTCATAAAGTGGTTTGTATCTCCACGATCTCTTCAATATTTTTTATGTCTCACATATCATGTTTAGTAGCATCAGAAGTTCAGTGTCTGTATTATTCTGTGTGTCTTGCATAGTTTTCTTTGCAATGCTTCTTGCTACACTAACAATGCCTCTATTCTCCATTCTTCGGTCAGATTTCATGTCCTGCCTCATTAGAGGGTCATCGTGATGACTGATTCCATACTTTCCCATCCCGACTATTGCATTGTGTCAGGAGGCTTCTATTTGTCTGAGGCCTCTTCCTCCTTCGTTACGTGACACCTAGTCTATGTACATCAGCTCGAGGGTGGGCAACATGATGCATTGCTAGCAGTTTTCTGTTTTTCGATCCATGATTCGAATTTATTGCTCAGTCCAGTCCACGAGTCCGAAACTGTACTCAACTACATACACCGCCAAACTACGAATTGCATATATTTTATATCTGGAGTTGAAGGCGGAATGTAGGACGAGTCTCGCTCTTCTGTAATACTCACTACGAATTCCAGCGAACGGAATGGCTTCGTATTTATATTCACAAACTTTTAAGGCGAAATGACGCTTCGCTACTCGTTACCTGTTTTATATCGAGACTCCAGATTTCGGACTGTACGATTAACATAAATCTTTGAATCTATTAAAAATTTATATGCATTTCGTTTCAAAGTACGTTTTTGCTGAACACCTAAGGTGCTGTTGGCGCTTTGCTACGTGTGTCGATGTTCAAGACGAGGTTCAGGGATTCGCGTGATTAATATAAAACATTCTTGAGCCTACCTCTATATTTTTTTTCTCTTCAAATACGTCTCTAAATCGGGATGCTATCAAATCTATGAAGAACATTAAGAAAACATTCCCTGAAATAATGTGTTAGAATTTCGGCATTTTCACTAGAACTATATCTTGCTATTGAGACCATTTAATCTTAATCATATTATATCAGTATTATAATTGTTACATTTATATCAGCAGTGGACTTTGGACGGTAAATTTAGAAATAGGTGATTATTATTCATATTTAGGACAACGATAATTGTTCTTTAATAAATACGGAAATCAAATACTTCAGAAAGTGGGAGTCTCAAATTTGAGACCCCCCATCCATCCTGCTCAATAAGATGACATACAGAGACACAAGAAATTATATTTTGGGTGATTATGTGACTGGTTTTAAAAATATCCAGTGCTGCCAGGACATTTATTGATTTGCTCTGTGAACGCAGGTGACCCAGTAAGACAGATGTGTTCCGACCGTTCTCGGAACCTTAATTGTTCACAGCTGTTTGTTTCATTACTCACTCTTCACTTCTCCGAAAGTTTGAACGAAGTCAACCTCAAGGCCAAGCTACTGTCGACATCCGTCATTGCTGTAACTTCGCAAGCCCAGAAGAAAACGGCTGTTTCATCATGATATTGTGTTAATTAAACAAAAAATATAAGATACGTAAAGTTTATGTGAATTTCAAAAGTTGTCTTTCCATATACCCTTGTCTTCAAAATAAAGCTTCATCGATTATAGACAACTGAATTTATTTATGCATCAGCTATTAGTATACATCCTTTATCCATCTATACGTCAATCTATAACCATATTTCTTATGTACAAAATTGTATAGTACGTAGATCAACTATCATCATCTAAAAACATTGTTATGAGTAAATTTTAACTATCACACACTTATTAAATTAGAGATTTATGGTTATTATATATGTACAAACATAAGTATTCAGCATATTAATGCGTAAATATAATGTGAACGTAACATATACTCATCTAACAATTCATCAGTACGTTCATATGTGTACCCAATGTGTACCCTTATGACTTGTCTTACATTTTCTTGCAGTGCACACTTTCTAGAAAACCAATTACTGCGGTAAGTATTCAGACTATTATACTGATACTTATCGTAGGACGACTTCTCATGACATTGTGTAACAATTTCAATACTTGAAAGGAAGAAATGTCCCGGGAAATGTAGTTTTAATATTTATTATCTATGATGACTACATAATCTAAAATTTCATTTACTGTGACAAGAATGAAGTATATGAAGTTTCTGTTATTTATAAACAAGTAAAAGACTCAAGTGATTTCCGTTTTTGTACTTTTGTTGCCTTCATTTGTGTATTATTCTTGGTCGCAACTAAATAATTTTTCCGGGAAGGGGGGGAGACCCTTTATGTTCGAAAATATCCATCTGAAGAAACATACCCACATTTTGTTGAGCTCTTCGTTTGCTACTTGTGGTAGAGTTTGAAATTGGGTATGTGGGCTGGTACTTTGTTGGCAATACTACAAAATCAGATCTGTTGTTCGTTTGCCGAAGCAGGTAAGTTTTGTATTATTAGGGAGTTAAAATTTATGGTTTTCAAATTTTCCTAGCCACGCTTTCGTGGTACTTTCATTCATTATTCAACTATGTAGTATGGTGAAAGGGTGAGGTTGGAATACTTGATCACAAAAAGTGCGTAGATTATATTTCGACCCCTTACATCACGTGCATTTAAAAACTTTTTTGGTAATAAATATAAATCTTAGTATCTTAATTGCATACGAATATGTTCCCACTTTTAAGCAAGTCAGTTTTGACAAAAATATTGCAAATAAGACGGCAATGGTAGTATTCAACACTTAATAATGAAAGGCTTGCAGGACGTGCACTAAGTAGAAACATATGTAAATGAAAAAAACAAAAAAACAAAAACAAAAACAAAAAACAAAAAAAAACAAACAAAAAAAAAACGCAACAACTAAAACAGCACGTACATTCTCCTTCGCATTTATACGCAAAATTACGCGAAAAATATTCAAAGTTTCGAAAAATTGTACATGACCTTATTTCAACAAAGCTATCTTTAAGGAACAGATTTCGTTAGGAAAAAAACTCTATCATTAATGTTTTTGTTGTAGGAAGACTCCAAAACAATTTTGAACTTTAGTGATTTTCGAAAGATCAGGCTTTTCAACGAACATCAGCCCTATACCATTCTCTTAAACGTCCCTCACACTATCCTATAACAAAATTTAATCAAAAACAATGGATCGATTTTTTTGGAACTTTTAAAAATGTTCCTCGGACTTCATGTAAAGTGTCCCCAAAATTGAAATATCGGTTTCAAATTCCAGGGGCCACGACCTCAGCCATATCGATTGGGGAATATCAATTTTGGAGGAAAGCGGAACTGAACTGTTTAGTCACTAGTGTTGGTCATAGGCGGGCAGACGGACGGACAGACAGAGAGACGTTTCTCATTCGATTTTTTGGCACCATGGACACACAAACATGGATTCTGGATACACCACGCGATGACGGATTTTCTTTCTAAATTTAGAAACTGGATGTATCTACTTTTTCGTTACCAGGGACCTGTAATAAGAATTTTCTGCCGAAAATTCCCCGTTTTTTCGCTCAGCATTTTATAACTTTCTCTCTGCTCCGGAGGAAGGATTAAAAATCACGTTAATGAATTAAAATGCATTAAAATATAATATAAGTGTAATTTCTCAATAAAAGATATGTTAAGTTTCATTTAAATTTACAAAAATATGATTGGAATTTATGTAGTGTTTCTGGTAAATATGTAGGATATTTTTTGTGTTGGAGGGGGCAGAGTGCTATATTTGTGATTGGGGGCTCTGCAGAACGTAAAACGGACAGTGATATTGGATTTTAAAATGTTTTCATATGTTCATTTTAAAAAATACTTATACTTTTACGTCAATTTGGGTTATAGTATGTTATAATTACCAAACTATTCAGAACATTAAGAATTCATTAACATAGTAATAAAATTACGGATTTTAAATTTTTTTCTTACTATTTTCCAACTAAGGAACTCCTACCAGGTGATTTACATCACGACAACTTCTCAATCTGCCAGCTTCGCTACATTTTCTTTATTCGATATATGCGATAGTAATTTTCCATTCCAATGTAGAACAGCACCTTGTACATATAAAAATCTACTTTCGATCACTTCCCTCTTCTTTTGAAATTTCTGTTTGCGGACTATTACTCTAGATTTACCGATTGCCAACTGCTATAAATTTTGTCTTAATGCATAGGTCCAAGATGTCGATCCGAGAGATTTATTACCACTGATTCGCACCCCACTTGTCCAATGGTAGACGGTTTACCATGTCGTCCATGAAAAAACATTTATTCCCATCAGCTCGTTGCAATCTACTAAGTAGTCAGGAGGCAAATTAAAGCTAGACACATTTTCTACATAACTAAAAAGTACATGTTCCTTGGACGTGTGTATTAATTGTGGTTTGATTATAATTACTTGTACTAATATAGCACGTACTTTCTCGCAAAATTTCGCGAAAAGTACTCAAATTTTCGAAACGTTGTACTTGACCTTGTTTCTAAATTTGTCTTTAAGGATCATAGTTCATTAAGGGGGAGATATTGTCATAATTGTAGTTGTAAGAAAACTCCGAAAAAAGTTGAACTTTTGCAAAGTTCGAAATATCTGGGTTTCTAACGAACGTGAGATCTACACCATTCTCTTACACGCCCGTCACACTATCCAACAAACAAATTAGTCAGAAACAATGGAGCCAGCTTTTTGAAAATGTCCCCAGGGGCTTCATATAAAGTACTCCTCAACATTAAAATATTCAGATTCAAAGTTTCAAATTCAAGGGGTGACGTCAGTCAGATTGATAGGAGAATATCAGTTTTAGAGAACATTTGCTGAACGATGTAACCGCAAGTGTTCTCGGACAGACGGACGGACGGACGGACGGACGGCGACCGGACGGACGGACAGACAGACGTTTTGCCGTCATTAGATTTTTCGGTATCAAGGACCCAGAAAACATGGATTCTTGCTGCACCACGTGCTGGAGAATTTTTTCTAAATGTAGCAACTGGATTTATCCACTCTTCGGTTACCAAGGCCCCCCAAGAGTTTTTCTGCCGAAAATTCGCTGTTTTTCCACGCAGCATTACATAACTTGCTCTATTCGATAGCGAGGTAAAAATTGGAAGGATGTAACGCAATTCTGTCTTCAGAATTGGACACAGCGCGTCGACATACATAGAAAAACGAGTGTCAAGTCTTTGGGTATGGCAACACACGAAAACAAAAAACACTATGACACAGTGTTTTTTGCGATAAAAAAAAATTGAGGGTGGTGGCGCAATTCTGGCTTCCGATTCGGATGCCGTGCGTCGAAATAAATAAACATGTGTCAAGTCTTTTTCCAACTTCTGACATTTTTGTGCCCTTGTAATTGATTCGTATGTCATTATTTTCTTCTTCCCGTCCGTCTACCCCATTTTTTCACTCACCTGGTTGCAAATATATAATTTATAAAAAAAATATTTTACTTGATCTTGCCTTACGTGTAGTAATCGAAGTACTGTTGCAAGAACGCGGGAAACGATTATTTGAACTACTTTCCCCATTGAGCGCATTAAAACGTGCAGAAATAGTGAAATCGCATTTATGTCCAGAAGCAAAACCAGCGACCACCTCAGCATTTGCTGAATGGACGAACAACCTACAGTGGCTCTCAAATTTGAAAGTTCACCTTTACTCTACACCTTTAATGATATCATAATTCTTCTCATATGAATATTTCCGGAAATAAATTATCTAATTTTGATATTTTAGTTTTTTTGGAAGGACTAGTGCAATTTGAAAGCAGAAAAATGCCTTATTAGGTGTATTAGTCATCGTTCATTTTCAGTGTTGTTCAATACAATTGTTTATTATTGAAATTGAAAACTGTGTTGAAAATTGTGGCGGCGATGGTGTAACAGCGTACTGGACTGTGACCCAAGTTCGCGGGTTCAAACCCGATTGAAGCCGTGGATTTTTAAGGGCGAAAAAATCCTTCGGAGGGGAAGTAAAGCCGGCTGTCCCATGTTAGTAGATTTACTTGCATGTAAAAGGTCCTCAAGCCTAAATGACGCCTCTGAGCTAATTTCAAATCGCCTGTTCCTCGCCCAAGAAATACCTCCTTTTTTCGCTAGTTGGTGAAAGGAGCGTAGCGAAATTTGCGTTGTCAGACGGAAGAGCGACCCTGATGGCCCGAGTCTCGTCACGTAAAATAAGGCATCAATTCAATTCAAACAGTTTTCCTTTCGTTTCGGATCGAATATGAAACATATAGTATTGTATTGTTTACATCTTATTTACTACAAGGAATATTTGTTTCATCTGGAAAGCGTTTCATCGCATCTGAAATTCGTTTCATCTGCAAAGAATATTCGTTTCACTTGGAAAGCGGAAAGAATGATACGTCGTTTATATATAGGAGAAGGCCGGGTAGTATCCCCCACTTAAGCTTTAAATATGTTCTCTTAATAAGAAATAATGGTAAAATAATTTTAATGGAGTTTTATCATAGCTATTCACCAATGATACGATTCCTATTGAGACAAATATTATATTGCATAATACAAAGAAAAAAATAGTATTTTATTACAAGGAAAAAGAACAGTCTTGGAATTAAGAAACAAAAACGAACATTGCATGAGTCTTGTGGGAAATATTGAACTTTTGTGTTCAGTTTGTTGCTTTACAATTAACATTTTTGAAGGGTTTTGCTTTTGAAATTACTTTCAAATGGCTATCTTCATTTTATTTCCTCCCATTTTACCCATGCCTGAAGCATCCCCATTAGTATTTTGACAAAATCTACATTAGTATTTGAATATTAGTACTTCCTAACAACATACACGCAAGAAATACGGAAAAATAAAGAGAAGACGTAACTGTCCGGTATCATCAGATTCTAACTTTCTCTAATTACACCCGAACGACACTCAATCGTAAGAAGAGTACAACACACATGAATTGTACAAATGAACTTGTATTGCTGTTAAGTAACAAATACACTTTAGTAAACATTCTAGTCAGTTATCTTCGTACACTGGACAACATACCACAAAAAAATATTATAACCGAACTGATTGACACACAATGTGGCGTTTGCAAAGCTAATTCGTTTCCAGGAACACACTGACAGTGTGGCTCATACTACCTCCAGTGCGCTAAACTACTTTTGGTCGATAGCATCCACTGTCCGATTTAACCCGACCTTCCCCTAGAAGGAGGAGAATAGGGTCTAAAATCAAACCCTGCTCGACTTCTTGTGGAATTGGTGATGTATTAGAATGGTGCGTAAATAATGTTCCTTCATTCGAGTACGGTGTTTCTACTCTCTGGGGTCGTTGTTTAAGGTACTAAGTAACCAATCTAGTGCAGTAACACGAATTCGATACGATTTAAAAAGTAAAAATGTTATTATCAGTGTCAAATACTTTTGAAAGATTTCAAAATATTCCAGAAGGTCCTTCATTTTGATCTATTGATGAAGCGAATTTTTTTGAAAAAATAAAATATGAAGTTTTCGCATACCGTGAGGAGAAAAATTAGATGTCCCATATTCACGTGGCCGGGCGAGGTGGTTCAGGGCATCAGCTGATGTCACTGCACGCCTTCTGACCGGGAGGTCCTAGCTTCGAGTCCCTGCGGTGACAGGGTTTTTGACACTAGCTAGTCAGCTAGGTCGAATTCAGTGGCTGTCTGGAGAATTCTAGCGACCGGCTGCTCTGATCTGTAGTTTTCCATGGGGTTTTCCGATCAACACCAGACGAATGTCGAAGCAGTACCCTAACAAACGGGCCACAGACCGCGGGCGATCATTCCTTCCTCTTTTTTATCCTTTATACACTCGTACACAGACATGAATTACCCTACCACACATGCCGGGAGACTTGCTGGGAGCTTGTCCCGGCTGGGGCGGTGCCCCGCTTTGAGAGATACATGGTCGGAAAAAAACCGCTAACTGACGGTAGGTCGGCGCCGGATCTCGCCATACAGCGAGGGAAGACCACAGTCACCTCCCGAGCAAAATATACACTAAACTTACGGGATTAGTATCTTCATTAGTTGACGTGTCTGGAATCACTAACAATCACGTACACGTGAAAAAAATTAATCCCGAGTTACGTAATCTGCAGTAATATATTTAGGGGCTTGGCAAAATGTGGAGGAATATTTTAATTTTTTCCGTTTTGTAATCTTTTGGAGTACTGTCTATGAAACGCCATTTTATTTATTCTGTGGAGGTAATAAGTTTCTTACGTGTGAATTTTATACGCTGTCATTGAATATTCTATGACTGAATTAACAAGATTCATTGATGTGTTTGTCCGTTTTGTGTGACCGTTTTGAAGTTGAGGGAGAAAACACTTAATCTGTTGTTACTGCAGTATGCATCTCGTATTTATTTATTAATTATTATAAATGTGCATGCGATGGCTAAAAAGGCTTATGCTACATAATGTCATGTCAGTGATTTTATTGGTTTGAACGGCTTGTATTTAAAAACTAAATACACTAAGTGAATTTTTTTGTCACAAATAATTGGAACTGTTCAAGTCAATAATAATTAAGATCATGACTCTTATCACATTATATTACTTTGTTTTTAATTCAGTTGCCACAATCATTGTCGTAATTATTAGTTTGCGGGATATTCGCTGGCGCAACATACTTTATGATCTTACTCGGTTCTCATCGTTGCTTGAATTGAGTATCGGACTAATAAATAATGGGAATGTTTTTTTTACTACTGACTACTGACATCAGTATGTGCCACATAGTCTTCCATTATATGGGTTACTACATCATGTAACGAAGACGCATAACAGGAATCACATGCGACGAAATGTGAGAATTGTGTTGCTGCCCAGATGGCCGTCGTATGATTTCCCGTAACAGCTGGCGCTGTCGCTGTTGAGGTGACCCAAGGAGTTATCACGTTTTACGTTGCCTTTTTTACACGTTTGCTACCCTTGGGAGCGCCAACAGCGTCATCTGAAATAAGTGTGTACATTCTATTCATTGGACCTATACTAACTTCGTAGGGTCACCATACGTCCTCTTTTTCAAGTGAGGAAAACCATCCGGGTAGATTTTACAAGAAAGGACGAAATGTGCGCAGACAGACGGACACACATTTTAACGCCAATCGATTTTTCGGAATGAATGACGCACGAAACATAGATTATGGCTACACCACGTGTTAGAGGAATTTTTTCTGTATTTAGAAACTGGAGTTATCCCCTTTTTGCTATGAGGGCCCTGCAATAAGAGATTTTGTGTCGAAATGTTGCCTTTTTCCGACGCACGATTGCAATACTATTTCTTACTTTAGTAAGTGCAAGAAAGTAAAATAAATTATTACGGTATATTAAAATATTTTATATAAAGTGTCCTCTTTTTTTTTATAAGAATTGTTCTTTTTCCATAATGGGAGCATGGAAACCCTATAACATCCAAATAAGTCTGTGGAGTCGGTGCTGCTAGACACTTCGAACATCACAGGCCACTAGAGAATCAGCAAAATACCGTGATAAAAACACGGCCTGGCAATGTGAAGTCAATGTGATGGATGTTATTGATTAGCTACGTAAATCTGGAACTCGAATTCTTGTAATCGCGCTAAGCTCGGATTTTATCGAATCGTGTGTTTGTAAGTAATGGTATAAGTAATGGTCTGTGTCCGATAAAGTGATAACTGATTTATGATTCTTGATTTATTGCTCTGGGGCGTACGTGAGCGTGAGGTAGAGGATAATTAGAAAATACGTCTGTTGTTAATTTTAGCCAGGATTTAGAACTCAAATTAATGACATACACTTTCTTGTATACTTTGTTGAAATAAAGGAACTTGTGAAAATATAATCAGACTTTTGCTTCTTTTTTCTATAGGATTATATATATATCGATATGCTTTTCTCAGAACGAATAACTCGTTTTCACCTGTTTTATCTGAATTAATTATTATTACTTCAATGAACTGAAAGTGTAGATTGCTTTGCTATGTACTTCTACTCTTTCTACATGCCTGTCCGAATATCATCCAAATTGCCACATTCCTTTGTGTTAATTTTAACTTCTTCACAATATTTTTAAAAAATGGTACCATTGTTTTTATTAAACTTTGTAGCAGCATGTAACTTTGTCAGTACTTTGTAGCATGAAGGGCTTTTAAGAGAATGGTGAAAACATAAATTTTCTTTGAAATCCGTAATTATTCGAAAATTGCAAAAGTTCAAATGTTTTTTGGCGTCTTTCCACAATTACAATATTGAAGATAGACGTTTAAGTGACGTTTAAATGTACAGCTTGTCCTCCTCTCTTAAAATGTTACATCTTTTACTGAAAAACAGATCTTGAAATGACCCATGTACAATTTTTCGTAAATGTGAGTAGTTTTGCCTTAATTTTGAGTGAAATCTAGGCAAATTTAATTTTTTTTAATTAGAATTATACAAAGTTCTTTTCATATATATATGTCCATACATGACGCTTCATTTTGATTATATGTAACTAAAATTTATTGATGTATCAGTCTTTATAGTACAAATCTTATTTACTTTATACAACATTTCGGGGTAATTCTTTATTCCATCTTCAGGCTATTACAAATCAAGAGCATTCTAGTAAAGAAGAAAATAGTTTTGTGAGACAGCGCGACCACTCGTGCACTGCGTGGCATGCCTCATTATCCGAATGGAACTTCTTGCCGACAATTGCTTCTTTGAGTGGCCCAAACATGTGGAAACCGCTCGGGTACGATCGGGCGAGTAAGGTGGATGTAGAAGTCATTCAAATATCGGGTCTGTTATTGTCGCAAAAGTTGCAAGAGCCGTATAAGGCCGTGCATTGTCGTGTTGCAGCAGAACACTTGCCGGTAGCAATCCACGTCGTTTCGTTTTGATGGCAGGCAGGAGATGATTTTTGTGGAGGTCCATGTATGTTGCGCTTGTGGCAGTGGTTCATCGAGCCGTGTAGTGCTCCAAGATTATGCCGTTTTCATCCCAAAAGAGAGTCAGCATAACCTCCCCTCCAGATGGCAGTGTTCGAAACTTCTTTGGTTTGGGTAATGTGAAGTGGCACCACTCTTTTCTCAATCTCATTTCCGACTGATGGAAATTTTTTTTTCTAACATCTGCTTTATTTGCAATTTGTTCTACTCGAACATTCGGCAAATACAATTGTACATACATTATTGACATGTAAAGAAACCATCCAATTCTGGTTCTTTCTAAAAATGGTTTTAAACTAATTGTCTAATTCAGAGAGAAAAAAAGAAAAAGAACAAAAATAAACAAAATCACATTGAAATAACAATAACACAATAACAAACAAACATACAATAGTGCAAGCATTGTGACAAAAAATTATATCTACAGTAACAATTATTTTAAAAGAAAAATATTATTTATATCTGTGGTCCAGATCAAGAGGATGTACTCTTTTCAATCTTCTTGTCATTGTGCTGTTATCTAAGATGTTTATGGCCAGATGATTAATATGATTTTCGAGTCTGTGTTGGTATTTGTGAGATTTGAGAGTGATTTCCTCTTTAACAGTGGTGATATTGAGATCTTTATGTAGAGTGGCGTGTGATACAAACCAGGGAGCATTGCTTAATAGTCTGAGACATTTGGATTGAAATCTTTGAATTATTTCTATATTTGAATGTGATGCTGTTCCCCAAAGTTCAATTCCATAAGACCAGATAGGTTTGAGTATTGTTTTGTAAAGTAAAATTTTGTTTCCTAGACTTAAACAATATTTTCTTCCTATTAACCATATCATTTGTCTACTTTTCAGTTCTGCTTCCTTTCTTTTAATCGAAATATGTTTCTTCCAGGTTAGCTTTTTGTCGAGATGTAGTCCGAGATATTTGACGGTGTCTACGTTTTCAATTAGTTTTCCGTTTATTTCTATTCTTGTATTTCTGGTTCGTCTGAGGGTAAATGTTATACATTTGGACTTTGTTTCATTCATTCTTATTCTCCAGAGTTTACACCATTTGTTTATAAGCTCGAGGTGATCTTTCAGTGTTCTTGTTGCCGTTTCTTGGTTTTCGTGCGAAGCTAGCAGGGCTGTGTCATCTGCATATGTTGCAGTGGTGACATCTGGGGACTGAGGTAAGTCAGCGGTGTACAGCGTATACAGCACTGGTCCAAGGATGCTCCCCTGTGGCACTCCTGATAATATTGGATGAAACGGTGTTATTTCATCTCCGAATTTTATTTGAAAAAATCGATCTGAAATTAAGGATCGAAGTATATTATAGTATGGTTGCGGCAGACATTTCTTGATTTTATATAACAAGCCTTGATGCCACACTTTGTCGAACGCTTGCGCAATATCTAGAAACAAGGCGGAACAATACATTTTATTTTCTAGAGCTCCGTTGATGGTGTCGACTATTCTATGAATTTGTTCTATTGTAGAATGACGATTTCTAAAACCGAACTGATGGTCTGGAATTGCGTCATTTTCTTTAAGTAAAGGATATATGCGAAATAGTAATAGTTTTTCGAATACCTTAGACAACGAAGGCAATGAACTTATTGGTCTGTACGAGGAAACATCTTGTAGCTGTTTTCCTGGTTTTGCAATTACAATTAATTGTGCCAGTTTCCACTGCGAAGGGTAGTGTCCGATGCGTATTATTGCATTGAAAATGGATGTTACAAGGGCAATGAGTTTCTTAGGCAGTTTTTTAAGCATTTCCCCTGTAATACGATCATGTCCGGGAGCCTTATGATTTGGTAGTAGTTTTAGCCCTGCTGTGACTTCTTTTGTTGAGAAGAATTTAATTGGTGGCGACATTTGATGGGGACATTCCAGGAATTCTATAATTTCTTTTTCTTCTGTGAGTAGTGCTGAGGGGTGTGGTTGAAATGTTTTTGCAAAATATTTTGCAAATTCTTCTGCCTTATCGTTTTCCGTTCTAGCCCACCTTCCATCGGTTTTACGAAGAGGGGGGACATGTTTTGTAGGCCTTTTTAATTTTTTAGTAATTTTCCATAAGGAGTAATCTGTAGCTTTTGAGGGTGACAGCTTTTCTATTCTTTCCTTCATTTCCTCCGAGTGAAATTCTAGTAATTTTCTTGATAAGAGGCGGGAAGTTCTGTTGAGTATTCGTTTGTCGTCCGGGTGATGAGTGCGTTGCCAGGTCATCTTCATCTGTCTTTTCTCTTTAATCATTTTTAGTATTTCTGATGGGTATTTATTTTTTTCAAACACTCTCATTTCTGGAGTTGCATATACGGCTGCCTGTTGAATGTGTTGTATTAAGTATTCAACAGCATCGTCGATATCTTCTGGACATTTTAGACGGACCTTGGCAGTGGTGTTATAGTAAAGCCAGTTGCTGTATTCTTCCCAGTTCGTTTTTCTGTTTGTAAGGTATATGTTTTCTTTCTTTTTGATTTCAGAAGAACTGATTGTCAGTATTTCTGGAGAATGATCAGATGACAGATCAAAAGACGTGATAGGTCTGTGCCAATCCCTTTGTGACGAAGATATCTAAGACATCAGGTACCTTGTTACCATCCGTTGGCCAGTATGTGGGATTTCCTGATGAAATTGTTTGGAGTTTTAGTGTAGAGATGGCTCCTTCTAAAGCGCGACCTCTTGTAGTTACCAGTCTTGATCCCCATAGTTGATTTTTAGCATTGTAGTCTCCTCCAGCAATGAACCTTGTGCCGAGCGTTCTAAAAAACTTTATATACTGATCGGTGGTTATCTTGTGTTTTGGAGGGGAGTATATAGCTGAAATAACGAGCGGACCGAACTTATCGTATACTTGTATAGAGGTTGCTTGTAGATAGTCTTTAGCATTATCTTTGTACATATTATGTCTGATTCTTGTTTTAATTATTACTGCTGTGCCTCCATGAGCTGTCCCATCTGGATGATTTGTGCAATATACGTCGTAGTCAGGTATACGTAGATAGCTTCTTTCGGTAAAATGTGTTTCAGACACTAGGAGTACGTCAATATTTTCTTGATGTAGAAACACTTCTAACTCTCTACGATGTTGAAGTATTCCGTTGGCATTCCAGGAGACAATTCGCAGTAAATTACTCATAGTTTCTTCATTATTGCATCAGTCATGATATTAATTAGGCTGGAGATTTGTTCAGCTTGCTTTGCTAAGATGGACTTGAATTTTTTAAATGATTCTTGCATTATGGATATCAGATTATTTTCATACGACACATTTTGATTATTGATTTGCGAATGTTGGGATTTGAGAATGTTGGGGTTGTGCATATGTGAGCTGTCTACCTGTTCCTATGGTTTAATTACTTGTTAGTGAACTTGAATTGTTACCTTCAGTTATGTTTTGCGTAGCATTTCTACAGTGTTGACTTTGACTAGGATACTTGCTGTTACGAATTTTTTGATAGACTTCGCAGCCTTTATAATTTGCTGGATGGTCACGGCTACATAGAGCACATGTAGCTGGTGTGTCTCTCGTTTTAGTACAGGTTCGGCTATCGTGATTCTTTCCACATTTGACACAGCTATACGGAAGCGTACAATAATGAAAACTGTGCTCGTAGGACTGACATCGCTTGCATTGTACTATTTCTCGTTTTTTACGCGGTGGTTCAAAACGTATTTTTGCATGTAGTAAGTATTCGACGTCATATATTTTTTTGTTGTTACTTTGAGGTTCTAAGTCCACAAAAACATTGATAGAGGTGCTTTTGTTAACCTATGCTTGATATTATGAATTTGTCTTACTTTGTGGCCTTGTGCTTCTATAGCTTCTTTAAGTTCCATTTCGTCTGCTGTTGGGTGCATATTTTTTAACACAACCCGAAAGGCTCTTTCTTGTTTTAACTGAAATGTATAATGAGCAATATTTTTCAGATTCAGATGTTTAACAAGCTTTCGATAAACATCCGGTGTTTGAGGTACGATTTTCACATTGTTCATTGTAATTTTGGCTTCATCTTGATAGGTTTTGATTAGTTTATAAGAGAAGTCTTCATCTTTAATGACTTCTTTAATAGATCTGATCATATCAGATATTACTCTAACGCCTGGTATGAAAATAGGCGGTGTTCGATATTTGTCTTGTTCTTAAATACTGCCCTTGGTTGTCGTATCATTGATTTTCTCAGATTTCGAGGTTACTTCTAAATTTTCATCACAAGAGAGATGTTCATACCTGTTTTTTGATGATACGGCGTCATGTTCACTGTTAGTCTTCTTAGAGGGTCCTATAGAGTTGTCATCATTGCGTCTTTTTTGTCGACGCAGCGGGATTGTTTGCCATGAGTTGCTCAGGGTTGAAGCCGTTTCCTGCGTTGTAGATGCTTGGCTGTTAGTTGCTGTAGCTTCTAGCACGGTAGCTGGGATTTCTTTTTCACGCAGGTATTGCTGTATTTGAAATTGTAAATGTTGGTTCTGTTGCACTAATTGTTGTAAGTGTTGTTTTAACTGTTGATGTTCTTGCAATAACATTTGATGCTGTTGCTGAAGGTTCTGTGTTACGTTGCTGTATTCTAAAGTCGATCCGTTCGTACTATTGTTGACGAATGCTTCACTGTTTTCTTGGTTATTTAGTATTTCTGCTGATTGTGTGATTAGTCCCCCGAAGGGGACGTGGTCAGTTAACATTATTCACTTCACTATATATGGGCGGTATTGATTTGCAATAGTTCTTGATACACCAACTGTTCACACGAGAATGAAGTCACCTTTGTTCACAAATAAAAGTGGTCACCACTGTTTCACTAGTAAATTTGAACGGTAAGTTGAAAACGTTCTTAATTCACCACTGTTCACAAATAAATGCACTTCTTTCTGACCCCGGACGGGCACCAGTAGCAGCCGGGGCAGTCGGACTTGCGATCGGCTGATGGAAATGGACACAGATTTTGTCACCTGTGATGATTCGTCCAGGGAAGGCATTGCCGTCCGTTCTTCGCAAAAGTTCTTCATACGCATCGACACGTCGCTGTTCGACCGACGACGTCAGTTGTCAGGGCACCCACCTTGCAGACAGCTTCTAAAATTGGAGTACATCATGCACATTGTGATGTGTTGAACAATGACTAATGTGTACAGCTTTTGCAATGTTGTCTAATGTCACTCGGCGGTGGTTCATCACGATTGCTTCAACGGCTGCTATGGTCTCTGGAATCATTGTGCAATGTTCCTGGCCTGGGCGCGGAGCTTCGGCCACAGATGTCACACCATTTGAGAACTTCCGACACCATTTGTACACTTGGCGGCTGTGACTAGAAGGCGTCACCATATTGAACCTTCATTCGTCGAAGTCAATAAGTTTCACGCCTTCACTTCGCAAAAACCGAACCACAGAACGCTGTTCCTCTGAGGTACACTATACTAGTGGGGCAGCTATTTTTTGAGGAGTTTGTGTTTCTTCACAATGTTGCCACCTACGAGACATCTGGCACACTATTGCAAACATGCATATCACTTTACAAGACATATGGACTAACAAGATATATGAACATCTCGAAGGCGCAATCGTGTTTTGTCTTTCTGTGGAAGCAGTCGATGTGATAAGTCAGAGTGGAAATGGAAGATGATACGAAACAAGACTTGATTTTTTCATTGATACCGTCAGACTTTGTTCGCTCACGAGCAATCCCATTCTACTTTTAAGTATGACCACCGATCGTTTTGTAGACAGCTCTCTACATATGTTATACTATATGTTAGGCGATAACACAAGTGCGAAGGACGAAAAATATAATTCCGTTTTCACTTATGGTATTTCAAGATTCGAAAAGGAGTTTACAATAGCATTTTGAAGCGACAGCGTCGCGAGAAAAGTAATACGTAACCATCATACCCCGTGGTCATGTGGAATCAACATTACAAAGCAAAAATCGTTTTCGTACACGTTAAGGGATAACGTAAATTGAACGTACAGATTGAATAATTTTAATTATTAATTTTATTTATGATTCCTTTTACATGTTAGTTTTCATTGTGTAATGTCTTTTTCACCCTTACTTTAGCTTAAAAATGCGGTTTTGAATGCCTATTATATTAAAAATAAATGCCTTTTTGCCTGCCTGTTTTAGGTAAAATAAATGCCTGAACTTCCCGGCTCTATTTAGAGAATCGAGATATGTTTACGAGACGCCTATTTTTAAGACACGATGACCCGCGTTGAATTTTTTACAACACAGATTTTTAACATGTTTATATTTAATAATATTTTTTCATTCAAATAACATTTATTTGATTATTTTATTACATAATAATGAGAGGACAAACAATGAAAACATTTCCTTATTTCAGAATCTAAAGGAACAGATTTCATTAAGGGAAACATCTCTATCTTCGTAATTATTGTAGTGTTTGGAAGACTCCGAAAAAACTTTCAATGTTTGCAAATATCGAAAAATCAGAGTTTTCAACGAAAATAAAACCTGTAACATTCTCTTAAATGTCCTACACACTATAAAAAAATAGAAAACAATGGTGATATTTTTCGAAAATTTTGAAAATGTACAAGGAACTTCATGTAAAATACCCTCCAAAATTAAAATATTAGTTTCAAATTCAAGAGGCAACGACATTATTCAGATGAATTAGGGTATATCAATTTTGGAGAAAATCGGTTGAACGGTTTAGCCGCTAGCGTTTTTCACAGACGGGACAGACACACGTTTTGCCGACATTGGAATTTTCAACTTTTTCGCTTTATTTTTATAATTAAAGGACCTGTTAAAATTAACAACACAACTCGCGCGTTGTAAAATAGACAACCTTTACTCTCACATTTCTCTCTCAGAACACAACAAACGGTTAAGATAATCTATGTTTCTGCTATAACAACGAAGAAGTATTCATAAATGAATACCTAGAAGGAATTCATTGCTGAAGTGCAACATTTCATATAACTCTGAAAAATGTTCCATTGTTGTTCTTTTTACAACAGCGCAAGTGCTCGAAGGTTAAAGAATTGCGGTGAGTTAATTTTTCGGAGGAGACTGTGAGGGGGGAAACTGTTACGTTAAATTTAAAATCAAATTTCAGAAGATCTAAATTGATACTTGAATTACTATCAAAATATTAACATATGATATATAACATATTGTGTTCCTCTTGTTATTATCTGTCCATTGCTGATGAGAAAAATATATAGTTCCATTTAAAAAATCAAAGAAGATAAAATTTCTCGAAACTGAAAAATATTACGAACAATATCTCTACAGCATATTACTACTCGCGCGACTTTTCTCGACCGTTGGCCGATAGAGTGTAGGTATTAGTTATAAAATCGGTCACTAGATTTTATGAAGCAGTGTCAATGTCTGGAGAGTCAATTACGTCTTCACAACTTTCTCAATAATTTGTGTTCTAACTTTCTCACGAGTTCGAGGTATCTCCTGTTTGGAATGTTGTGCTCAGTGCTCGCTGCGAGCTTTTGCCTTCAACTGTTTATTGTGCCAGAGAGAGGGAAGCAAGTTCATCGGTCAAGAAATGTTTCGCGATTACTACTTGCCCCCCCCCCCCCCCATGTAAAGAAACCGTTTGTAGACCAGCAGCATTTTATTACGGTGGTTTGTTTCTTCGTGAAAAAATGGAAGTACTGATTTTTTTTAAGGTTTCTTTTTGCTGTTACACGTGAATACTTCATATTTTCTGAATCTTGCATTTGTCTGGCGTGAGGATGAACCCATTTATATAATTTTGAATTTGGATCATCGATGTCACTTTTCTAAAACTCTCTTCCGAGGTGGAACTACTGCCGTATCGTGCAGTAAATAGAGCCAAACGTTGCGCTCTATCGCCCAGGGGCATTCGCAAGTAAATGCAATATTGGCTTCGGTATTTTCCACGTGATGTGCCGCTTGGCTGGCCAATTTAATTTAGAAACTAAATAACGTTCCTTGGAGATTTGTTGCGTGACAGAGCCCCAGACTAATCTTTGCAAAACGCATGAAATGTATAAAACCTTATTCTGCGAATTGTTCGGGTATACGAGTAATTGCCCATAGAATCGATTGCTGATGTTATTTGTGTATTTCGCTAATTACGAGGACCAATTACCGGCGCCTTAAATTACGTTTGGATTTCTTTGTAGAATTATATATTTGTTCTCAATAAAATGACGTGATTTACACCCTTCTCGTATTGTTTATGGTCTCTCATAACGCATACGCGAAATCATGTTTCAGCAAAATGTATAAAATGTATGTAAGATATTTCCTTCAAATAATATTCTTTCTCCATAGTAAGTTCTTTCACTAAGGTGATGTACATTTTTTTTTAATTTCAGAAGTTTTCGCGCAATATTGGGTGCAATATGTGCAATATTAATAAATTACAGAAACAAAATTTTTCCAAGAACGGCTCGACTTTTTTTCTTTAAACTTTTGATAGCGATAGTGCTAAATGTACTGTATGAGGTGACATAATCATCAGTTTGCTCTATTCTTTTCTTTTTTCTTTCAAAAATTACAAAAATTTTATATTGTTTTCTTGTCTCACGTCGTTAACATTTATATTAGCGGCGATTTGTTCACGTTATTATATTTCGAGTACAGGTGCTTTAAATAGTTTCACATAATGTTTCTCTAAAACTTAATCGTTTTCTGTGAAAACTAGTTTAAATTTCCACATTTTCAGAAACGCTCAGTCACCATTTTCTCAAAAACTGCTCCATTTTTCTTCAAACTTTTCAAACGGATAGTGCTAGCGCACTCTTTAATTTGATGTAAAGTCCATTTTGGAGTATTTTTGTTTTTCTTTAAAAAATTACACAAATGTCAATTTTTTGAAAGATCTCTCACGCCGTTAGTATGCACTTTTCCAGCTATTTGTGAACAGTATTGTATTTGTGAGTTAAAGTGCTTTAAACGAATTCTAATGATGTTTTTCCAAAACTAAAAAAAAATCTTGTGAAAAAGTGCTTCAAATTTCGAATTTACCGTAGCGCTTAAACGACATTTTCTTAAAAACGGCTCCACATTTTTCAAAGATAATTGCCATTTAGAACGACGTTTTACTGTTCTTTAATATTCTTAAAATAATATTTGTGTTCTGCTATTAGAAAACTGAAAAATTAAGAACATTTAAAAAAACGTACTTTCGGCGGCGATTGATGGCAGCTGGCAAGAGTATAGCAAGTCTGAATAGCTGGCCGAGATCAAAGGAAATAGAAAACTAATACGGGAAAGTCTGTGCCATTTGGTGCACCCCTAGTTATTTTCTCGAATACGTACGTATATACGGAGTACATGCGCAATATAGGGAAATTTATGTACTCAATATATGAAAATCGATTTCGAGATTTCAACGCAAATACACTTTTTGCAGTCTCCTGATACCGAAAAAGTGTTGTTTTTATTCAAAACGTCCGTCCGTTTGTGTACACCACTAGCGTTTAAACCATACGATTTTTTCCAAAAAAATTCGGTCGATGTGGCTTCAGTCAAGGCGCTGCGATTTTGGAAAACTCTCTTCAAAATTTGGGAGTACTTTACATGAAGCCCCTGGAATTTTTCAACCTTTTCTTAAAAATGGTCCGACGTTTTTTCTTTAAATTTCTTGTAAGAATAAAGTGAAATACACTTAGAAAGGTTATCGCTGAATTTTCGAAAATTTCAAAAAATTGAATTTTTTCCGACGACTTCCTACAACTACAGAATTAAAGTAGAGATTTTTCCTTTAAATGAAATTTGTTGGCCATAATTTGTTCTTTCAATAAAGTCATGCATTATCAATATTTCATTATATCATAATATTATCAATATTTCATCCAATATATGCAGTTTAAACTATTGCAATAACAAGATTTTCTGAAAAACGACTCCATTAGAGATTCGATCTACCTATAGAGCTAGTGTTGGAAATGCTACACCGTCGGGACTTGAAACCTTGGACCTGCCGGTCTGAGATGCTGCAGAAAGAGCGTCAATGCTAGCTCTGAGATGAAGTCTGGCGGTAGTTGGATACACGTTACATTATTGTGCGGGTTCGGTTGCGTACGGTTAGCGTCTGGAACTGATAGTCCCAAGATCAAAAGTTCATACTCGATCGAAGCCGTGGATTTTTAAGGGCTAAAAATCCTTCTTACGCCATCCTTCGGCGGGGGAGAAAAAGCAGGCTGTCCCATGTTGAAGATTTACTGCATGTAAAAGATCCTCAAGTTTAAATGAAGCCTCTGAGCAAACATCGAAACGCCTGTTTCATCGCACGAGCGATATCTTTCTCCGATGGAACGAGAGTAGTGAAAGTTGCGTTGTCTGGCCGAACAGCAGGCCTCATGGCCTGAGCCTTGACACGGAAAATAAGGCATCATTGAATTATTATGTATCCGTTAATAATAATAATAATAATAATAATAATAATAATAATAATAATAATAATAATAATAATAATAAAAAAGTAATAACGGGTGACTTTGCCAATACTGGTGGGAATCATCGCCATACCGCGAATCCTTAGCGGGATTAAAATAACGATCCTTAAATTATCAACCTCAGATCCTATTTTTACAAGAAGAAAAAAGACAATAAAATGTTTGATGTCATTTGCAAAGCCGATATCAAGGCAACTCCACTACAAGTATCAGATTCTGCCAATTTTACTTCAAAAAGTACATCAATAGAAGATCAGAAAAAGAAATGGAACAGATCAGAAAGAATGGAAACAAAAAAGAATTGAATGGCAAATTTCCAGAAAGATAATATAGATAACGAAGCAACAAGCCTCTGGCTTAAAAATAGAAACGTCTTTGGCGAAACAATTGGATTTATGAGGATTCAAGATAGAGTAAAAGCTACTGGAAATGATCGGAAATACATAATCAAGGAAGCAATGTCAGGTAATAAATGCCGAAAATATCATGAAACAGCAGAAACAATAGTACACATTACAGGATCCTGCCGTACAATAGCAAACACAGAATATACCAAAAGACACAATATTGTAGCAAAAATTATTCATCACAATTTAGCAGGAGGCACAGCCTCAGCATCACCTTATTATTAGTACGAACCGTCATCAGTAGTTGATAACAACGATTTCAAACTCAATTGGGTTAGAGAAATAAGGACTGACGTCATCATACCAGCCAATAGACCTGATATCATTTTGCTAGACAGAAAGACGTTCATCTGATTGCCATTGCCATTCCACTTTCTCACAATATTGGCAGATGAAGTTAAGAAAATGTGCAGATGAAGTCAAGAAAGTTTATATTAGACCCATCTTTATTTCGGCCACAGGACTAATTTCTAAAACCGCGATGAAACACTTAGAAATCCTTCAGTTAGAAAAATGTTTATCAGAAATTCAGAATTCTGTGATACTAGACACTTGCCATATTGTAAGAAAGTTCTTGGGAGACGAGTTTAACTGAATTCAACATAATTACCGTTTAACCGTATGAATATTAGGGAATAGTGATAGTGACAGGATAGTGGATGGTTTGTATGAATATGTTATTTGTATTAATGGACGATTTATGCCTTGCTATTTGCCGATGATCAGTTGATAATTGCACAAGATTTCGACGATATAGTATTTATGACAAGAACATTGATTCAAGAATATAACAGAATAACAATATTTTTAGAATAAACGACGATTTGTATTTTAAATAGTATTTTATAGGAAAAAGGTATCACAAAAGGTACCAAAATTAAAATATTTAAAACGATAATTACAAGTATTTTGACTTATGGATCAGAAGTTTGGACTTTAAATTCTGAGTTAAAACGAAAATGTTGGCAACGGAAATGGATTATTGGAGAAGATCCGCAAGATTTTCCAGAAGAGACAAAATTCGAAATGAAATTCTTAGAAAAAATATGAACGTATCACATTCAATTATAGATTATATAAATAAAAAAAGGCTAACATGGTTTGAACATGTAAAAAGAATGGAAGAATGGAGATTACTAAAATTAGTGTTTTATTGATAACCGTTTAGAAAAAGGAAACGTGGAAGACCAACTTTGTCATGGAAACAAGAAATTTGAGTATACTACAAGAGAAAGGAATAAACGGAGGTTTATAATAGAGAAGAATGAAAAAAAATCATTAAACTATTAAAATTGTGTTTTATAGTGTATTATTGTTATTGTCTAATTGTTAGGAAACCGGAAAGATGTAATCTTATAAGTAAATTTGATTTCATTTCTGTTCCGATGAAGCATAACAATGTGTGAACAGTAATACGTCTTGAATCTGAATTCCAGTGAATTATGTAATGTCCAACATAGTTGAGATCGATAATAAGTAATAAGTAATAATAATAATAATAATAATAATAATAATAAGTAGGTAATAATAATAATAATAATAATAATACAAAAACTGTGCTGTTGTAGCACCAATGTTTTTTTACATTATTTTGTGTTTCTCTATATCCAAGTATAATAGTAATAGTAGTAGTAGTAGTAGTAGTAGTAGTAGTAGTAGTAGTAATAGTAGTAGTAGTAATAGTAGTAGTAGTAGTAGTAGTAGTAGTAGTAGTAGTAGTAGTAGTAGTAGTAGTAGTAGTATAGTACGAGCGAGATTCTTTACTGCTTCTGGCATCTCAGTCGGCATGTCCTTCAATCTTCTCAATCTTTCTCTTGAAGATATCGTTCCTTCATCGCCTTTTCTATTTAATTTTCCCATGTTTTTCTTGTTCTACCACGCTTCCTGTTTCTTTTAGGTATCAATTTAAAAATTTTCTTAGGCCATCGACGTTCTGTCATCCTTTGGGTATGACCACACCATTTCAATTTGTAGAGTTAATTTCATTCGTGTCAATATCAATACCCATTTGATTTTTATGTCAACATTGGGTACTTCATTCGGTTCGTGTGTGGAGTGTGATTTCGTTGAAGAGTAAACAGGACATGCAGGAGCCGTCTGAACATTCTTGGGCGCCTACTTCATGAAACGAGCCCTACAGCGCAAGCAAGATGTAAGTATTTTTGTATTCTTATATTTCACCAACATTTCTACTTTTATTTCTTCAAATATTATTATTATTATTAATTATTATTATTAATTATTATTATTATTATTATTATTATTATTATTATTATTATTATTATTATTATATGCGTATCGGCCATTTATATAACCACGCTACACGTTATCTTCCGAGGCGCAATCATATTTATCCCGGAGAAATTAACGTGTGTTATTATGGGGAACAGTTTTTCGGGTGTATCCCTGGGTAAGACAAACTTGTTAAGCCTTGAATTATGATTTATGAGGTGATTGGATGATGATAAGGGGTGAAGGGACAATCACAAAATCACTAAACTGTCTGCACCACGGTGCCCAGCTTATTATTATAATGGTTATCATTATTATTATTATTATTATTATTATTATTATTATTATTATTATTATTATTATTATTATTTGGTGTTAATTTTTCTAAGACATATTGTATTTACCAAGGTATTTTATTGTTGCAGGTATCAAAGTATTCTGAAGAGTTGTGAGGATATTTGACGTTGCGTGAGAGAGTGGTGGCATTTCCTGTGATACTTGTCAGGATGCACTTGTGCGTAATGTATAAGTCAGCCCAGAATTTCATGTGATTTATCCAGTAACCGTGACTCCTAGGATGAAGACTAAAAATTTTGTGCTACATGTCTGTCAAGATTTACTTTCACAAATGTTAAATGTTTCACGCCAATGTTTGTATTTTCTCTGTTCATTTTTAAATAAAAACAATTATTATTTTATTTTGATGTTATTTCGAATAACACAAATCTTTAAAAAGCGAAAGAAACAACATTGAATACCCGAGATTGAGAGTGAGTGAGTGTGTGTGAGAGTGACTGTGAGAGTGAGTGAGTGTGAGAGTGAGTGAGTGTGAGAGTGAGTGAGTGTGAGAGTGAGTGTGAGAGTGAGTGAGTGTGAGAGTGTGAGTGAGCGAGTGTGAGAGTGTGAGTGAGCGAGTGTGAGAGTGTGAGTGAGCGAGTGTGAGAGTGTGAGTGAGCGAGTGTGAGAGTGTGAGTGAGCGAGTGTGAGTGTGAGTGAGCGAGTGTGAGTGTGAGTGAGCGAGTGTGAGTGTGAGTGAGTGAGCGAGTGTGAGTGAGAGTTGAGTGTTCTAAACCGACGCTAAATATATCTCGTTTACGCGAAAATGTGGAAAAATATCTACGCCAGGACGTGCTGCATTAAACAGCGTCTTGTCAGATTATTTCCTTTCGCAAAACTGATAAAAATGGCAAACAGATGCAGGCATTGCCAGAGCGGTATCTCCAGGTGCATTTAATGTCAATTCTAATGAAATATATGTAGAATTGTTCTAACATTGCGAGTATCGGCGGGTGAAGTGTTATCAGGTAACGTTTAATTTTTACGTATATTGATTGTTCCACGTTAGTTCGGGGACTTTTTCTGTTTATGTTTTAAATAAAAACAATTATTTATAATATTTTGGTGTTTTTGATCTTCCTAATGTTGAGTGAATTTTTTTAGAAATCTTCATAAGGCCATGAGCAATCCAAACATAGCGGCGCGAGCTGAATCTTTGTGAAAAGATGCGCGCACGATGCAGGGTTAAGATCTATTAATTTTATCTCCACACTGCATTATGCATATTTTATATCATATACAAGCGATCAATTTTGTAATTTCTTAAAAATTCAAATATTCGCCTTGTTCGCGAAAGCGAATTTTATTTGCTTTATGCATAACATTTGCAAGAAACGTAGGGTGTAATTTAGTGGATTTTATAGCAATGTTGAATAGATAAAAATATCTACCAAGACTGAGAATCTAACCCACCATTCCTCCAGCGAAGTGTAAAAAATGTATTATTGTCAACTTCTATCCACATATTCCAACATTTACGTCACCACTTTTCAAGAGTAGCATTTAAATATATTTTGAAGAGAATAGGAGGGATACAGCATCCTTGTCTCAGACCTTTAGATATTTTGAATGGATTCGTTACCTTCCTTCCAATTTGGATACAGCTTGTCATATCGTTGAACTGGTTTTGAATTGATGTTGTTAATTGTATATTGTAATGTCGGCAAGCTCCGTGGCTTCTGCTGGATACATTTTTAACAAGTGGATTAAGGACAGGCGTTGTTTCAGGTCACAAAAATAAAAAGCAACAACAAAAAAAGGGAAGGCAATAGAACGGACATTTAATTTATGTTTTCAGAAGGAAATACACAAAAACCCGTCCCCATTTCGAGCAAAATTAGCTCATGTGAACAATTTCTTTAAAGTTAGTTTTAAAATGTACTCTTAATGATGATGACACATTTTTTATCGGTATCGGTATTCAGGCCAATGCGCGGCCGCGCTAATTCAAAGGGAAACATCATTCAAACAAGAGCATGGATTCAGCTCGAACAGCGTTATTTTAGGCCTCGAATCGTGGGTTTCCTTTGAAAATTAAGGAGGTTCACCGCTCGTTTCGTCCGCTGGTCTCGTGGCGGTCGGTGACCTCAACAGCTGGGCAGGCTGCTGCGTCAAGAGGGCGGGAGCCCGAAAGGGGTTGACCGACGCTGTCTGGGGGCGCAGGGACGCGCCGAAGGCAGTGGCTGGTGTGCCTCCGCTCCCGTGAATGGGTGGCGGGCCTCCGACCAACGCAGGTGACCTTGTCCCACTTTCACCACTTGGTGTCTTCTCTTTACCGTTTAGTGCACCGTGCCAAAGCTTTTGATTATTGCGGTTGGCTCAGATGAATTCAGGAAATTTGCGGATTAATTCATAACTTGAATTTTACGACCCCATGAATAATTTTATTGACTTGATTGAACCTGATGAGACCCGATAATATAACATTCACGTCAGACCGTAATTCACAGAATCACTCATAATTTCAGTCCAATCTGAATCAACGGAGGAAACTTTCACTAGTCCTTGCACGAGACAATGGAACATTTACAAGTTCTAACTTTGGCGACCGATTCCACTGCTCCATTCAGTGCGTCCACATTCCGATCTCTTTCAGGTCTATCTCTCCCCGCTCACGTCTGTCTTAATGCTCTGCCTATCTCTCGCCCGAAAACCATTTTGTTCTTCAACATATTTGGTTGCGTTTTCCAAACTGGTCTTTATAATTTCCCCATATATTCTAGAAATAGAATTTGCCATTGCTAATTGGTCTATAATTTGTGCATTTTTTACGATCTCCTTTTTTGTATATATTTGTAATATATGCTGTCTTTCATTCTGGAGGGACATCTCCATCTCATATCATATAGTTGAAAATGAAGGTTAATTCCTTGAATAAACATCTGGGCTACTTTTTATTATTTCTATTGGTATTCCATCTGGCCCAGCAGATCTTCCATTTTTCATTAATCTTACAGCTTTTTAAGCAATCTTAAGCTCTACTTCTTTTTTACTGATTTCATTAATGTTTTCATCACTATCTACAACAGCTTGTGTTGTATTCAAGAATTCCGTCTGATCTTCTCTGAACATATTTTCTTAATATTCTCTCCATTCTTTAGCTTATAGAATTTGTAAATGACATTTTGCGTTCCAGTTGTTCTTCATAGTTTTTAGTGTTTGTCATGCTTCTTTTGATCGATAGGCGCCTAAGCACTTTTCTATTCTTTCACATTGGTTTTTCCATACATCATATTTTGCTTTTGTTACTCTTCTTTTTACCTCTCTGATAAGTTTCATGTATTTTTATTTATCTTGTTTTGTTGAGAGCCCTTTTGTGGTTCAGGTTCTTCCTAATATCTACTAGAGTTTTAATATCTTCGTTCCACCAAGGACTTATTGAAACCACCCTCTATCTTTTTCCTCTCTCCTAGGATTTCATTTGCAATTTGATGGATTTTATTTTTAATTTCTTCGCACATATTTGACGCGGAAAGAACGAAATTTTATTTAATTTTATTGAAAGGTGTATTTTAAACATAAATTAAACGGAATAATTTTCTAATTTTTTAAAGTTTTATTGCTTTGTGCCAATTTGAAGTATATTTTTGTCCATTGTCGAAATTTCTTTGCTGTCATTATAGAATAACAGTACTACTTCCAGCAAGTGGTGATCTTAGCCACATTCTTCTCAATATACTCTGACGTCTTCAAATTTTAATTTAGTGAAGATTTTGCAAATGACATAATAAATAATTGACTTCAACAATCTGGCAGTGTGCGTCCAAGTTAACTTGTGTATGTCTTTATGTTTAAAAACAGATTTAGAATACCGATTTAGAAGATTGTATTCTTCACATAATTCTATCAATCTATGCCCATTATCGTTTGCTACTTTATCTCCATACCTTCCAATTTTATTGCTATTTTCATTTATTCCCGTTCGACTGTTCATATCTCCTGTTATAATTATTTCTTAGCTATTTCCATTCTCTTCCAAGACAGCAGTAAATTGTTGATAAAATTGTATTTTTTGTATTTCTTTTATCATCTGTCGGAGCATACACACCAATTATTTAATCAAATCCTATCAGTTTTAATTTCACGACAATCAATCTTTCATTTTTCTGTTTCCATCATTTTATGCGGTTTAACCATTTCTTATCTGTCAAAATTGATACACCGGCCTTTGCTCGTTCTTCCTTATTACCTCCACTGAATATATGGATATAATTTCCCGATTTTTCACATCCCTTTCCCTTCTCTTTTGTCTCAGTTAAAACAATATCTAATTTAAATCTCTGTATCTCTGAGAGCGTAGGCTTCCGCGGCCGGAGTCAGTATTTACTAGGCTGTCCGGGTGACGCCGCGTCCATGGCGAAGGTGCCGACGTTTCGGTCGCCATTCTGCGACCTTCCTCAGGGCGTATTGCGCGGAGATGTGCTGCGCACGAGTTTAAATGGAGCTTGGTTTCTCCCGTGGGCTCACTCCGGAATGGGCCGACTTAGCAGAGTTCTGCCTCACGTCCACATTCTTTCAGTACCGTGAGCAACTATATGCTCAAGTTGAAGGAGCGGCCATGGGTTCCCCCCTCTCTCCAGTTGTGGCTAACCTTTTCATGGAGGCTTTCGAAACGGAAGCCCTGGAGAATGCCCCTCTAAAACCCAACATATGGCTCCGGTACGTGGACGACACACTAGTAGTGTGGCCCCACGGCCCTCACACCTTAGCTGACTTTCTCCAGCACCTTAATAACACACACCCCAAGATTAAATTCACGATGGAGGTGGAAAACGAGGGAAAATTGCCTTTCCTCGACGTGCTGGTGAGTCGGAAAGTAAACGGCAGACTAGGGCACAGTGTCTACCGGAAACCCACCCACACAAACCGTTACCTACACGCTGGCTCTCACCATCACCCAGCAACTAAACGCGGGGTTCTGAAAACGCTGGCCATCAGAGCAACTAGGGTATGTGATAAAGAATCGTTGGACTCTGAAATGGAGCTCCTAAAGACTACATTTCGAGCCAACGGATATAGCGCTAACGCTGCAAACCAAGCGGTACGGCAGGCTACGACCTCTGTCACAAATTCTGATATCACCAAAACTAGTGACAATCCCAACACAAAAATAGCCACTCTGCCATATATACGCGGTGTCACAGATAAGATTGGCAAGCTTCTGAGCCGCTTTGATATAAAGACGGCCTACAAAGCCCAGGAAAAACTCGGGCAAAAGCTTGTACGCGTGAAAGATCGCGTCCCTCCCCTTATGTCATCGGGGTATACGAGATCCCATGCAGCTGCGGCCATAGTTACATTGGCGAGACGGGACGTACCGTAGAGGAACGCCTCCGGGAACATAGTCGTAATTATAAATACAATAATACGAATAAATCTGCCGTAGCCTTGCACGCATGGAAAACTGGCCACGCTATTTTATTTGATGACCCACGCCTCTTAGCCAGAGAAGACCGCTGGGGCACGAGGAGGGTAAAAGAGGCGGTGGAAATCATCAAACACCCCTATAATTTGAATGCTGACCAAGGCATACGTCTACACGATGCCTGGAAACACCTATTTTACCAGGACGTCCGATCTTGACCGGACGCGGTCCTAGCTGTTCCGCAACGTCCGATTACGGACGGAGCGCCTCCTCTCACCCTGCGGAGAGCCCGCCCCTGATTGGTCGGTGCTCTCTCCGCATTGGCCGACCACCCGGCCAACCGGCACTTGGGTAGAGGAGAAACCAAGCCCCATTTAAACTCGTGCTCAGCACATCTCCGCGCAATACGCCCTGAGGAAGGTCGCAGAATGGCGACCGAAACGTCGGCACCTTCGCCATGGACGCGGCGTCACCCGGACAGCCTAGTAAATACTCTGTATCTCTTCCAGTACTAATTGTTTCGTGGCTTGATCTTGAATATTCCAGTTTCCAAGAATCCTTTTCCCTTTTCTTTGCTTAAGTTTTCGTCTCTTATGTTTATTCCGAGGCAAATTGCTAGGAATTTTGGCGATGACTGTGATAACTCAGTGTTTTACAAAAAAGTATGGGGGTCAGGCGCCATGCTACAACTCCCAACATGGAGGGCCAGGGAATTTTCTTCAGGCTTTCTACGCCCTAGGAAGGTTGCCTTGTCTAGGGCTAAAGAGACCCTCCTCCCGTATGTGCGGAGGCGAAATAAAGAAGGATAGAGAAGAGTAGAGATGAAAGGAAATAAAGTAAGAGGAAAGAGACTAGAAAAAAAAGAACCCCCTAGTCCTCGAAACCTAATAGCGTTGGGGTCGAAAACACAAGATATCTAGAGCGATAAAATAGGATAAGAGATAGCAGTATGGCACAAGTAAGTAGAAGCAATGCCACAAGAGAGACCCTCCTCCTTTTCCGTGCTTGGGAACTGCAATGTCCGTCGTCGCCGCGCTGCGAGGGCAGCCATCGCAGTTACGTCGAACATAGCGCAGCATAGATTCTGACAGGTATGGGCGGAGTAATTCAGGTGAAATTCAAGAAGAATATGCATCCCCCTATCCTAATGTGTGCAGAGGAATGTTAATTAACGAAATTAAAAGTCGTATGAGTCACGTGAGTCAACAATCAAAGAAATACCGAGAACAGTTTATTGGATAATTTACTTTGGAATTTAGAATTTCATTTACGTTGGGTACAAATTTTTATGATTGATCTATTTTAATGGATCGTAAAATTCAAGAACGTTATCTTATGGTATCAATTAGTGATATTACTTTGTAATGTCTTTCTCCAAATGATGATTGTGATTTGTGTTTTTTATTGTAAGAATTTTTGTTGTCATAAAGTTTTTAATGGAAAGTATTGTGAAACGTGAAGTCAACAGTCCTGATTACATTTTCATTTAAAAGTGGATGAACCGTTTTTGACCTCTGAGTAGAATGAATATAATCTTCTTTATGAAGCTCATCTTATCCAGTTCTTTGGTATCAACGTAAACATGCCTTTCCAATTTCTTTCCAGAGTTCCCTTGGGCACTGTCGTTGAAATACTCATTTGTGTAAATATTGCTACCTCGGTTATCAAGATAATATGTGTAGAAGAATGGTGTTACCAGGATACGTAGTGTTGCTCAACAGCACATATTTTCTCTCGTTATTTTTAAATTTGTCACTTTAGAAAATTCAGAGAGTTCAACGGAAATGAAACCTGCGCTATTCTTTTAAGCGTTCCGTGTTCTATCCTTGGAAAAATTAGAAGAAAAAAAATTGAAGTTGTTTTTAAAAAAGTGTTTTTTATAAATTGCCAAGCAGAAATTACGCAAAAACTATTATTATTTCACAAAAATTGTACACCTTTTTTAGAGAGCTGTTTTTTACAACAGATTTCGTCTTTGGCATAAATCACTTTCTTAAATTGTGTAATTTTTAAATGTTAAAATTTCGCATGTTTTGAAATTACAGAGTTCCCCTGAAATGGGGCTAGGAGCATTTTTTTACCATTATTTGATCCACACGACGAGAAAATTTAAAAAAAAATTGGAGCTGAGAAAAAAATTGTTTGAAATGAATAACACTATATTTCACGCAAAATTACGTACAAGTATTGTACCTTACCTTATTTTAAGATCTGTCTTTAAAGAAGAGATTTCATTAAGGAAAAATCTTGTACTTCAACATTATAGCAGTAGGAAAAACAAATTTTGCTATTTTCGAAAAATCGGTGGTTTGAGCGGAAATGAGACCCTCGCCATTCTGTGGCGCCCTTTCTCTTAATCTTTCGGAGGTTTCGAAAGTTTAACAAAATAATTTTAGCCATTTTTGATACAATTTTGAATATGTTCAGGGGCATGTAAAGAACCGCCAAAAATCAAAATATCTGTTTTCAAACTCAATAGGACCTCGAGTTCATTTAAATCAATCAGGAACTATCAATTTCCAAGAAAATAGGTTGAATGATTTTAGGGGCTAGCGGTGACCACAGACAGATGGACAGACAGACGGATTTTTCTTGTTAAAAAAATATATTTGTTTCGATTTCTTTCCACTCATTACGCAGATTTATAACTAGTCAGACGTAGGATTTGCGCGATTTCTTCGATTCAAATATTGTCAGCAAAATTGTCGATACTGACGGGTGATACCCCACTAGCACCGCGCAGGGACTTTTCTCAAAACCGTGTAATTCGCTCCAGCGATCATCGCCGATTGCGCCAATGAAGATTGCGCAGATAGCAAGCAAGTAAGAAAATATTGAGTGCACTCCTGACGGTACGAGCGTCGGGTGTTCATATAATTCCAGTTCGGACGGCTGTCGGTTGCTTGTACATAATGGCGCTCTGTAGTGATTTTTCCTGCTCAGGATAAAGTTCTGTAAGTTGTTTTGCAAATTCTGCTACTCAGAACTTTGGGGTGAGCTGCTCGGCAATCGTCGCTTGATAAAATTTACCGTTTCCTCTTGATAAAAATTACCCGTACTGAAAAAAATACCGTTCCCATTCGGCTAATTACTGCGGATATCCTTCACTGGGGCCTCTAGGAAAAATACAAGCACTACTCTATTGAATTAGTGTGTAATTAGGGACCTGCATTAGCCAAAATACTGTTGAACAGAACCATACAAAATGGTTTTCTAAAAAGGAACACCAATATTTCTCAAGAACAACAAATAAAATACTATCATAAAAACACTGCAAAATATTAAAAATTTTAAGAAAACCAGTCTTCATAATGAGTAGAATAACAAAATAGTATAAATGAGTGATGCGTTGTTTACATTGCAAGAATATAATAAAGTTCCATAACGCTACACGTGGGTCGCAAATATTTAACCCATTTACGCCAAAATATTGTTTTTTGTTAGTACTTGATTTGACGTTCATTGGGGTAAATTATCCCTAAAACCCTTAAATCCGATTTTTAAAAAAATTACGTATTTAATTATTTTTAATTTTGAAATATTTGCCGATACCATATAGTATCACTGAGCGTTTACGGAGGGTTGAAGTTAAAAAAGAAGTTTCATTTTCAAACTTTTATTATAAATTAAATGGGTGTAAAAACGAGCAATCATAGAAATACTGTAGCGATACAGATTTCCTTGTATAAATTAAATAATAATAAACCCGGACCAAAGGAAACTTACTGGGAGAATAAACAGATGGCGACACGCGCGCAACCCCTTTTCTAGTGACAGCCACTTGCGCCCCCGGCCCATTACGAAGTTGCTGTTGGGGCCGGTGTCAAAAGATTAACTGAGAAGCGCTCGGACGCAAGCACGTCTGGGAATTCTCTAGAACGCCTGCTCGTGATTCGGGGAAACCCAGAACGATAATTCCTTCATTGGACAGCGCTCCCTTGCGCAGGCACGGCCTATGTTCTAGAAGGAACAAGAAAAACATTGTACCCTCGCAGTGGCACAGAGTGTGGAAATTTCCTTTGCTTCCCCCGTCGCTATTGGTCGAAAATAGTGTACTACGCCATTACCTTTGGCCAATAGCGACGCGACTATTATAAGGAACTGGAGCACATGAGAAAAAGGGGTGGGGGTAAAAGTTTACTTGCTACGTTTTCGATTTACAGAATTTCATTAGACGGAGGGCAGTCGGGAGAGAAACTCCTCTGGGGGGGGGAACTATTCGTCGAGAAGGGGCCTGAGCTTTGGGCTGATAGCAGTTGGGAGAGAAACTTCTCTGGGGGGGAACTATTCGTCGGTCAGAGGCGAGTTCGCCTCTGAAGGACTTATAAAAATTTCAGTGCGGGCTTGAGCATTGGGCCGACTGCAGTAGACAGAGAAACTTCTCTGGGGTGTGAATTAGTCGCGGAGAGAGGCGAATGTGTCTCTGAAGGATTTCTCAATTTTCTGAAGTCGTACGTGAGAACGATTGTCATTAGAATCAGAGGGACGCATGGTTGATTACTCCGCGCCTGAGATCGGGAGAAAATCCCGGCGATTTACAAGTTCTACCAGACACCGCTAGACGCCGTTAAGCGCCGCCAGACGCCGCCGTTCCCTTGGTGACGTCACGAGACGGCCGCTCAGCTGTCGGCGAGGGGTGGCACTGGCCTCTGCCGCGTTCCAGTCAAGGCCGCAACCGCCCTCCCGGTCTCCGCCGTGCCCGTCCCGGGCACACAAAAGAACTTTCCCAGGCAGTATAACCCAGGGCATTCACCCCTGTGTAACTTTGTAACGCGGTGCCGCACCAAGGCACGTCGAACTGTCAAATTTCTACCATTGTAATCTTAGTTATAACAATTTTGTACTCTTCATAGTTATAAGCTTTACGGTTAATTCTGATCATTAATCTTTTCTTTTCATTTAATCTCTCCTTTTATTTAGTTCACAAATGTAACTTCCCTGGGGCATTTTTTTCTTGCCCAGGAATAAAGTAATTTTTCTACCAGTGATCACAGTGTTTGTTTCGTACTTCCATTGTATCTGTTTAACAATTCCTTCCATCACCGACTGAGCTACAACCGGACCGCTAACCGGGCATTCTCTACCGAGATGACCGGTGTTGTTACAATACATTATATAAATAATTAACCTACGCAATTTTTGAAACCTCGTAACGCATAGTCATACATTGCAATTTTGCACACATGGTTCTTCAAATGAAAAGCAAACTTCTTCACCTGCCCTCTATTGCACGAGATTACATAATGATTAAGTCCATCAAATGTTAGTACATGTAAAATATTTTTTATGATTGAAGGCTATTATACACGTTTAGTGTGAATGCCATAACGACCACGATGTGTCTAAGCCAGCGAATTTAAGGAATTGGTTGGTTGGTTGGTTGGTTGGTTGGTTGGTTGGTTGGTTGGTTGGTTGGTTGGTTGGTTGGTTGGTTGGTTGGTTGGTTGGTTGGTTGGTTGGTTGGTTGGTTGGTTGGTTGGTTGGTTGGTTGGTTGGTTGTGACATGGGATGTGACTGTGACATGGGATTTACAATATTTTGTATCAACAGACATAACACGTGGAACAACGAGAACGCCATCATTCCTTTCAAGAGAATTTTCAGTTTTACTTCGAATTTGTGGGCAAAGGTAACGTTATCCATTCTAGGACATTTTTGGCAATCTGTTTTCTCTCATAGTCCCTACTGCGCCATCTCTCTCTCTCTCTCTCTCGCTATATATATATATATATATATATATATATATATATATATATATATATATATAGAGAGAGAGAGAGAGAGAGAGAGAGAGAGAGAGAGATTGAATCCCCAATGTTCAGAGCCTCTGATAACGGAATGCGGGGACTGTAAAGAGAAAAATAAAATATTTATTTGTGATATAAATTATCAAAAATAAGTGATGGTTGATACGGAAAAAATTAAACTATTGCTCACACATCTGTCCGTGGATACCATACGGTATCACATAGTTATAGATCAAATATTAAAAAACTATCAGCAAAAGAGCTATGAATTTTTCTCTCTGTAATTAAATAAATAGTTAACTTGTTATGTTCAAATTACAGATGTTTATCAATGCTAAATATGCGAAATGTATATTTACGCCCATCGGGAGTCCATGGCACAGCCTCTGAACACTGCACTGCAGAAAAAAACGTTTTTGACTTTAACGGTAATCGCAGTCGTGAAATCAACAATAGTGTGGCATTCAGCATTGATCAGTGAACACGATTCAACACAGCTTAGTATCAGATTGTTGTTTAAAAACTAATGCAAAAATTAGTAATACCAAAAAGTGTTCTGATACCATATGGTATTTGGTATATGGTATTTATGGAGCCTTGCTGTCGCATGGCGTCAGTTCTGACACAAGCAGTGACAGTGACAATATTACGTGAACAATGTACGCGAATTGTGATTGCAGTCTGAATAATACAATCCAATATTTTCATATTCATTCAAAATATAAACTTTTGTTTCGTATTTTTTCGAGTTACGTGGTATCTAAAGAAACAGCAAGTAGCTCTCATGTGGCCGGAGGTTGCATGGTTTCCTTTCAATTTCTGAGCACATTGAAATTAGTAATGTAGATAACTTTTTCATTCATTATTTTATTTTATTCATTTCTATCTCGCCGTATCAAATAGCCATTAAGATTTTCTTCATTCAAATATCATTTGTATCAAAGTAGTTACGCGAGAGACCAATAATTCATTTTCTTAAATATATATATCTACCTATAATTGTTATGAATTTTTCTACATACATTAGTGCAGAAAAAATGGTGCATATAAATACACAATTCAACAGTCCTTTACAGATCAAGAATATCCAAAAAGTTGCTGTTGTATAACGGAATAGTAAACATTAAAGGGCTGGGAACCTATTCCTTGGTGCGTTACTGTGTCGCATGACCTCAGTTGTAAGCAGTGACGCACTGAAAATTCAGTCGGTACGCACAGTATGAGAATAGGCGGTAAAAATAATAAAATATTTGTATTTTCAATCAAAATTGAAAATGATTCTTTGTTGTTTTTGAATTTTCTTTCGCGAGGTCCCGGATATCTCTCGAAATCACCTCTCGGTGTGGGCGGAGGATACACAGTTGTCTTTCATTTTCTGTGCGCAATTTCTGTACGCATCATATAATAGATTACGATTCATATTTTGAAAATAAAATCAGAAATTTAGTGACGAAATCGTGTAATAGATCCGCACTTTTGTTTGTGTATAAAGAAGTACTAAGTTTTTGAAATCTTTCAAAATTCCCCTCTCCAATGCAATTTCCTATTATTTTTTATCATGCTGCATGATTTCGTAAATGCTAATTTATGATGAAAATATAAGTAGTTTTTTTCTAACTTTGTGTAAAATATGAAGTTTTTGAAATCTTTAAAGCAATTATTTCTTCAAAAACGAATTGTATCTTCACATTTTTTCATCGTATCATCAAAGGACGGTAAAAGGTTGTTGCTAATTTCATTTTCGGCAAATTCTCAGTATTTTTAGAAATTGCAAAAAATTAACCTTTCAAGTTTACAAAGATGAAGATAGTTACCTTAAAACCTGTTTTAAGGAATCAGCTCGTTAAAAAGGGTAATTTACAGTTATTTGTAAAACTAGTAGTTTTCGCGTAATTCGTGGTTGGCATTAACAATTCATATGTTTTGCGAAAATGCATTGTAGATATGAAATGTCATAAAATGTATTGTAGAAAGATGCTAAGTATGAATGTTTTGAGAAAAAAAGTGATTTTCTCAAAAACAGCTCCAATTTTTTTCTTTCTTTTTTTCCTACGCGAAGAAGAAGGAACGTTTAAAAAAATGCGAGAGTCTCGTTTTCCTCAAACTCTCTGAATTTTCTAAAATGGCAAGTTTGGAAATAATATGAGAAAGAATGTGCTATTATTGCACCTCTAGATTACTTTCTCATCCTTGCTTCGTCGGAAGAGGAAGTCTTGTAATCGTGGGCATGAAAACGGCGAATTTTCGACCGGAATACTTTTTATTGCCGGGCCCTGGTAACGAAAAAGTGGATAATTCCTGCTCCTATAAGTAGTAAATTACTTCTTCTTACACACTCCTCTTACAGATTCCATGTTTTGTGTGTCCTTGTCTTCGAAAAATCGATTCACGGCAAAAGTTCTTCTGTCCCTAAGTTCAAAGTTAGCGTGAAAACTATTGAACTGATTTTCTCCAAAATTGATATTTCTCGATCAATTCAAAGGAACTAAAGGTCCTCTGAGCTTAAACGAAAAGGTTTTTTATAAGCCTGTGTCGTCGGATAGCGTAACGAGAATGGTGAAGATCGATTTTCGTTAAACCCCGATTTTTCGAAAATTGCAAAAGTTCAATTTTTTGGCGTCTTTCTGCATCTACAATATTAAAGATGAAGAGTATTTTTGTGAATGAAATCTGTTCTTTAAAGGCAGTTGTTGAAATCAGGTCATCTATAACTTTTCGAAAATATAAGTAGGTTTTTGCTAATATTGTGTGAAATACATGCAATTAAAAGTGTATAACAATTAATTTATCACAAAAGGATTAAAATATTATCATTAAATTTTTTCGTGTTATGTCCCTGGGGATGATAAAAAATATTGCTAGACTTCGTTTCGGCGATATCTCTGTATTTTCGAAAATTGCAAGAAGTTAACATTTGAAAACTACAAATTTTAAGGTAGAGACTTTATCCTTAAACATAATATTTTTCTTACTTTTTCTTATCTTCTATCTTATTCTTTCTTATTTTCTCAAAAAATGCTTCATTCTTCAATTTTTCTCTACGGATAAAACAAAGGACGCTTAAAGGAAAGGTGTGAGTCTCATTTTCGGCGAACTCTATTAATATTCGAAAATTTCAAAATTTGAAATAATGCGTGAAATATTCTGTAGGTAACACTGCTAGTTTCTTTAAATGTGTTGCTGGACTAGAGCTATGTGCGCTTATAAATATGGCATAGGTCCAATTTTCATAACGTTTGATATTTCGAAAAATGTATACAAGTTCATTTTATTTTTGAACTTTTCATTTTCAACAGCTTCATTTTTTAAGCTGGAAATTGCATTTCAAATGGATTTTTTCTCTCAATATTAAATATTTAAGTGGTTCCAACTCTTTTTCGAAATTATCGTAGTGCGTACTTGTTAGTTAAATCTGATATTTTTCTGAATTTCGACGCAAGGCACTTTCAAAACATGGCTTCGAAAGTTTTTGAATTGATAGAACACAAAGCACTAGATCACATGATATACGTGTCATCTTCAATAAAAACGACACAAAATGTATACATATAGTTTTTTGTTACAGGTCACGAGTTAATATTTACATCAGAACTGCATTTAATAAATTAATTTATCGCGGAGCAAATGTTTCTGACGAAGTTTTTCAAAATTCTAGAATTGTTCTTTTAAATATATTTCTTTCCCTTAATAATGACAGTTTCACAGTCGTGCATTATAAGGGAAAGTTAGTGATATGAGGTTCCTGACATGTGTGCGTTGTTTTTAATTTTTCTCCTGAAATCAGAGAAAACAAGACATTTTGGAGAAAATGTATCTGTCAATAGTATATGTTAATTGCATTTTAGAAACCAACTCCCAACTTCGAAGGGAAATAATTAATTCTAAGGACGTGTGTCCTTATTCTACTTACTGGGCCTGCAACTCACGCGTAAGCTTCCTGTATTCTGTTAGCTAACTCCGTTAAATTCTTGTTCGGGTTTGCATCTGAGATTCCGCCACTGTAGCTTCCTGCTGAGATCTTGACTGTAAAACAGTCAACGAGCGCACAACAGGAAGCCGGTCTAAAGAAAAATGGTGAGCAAGGAAAACTAACAACGGAAACGAAGGTCTTCTCTCAGCGTGCATTCTTTATGTTCACGTCAGTCATTTTCCTGGTTAATTAAATAACAATATTAATAACATTTTTTCGAATGGATTTTCTCAGCTGAAGCCGTGTATTCGCTGTGCACCAATGTGGTGTATCTCGAACTATACTTCGACAATACATTTTCTCTTAGATTTTTGGTCGCAGAACCCTTTTGGGTTCTACTTTTAAATGCGTTACATTACTTTACCTGATCAATCTAATAAACTTGTTGCACACGACATTAAATATTTCATGAGATATAACAAATATTTTTGTATTGTTGAAAAAATGAAAAATATTATATTAGCATACAAATGACATTAGTATTTCCAATATTTAATATGGTCTTGCACCAAAGAATATAAAAGCAAAGGAACGCGAGTAATGATTTTTGACATTTATGAAATAAAAATGAAAATTTAATGTACGTTTGTATAGAATTGAAGATGACTTAAAAAATTTAAATGAAAGAAGTGATTATAGTCACAGAAAACTAAAAATATAGATTCCAAAACGATAATTTTTACTATTAATTATTTAAATATGAATACCGGTAAAAATTGAAACAACGAATCTCATGAAATAATGTATCTAATAAACTGACAATAATTTGTTTTTAAATAACCTTGTTGCATTGTCAGAGCTACAAGTTCAGTGATATACCATTAATCTTTCTTTTCAAACAGATTAAAAACTAAACTGGACCCACTTTTTTTACAACGTTTTAAAGCTCGGTAAACAAGTGGGATCGTTTCAGAATCATATCTGTTGATATTCCTTCTTGAACTGTACCTTCAGATCTTCAGTGGTGTGGATGGTTGAGTTCGCGTGAGATAGTATCTTTGCTATCGACCACGGTTAAAGTTGCTCAAAATCCTCTTTTTACACAAAACGATAATCAGAATTCACCACTTTATTTCGAAATATGTGTGACTAAATCTGATTAACCCGGCGGCGTTGGTGTACCGGTTAGCATATCGGGCTGTTATTCCGAAGTTCGCGGGATCAAACGCGATCGAAGCAGTGAAATTTTGAAGCAAACTGTCCCATGTTAGTAGATTTACTACATGTAAAAGATCTTCAAGCCTGAATGTAGCCTTTGGGCTAAATTCAAATGGCCTGTTTCGTCCCCCGAGTGATACCTCCCTTCTCCACCAGGCCTGATGGCCAGAGTTTTGCCACTTAAAATAAGGCATCAATTCAATTAATATATTAGCTTTTGAAAAATTATCCCCCTCCCAAAAAATGTAATACTGGGGAAAAAGATAAATTCGCCAAAATGTTTTTCAAAAGCCGCTAAGAATGCAATTATTAGCACCGAGCTTATGTAAAATTTACCTTTTCTTTGTTTAAAGACAATTAGTAAACCATTTTACATTAATATCACTCTTATTACCCCCAATAAACAATGACAACCACACAAACTAATGTGAGAATAACTTATATTACAAATGAGAAAAACACGTGTCTGTGAAATGAATTACCGTAAAATTGGGACACAAGACAAATATATCAAGTATTAATACACAATTTCACGCAAGTAAGTGGTTAACATATATGCTGTAAATTAAATTTTCCGTTGCTCTATTAGTTTTCGATATCGACTGATATCGACAGTATTGCCCATCGTGGGTGCGTCGTCAGAAGAAAAAAAAATTAAAAAAAACATACCTTCTGAACTTACCGTATAAAGTCACACATGTCACACACAGACAAACTTTTTCTCTATCTCGTGGTAAATATATACCGCTGTAAAAAAATTATGTCTGCAGGGTTCGTATATAATAATCAGTATTGAATCCCGGAAACATCCATTTTCGAACCTCCCCTTGGAAAGACAAAAATTCCTTGTAATCCATGTTGTTGTTGTTGTTGTTATTGTTGTTGTTCTTCTTATTCCTTTCATTATTATTATTATTATTATCATCATCATCATCATCATCATCATCATCATCATTATTAATATTAGTATTTTACTATTTGCGAATCGGCCATTTCTGACCACGATACATGTTCTCTTCTGACGCCCACTCATATTCCATTCTGGAGAGAGATTAACGTGTACCATTATGGGGATCAGCTTTTCGGCTGTATCCCTTGATAGGTTTAGGGTGTTTAAGCCTTGAATTATGAATTACTAGGTGATTGGATAATAAGTGTTCGTGACCCAGCATTCCCCTGTTTAACCGAGAAAAAACACGAAAACGCCGGTCAGGATGGCCGGCACGGGGATCTAACCCGAGCCTCCAGACTGCGAAGCCAGTGCGCTACGCCCTGAGCCACTTCGTTCAGTTTGTTCTTTTTCTTCTTTTTCTTCTTTCTTCTTTCTTCTTCTTCTTCTTCTTCTTATTATTATTATTATTATCTTATTATTATTATTATCTTATTATTATTATCTTATTATTATTATCTTATTATTATTATTATTATTATTATTATTATTATTATTATTATTATTATTATTATTATATTATTATTATTATTATTATTATTATTATTATTTCCTCTACATCACGACTAAGATGTTATGAGTCTGCTGAAATGTAAAATGTACTCTAGGTTGCAACCAGCTACCTAAGGAGCAGATCTAGTGACGTCGGTGCTTCTACAATACTTTGCTCAAAATATGGGCTGTTCCAAATAAATTTTTTTTTACACTTCCCAGTCTTTTGAATAACCTGTGAGTTTAGCTAAGTTCTTACACAAATTTTGCGGAACAAATCCCAAAGCTCCCATAACTATCGGTTCGACCTGTGCTATTACGCCCCACATTTAGCTGATCTAGATTTCCAAACACTTGTATTTAAGACGTTTCTCTGCCTCCTTGGATCCGACGTTTTTATTGCAACATTTACAAGTAAACACAATTTTTTCTCCAAATCCCGGATAACAATATCGGGTTTGTTTGTTGCTATCGTGCTATCCGTATGAATTTGCTAGCCGTACAAAATTGTATTGAGTTCAACAGATGTCACCAGTTTTGACGAGTGTTCGTACCACGCGGAGGTGATTTCACACCCTGTCGTCTTTTCAAGTACTCGTTCTTTGCTAGAATTTTACAAGCTGAGACGATATCAATGGTTTCTATTGGTCCTGGCACATGCTGCATTTATCATCTTGGTTATTGTTATTATTATTATTATTATTATTATTATTATTATTACTCAAACTATTTTTTGGTCGCATGAACTTCAAAGTCATTAGTGACCGTACATACAATTCTTTATAGTGTATTAAATAAATTTACATCTTCTAGAAATTTGAAAACATATACTTGAGATGTTTTAGTGAGTAATTTGCAGAGACAATTTGCAAATGGATGTGCATTTCGTGAGTCTGAATACACTGCGCAATCTATTAAAATATGCTGGATTGTTATAAGGATGTTACAAGATGATACAAGATGATGGGGATTTTTTCTTGAATAGGTGTGAATGGGTAAGATGGCTGTGTCCTATGCGAAGTCTTGCCAGAATAATTTCTTCTTTTCTTGTTTGTACTAAAGGAGCGTCATTATCGAAAACTCTTCTAATTTTGTGGAGGTGGCTTGGAAAATTATACCATGTAGTGTTCCCGTGGAGCTTGAGACGTCTATGTAGTTCTTTTTTAATGTGGCTATTGTAGCGATACCGATTTCCTCATACAAATTAAATAAAATAAACCCGGCCGCCCCGAGTCCTACTGGGAGAATAAACAGATGGCGACACGCGCGCAACCCCGCTTATCGTGACAGCCACTTGCGCCCCCGGCCCATTACGAAGTTGTTGTTAGAGCTGGTGTCAAAAGATTAACTGAGGGGCGCGCGGACGCAAGAACATCTGCGAAATCTCTAGAACGCCCGCTCGCATTCGGGGAAACCCAGAACGATAATTCTTTCACCGGACAACGCGCCCCTTGCGCAGGCATGGCCGATGTTCTAGAAGGAATAAGAATAACACTGTACACTCACAGATGGCACAGAGAGCGGAAACTTCCTTCGCTCCTCCCGTCACGATTGGTTGAAAATAGTGTACTGCGCCATTACCTTTGGCCAATAGCGACGCGACCTATTATAAGGAGCTGGAGCACACGAGAAAATGGGTGGGGGTAAAAGTTTACTTGCTACGTTTCCGATTTACAAATTTTGATTAGGCTGAGGGCAGTTGGGAGAGAAACTTCTCTGGGGGGGGGAGCTATTCGTCGGTCAGAGGCGTATGTGCCTCTGAAGGACTTATAAAATTTCTGCGTGAGCTATCATAAAGGGCTGAGTAGTGTGGGCAGAGAGACTTCTCTGAAGCGGGAATCAGTCGCGGAGAGAGGCGAATGTTTCTCTGAAGGAGTTCTAGACTTTCCGAAGTCGTGTTCGACAATTATCATGAGAATCAGAGAGACGTATGGTTGATTACTACGCTCCTGAGATCGAGAGAATCCCGGCCGCTCCGAGTTCTACCAGACACTACCAGACGCCGTTCACCGCCGCCAGACGCCACCGCCCCTTGGTGACGTCACGAGACGACCGCTCAGCTGTCGGCAAGGGAGGCCATCGGCCTCTGCCGCATTTTTGTGAAGGACGCCAGCGCCCCCTCGACCGCGCCCTGCCCTTCTCGGGCGCACAAAGACCTTTTTCCAGGCAGTATCACTCAAGGGCATTCGCCCCTGTGAAATTTTGTAATGCGGTGCCGCGCTATGGCACATTGACTTGTAATTTTTTTCACCATTGTAATGTTAGTTATAATTCTTCCTAGTTTTAAGCTTTACTCTGAATTCTAACCTTTCATTTTCTTTTCTTTTCACCTAATTTCCTCAATTTTTTTTATTCAATTTACAAATGTAACTTCCCTGGGGCATTCTTTTTCTTGCCCAGGAATAAAAGTAATTTTTACCAGTGATCAAAGTGTTTGTTTCGTACTGCCATTGTATCTGTTTAACAATTCCTTCCATCACCGACTGAGCTACAACCGGACCGCTAACCGGGCATTCTCTAACGAGACGACCGGGGGTGTTACACTATATGAAACTATTTTTTCTTGAAGAAGGAGTTTAGATGCTTGCTTAGTAGCTGAATCTACCAGGATATTGCCTCCAATTCCTTAGTTGGATGGTATCCATGAAAGAATTATGTCTATTTTGTTATATGTCAAATCATTGTAGATATTGATATCATTTATAATTGGTTCAGTGTTATATAAGTTAAGAATTTAGTACACTCAATGAATCAGTAAATATAATATATTTGAGTGCAGCAAGGGTAGCATAAGCTTCACAGTAAAAAAATTACACAGAAATTATGTAACCGAGTTTGAAGAATATTTTCATTAATTTTGACTGCGATCCAAACTTGGAGCGTGAACCATCCTTATAAATTTGTTTATAGTCTTTATATTGATATTGTACTTCTCCGAATAGGAATTGATACACATGTCGGTCGTGTCGTCTTTGATGAAAGAGTTGAGACTTGTACGTATTTTGATTAATGGGTCAAGCCACAAAGGGCGAAGTATTAGATAATTAGAATGGATTTTCAGAATACTAATATCAAGGTCTTGAAGAACGGTATCTAAAATATACGATAGTGGTTTAGGATTTGTTTTCTTTTTTCTATATTTACTATAATATTTATTAGTAAATATATTATTGTAGGTTGGGTTGTTTGGGTTTCATGAAAGTTTACTTGTATACGTAAAAAGTATTTTTTTCTTCGGTATTCCAGAGGTTCACTGTTAGTCTCTGCGTATATACTATAGACTGAGCTAGTTCGAAAAGCATTCAGTGCTAATCTATGAGCTGAGGAATGTATAGTTTCAGGTTTCAAGTAAAGTTGAAGTAGCTGAGTGGTATATAAAATATCCATAGTCTAATTTTGATTGTATTAATGCATTATATTTCAGAAGAATATTTTTTATAGTTACTGCAGGAAGCAAATAAAAGAGATGTGATAATGTTCATTCGTTTTAAACATTCTGTTTTCACGTTGTCGATATGGGATTTCCAGGTTAATTTATTTGGAAAAAGGAGTCCTAACATTTTTATTTCGTTACAACAAGACGTTGAGATTTTATTGTGAGGTAAAGATCATTTAAATTTTTATTTTTATTGAAAAGAATAAACTGAGATTTTCATTGGGATATTTTGAATCCTGTTTCATAAGTCCAAGCAACAAGTTTGTTGAGTGTTGTGCTAGTTGTTGAGTGGTGTGAATGTTATTGCCACTAACTGTTACAGTGATGTCATCTGCAAATAAGTATACTTTTAAGGGTCGAGGAACTTGCAAAGTTATGTCATTGATTGCGACTAAAACCTAATACGGTAATGACAGACCCTTGAGGGACGCCGTTTTGAATTTAGTATTTGTTAGATAATGTATTATGAAATTTAACACGAATAGATCTATTCTTTAAGAAATTTGCTATAAATTTCAAGATAATACCAGTTAATACTCATTCAAGTAATATGTTAATAAGTCTATCTCTCCAAACCATATCATAAGCTTTTACCATATCAAGACTTATAGCGAGCAGATGTTCATAATTAATGAAGACATTACAAATATCACTATGCATATTACTTAGGTGAGCTCTAGTAGAATGGCGATGTCGAAGTCCACTTGGAAGCGGAGACATTTTGTTGTTAATTTCTAAAAACCATGTGTGTCTTTTACGTATAATTTTCTACGGTAGTTTGCATAATGTTTAGTAAGTGAAATGGTCGATAACTGTCAGGAAGGTTAGGATTCTTATTTTGTTTCAGCATCAGAATTACAATTGATTCTCTCCAAGAGTTTTAGGAAAATATAGGTGTTGTGGTGCGTTATCGTTGGCATTTTTCATGAAATAATTGTAAACGTTGTCATTGCCAACAAAGGTATTTAATATAAGAGCAGCTTTCGATGGCTTAGCCATCATCATCAGTTGTCTGCTGGATTGAAGCCACAAAACGACTACCTATATAGGTGTTGTGGTGCGTTATCGTTGGCATTTTTCATGAAATAATTGTAAACGTTGTCATTGCCGTTGACATTGTCTACCTAAAGTAGTCGTTTTGTGGCTTCCATGCAGCAGACAACTGATGATGATGGCTAAGCCATCGAAAGCTGCTCTTATATTAAATACCTTTGTTGGCAATGACAACGTTTACAATTATTTCATTTTTAGGAAAATAGCCAGTAGAGAGGTGGCAATGTACTGAATTGCTTTTGAAGGAAGTTCTCGTAGAAATATGTTGTAAGTACCATCTGACCCAGGGTTTGAATTGTGAAGTTTATTCAGAACATTGTTGGTTTCACATTGAAATTGAAAGATTTAGTTCAGAATTAGAAGATTGATTTTTTAAAGTATATTATCAATTGTAAAAGATGATTCGGCTGTAAATTTCTGAAATTCTTTTTCATAATTTTTGTCATGAGTTATTTGAAAAGATGATGGCGCGAATATGTGATACATCTTCATCAATAGTGACTAAATTATTGTTGTAGAGTATATAAACTTAGGAAGATATGTAGATTTATACGAACCATTGATGCATTTCATTTTTTTCAGCTTTCAGAAGTTTTGGATGAAAAATGTATGTGGTATTTATCAGTCTATCAATTAGGCCCTCACAGAACTTGATATTACAATTTAATATGAGGCAATTATCAAAATTACAATAGTTGCAACATCATACACTGTAAAAAAAGTTCTCGAAGAAAACTTGTTTGTTTACATTCAAGGCCACACGGAATCCCATTATTATTATTATTATTATTATTATTATTATTATTATTATTATTATTATTATTATTTTATCACTCATGCCACTACTACTACTACTACTACTACTACTACTACTACTACTACTACTACTACTACTACTACTACTACTACTACTACTACAACTACAACTACTCTAGTTCCATCGTCTGAAATTTTGGCGTTCCATGGTATGTAGACGTTGGAAGATGGGCATAAAGAAGTTTAAAGTTTCAATACAATTTTTGCGTTTACTTCAAAATCTGTGGTGTTTAAGACGTCCTTATTAATGGTCAAATAGCACTGAGGTAGCTTTCGTCTGTTTCCTCGTGGGTGGATTTTTCTACGGTAACGCCCTATTTAACTCGTCGGGCGGGGGCGAAGTAGACCTGAATTACAGTTCAGTGCTCGCTGTCTGTAGCTTTCGAGACTGCGGGTCAAGGCCGCCTTGCGGCGGTGAAAGGAACAGAGTCAACGACCGGCTGTTGAAACCGATAATGCCAAGAAACGAGAGTGGGTAGCGCACTGAGGTATGCGGCCAAGTTTTCGCGAATGCGTGGCGCGTTATATGAAAAGACAGAATCACAAAATGCATGAGACTGGCATCATTTCATATTCATTATACATTTACGAGTATGTAGTTGTTCATCTTAAAACCCTTCCACAGATTTGGATCATTAGTGTAGGGCTGATTTTGTTTCGTTGCGTTTCGATTGGCGAATTGTTTTAGAAGAAGAAAGAGATAAGTTCCAGAGGATGTAAGTCATTCCTATTACGCCATGCACATTGAATGTTTCCGCTATTTCAGCTTTAGTTTGGAAACAATGTGTTTTGGCCTTGGTTTTATTCAATTGGGCCGTCCTCCTATTTACACAAATCTTTTTTGTTCCAATTCCAAACACACAACAAAGGTCATGGGTTCCATTAAGGCAATCTGTCTCACGTTCACATATTTAAAGGCTGACATATTGTGTCTTCCCCTGGTACTGGCTATGAATTAACTGAAATTTTAACTTGCTTCTTTTGATCGTACAGTCAAAGTTTCATATCGCCCGTTTAATGTTGGCATGAAGGCTTGCATATATGAAACAATCTTCGTGTATCTGTGATGCTTTCTCAAATGAATAAAAGGTCAATTTTACTTTCTCGCACTTACTCCTTAAGAAGAAAAAGTTATGTAATCGTGCTCCGGAAAACTGCGAATTTTCGGCAGAAGAACCCTAGTAACGAAAAAGAGGATAAATCCTGTTGCTACATAGTAAATTGCTTCCTCTAACGCGTGGGGGAGCCAGATACTCGTTTGATTGATACCAAAATATTGATTAACGACAAAACGTCTGTCTCTCCGTCCAGCTGTGGTCAACGCAAGCGCCTGAACCCTTCAGCCGATTTTCTCGTCGATTAATATTCCGTGATCGATCTGAACGAACTCGAGGTTTTGGGAGTTCCAACGAGATATTTTTATTTTTCAGGGCACTGTACAAGAAGCCTCACATACATTTTCAAAATTTCCCTAAAAATGGCCCAAAATTTTGATTGTTTTCTTTGATAGCGTATAGGACGCTAAAGAAAATGGTGCAGGTCTCGTGTTCGTATAATTCCAGATTTTTTTATAATTGCAAAAGTGCAATTTCTTTGGCGTCTTCTTACAACTATAATATTGAAGATAGACGTTTTTTCCTGAATGATATCTCTTCCTTAAAGACAGATCTTGAAATATGATCGTGTATAGTTTTTCGAAAATGTGATTCATTTTCGCGTAATTTTGAGGGAAATGCAGGGAATTTCTAATTTTTTGAAACAATTGTTTTCTCAAAATCGGCACGAAATATTCCTTTAAATGTTCTCCTTGTAGCTATCAAGGGACGGTAAAAAAGCACGATAGTAGACGCATTTTCAGTGAATTCTCTGTATTTTCGAAAATCGCATCAAGTTAACATTTTAAAACTACAAAATTGAAGATATCGATTTTTGCCATAGACAACATCTGTTCCAAAATATCAGCTCCTGCATAAAAGATCATGTACAGTTTTTTTGAAGAAAGAAAAAAAGAAAGAGAAAAGTTTTAGGGTAATTTGTCCTTGAAATGAATGCAATTTATAAAAAAAGAACATTTTCTCAAAAACCGCTCCCAATTGGTCCCATGATGTGATAGAAGGGACGCTTAAAAGAATTCCAATGAAAATGACTAAATAACGGGCTGAACAGTATTATGTAATTACCAGCTAAATACATTTGCGTTCGTCAGTCTGCATATTAATACACGAAATTTGTGAAAATTAATATTTTGTATACTGGAAAGTCTCGTTTAACATTTGATGTAACTAGAATGATTCTTTTAATCTTGTATACCTAACTTGTCGCGCAAACTGCTGCGGTGGGGACACAGATTGGAGGAAGGAACTTTTTTTCCCAGCGCATCTACTATGGTTATATGTCTTTTAGGCGTAGTTAATGTTATATCACGTGAGGTGGCAGTGTTCATCCCGCGCTAGAACGTGAGATTTGGCGCCGAACTACACGTCGTTTGTTGACATTTCCCTCTCTCTACTTTGGTAAAAATTACGTACGTTTTTTGCAGTATGAAGAAAATGTGATTTCTGCGAAAAATATACCTATTTCCGAGTTTATAATTTTTAAAGAAATGCATTTAGGGAAGCAAAATTTCTCACACTTCTACTGACACACGTTGTAGAAATGTCATCAAGCTTTAGATGGAACGGCCTAGGTCATTATTTATACCTAAAGATTCTGGTCCACCCAGTCATGAGAGTTTGGTGTTCATTAGTTGTTCTACTAATCTCGCAGGCGTTCTCTGCGAGTCGTGCTCATTTCCCTTTACTGCGTTCTAGTTGCTGTCTGCTTCGATCTCCCTGTTGCCGGCCGCTCGTACAGGACGGAAGGAGAGAGGGCAGGTATTTTCGAATACATGTATTCTTCTTCAGCCTGCGGATATGAATTATTTATTTGATGAATGCCTAAGGCGGATCGCGTCGCGTCCGATGGGAACGTGACCGAGCTTACCACAGTACTCACTTCAAAATCGTTACCATTGCCTTCCCCCGCTCTGTCTCTGCGAATGGAACTCCCAGTGCAGCGTTGCGCCACATCAGCCTGGCCCGCATCTGTCCACTTCTCATCATTCCTCATCGCTTTGCGGCACTTCCGCCTTGACACAGCTCTTTTCATGCTTGCCTATTTGCTCTGTTTCATCCTATGCCTTTCGTATATATTGTTCAGTTCCGCAGTTTTGCCATTCCTCTTTCTCATTCCCTTCCCCCAGCCTTAGTTCGTAATTTCCCCGTTTCGCCTGTCGGATATATCTTTATTCTCGATTGAATCTTTGCCCCTGTTTCTGCCGCCGTTTTCATATAACTGATAGGTTACCAATGCTTAGCGCAACCTCTGTCATCCCATCACATGCCTCCCATTCTCTCGTCCAGGTCCGTAGTGTCTCCCTTCTCCTTAGCGCAGTTTCTGGAGCAAGCTGGATCTGTTGTGTGGCATCTGCCGCCGCTGCGGCGTGTGTTTGTCTCGGACCCATTAGCTCGTGTTAACCTCGGGTGCGACACACAACCACTTTGGCCCTGCGCAGAAATACTGGCCATTGCGAGTAAGGTCCAACTCTCTTCTGTTGAGGGTCTCGGGATGTTTACGTGACATTAACGGAATGGCTTCTCGTAATTCGTTGGCCTCCTTTTGTCGTCAACAGACGTCACAATTATATTTGATAGGCAGACATTCATCATTGCCCTTCTGTTAAATGTAGGTATGTATGAACCTTTGCACGATATATTGCCACCAACGCAGTATTTCTCAATTGAGAGCTTTTGTCTTGTCCAGTGTTAGTCATCCTTTGAAAGACAAGCTGCTTTTTTTATTATGACATGAATTAGATTCGTTGAACAATAATCAAAGTGTCTGTGTTTGACGGCTCACAGTTACGTCAATTCGATGTGCAAAGTTCCTTCCCAGCAACTTCTGACTCGCCAAACTTCCGACAGCAGGCGAAGCAGAGCGGTGCTTCGTCAGTCCTGCGTTAGTCTTACTCAGGCATTAGTTATGTTCACGCGACAGAAGTGCGACGTGATTTATTTTGTTTTCTTATCTTGTTGGTCTTCTAGATGCCTTGTCTCTCTAGCAGGTGGTTATCCGGTGTTTGTTTTAGATTACAAGGAGCCCTCCACATCAGTGCTGAGGCGGCAACAGAGGCGAATGCGCTCATCGCTCAGCAACTCGCCTCAGTATTGGCCATCTGCGGCCAGAATGTGCGTGTAGTCTTTTGCGATTGAGTGTAGATGAACGTAATAGCGGCATGTCGCACAACGCAGCACCCCACCAATAACTCGCGGTGCGAGGCTGTCACCGCCGCCGCCGCCGCCTCTGCTACCGCTGCCTCCTTCCCCTCCTCCTCCTCGTGCTGCTGCTGCTGCTCCTCCTCCTCCTCCTCCTTCTCCTTCTCCTCCGTCCCGCTGGCGCTCGGCTTGGCAAGCGTGCGTCATGCCAACTTGCGGGCGCGTTCTCTTTCAGGTTACGCAGTTGGTGACGCGCCGTCTAAAGAGGCGCACGCCCACGAGACCCGCGCGGCGTGCTGGCTGCCGGTACGGTGCTCTTCCCCGCCCAACCCGACGCCCGAGAGACTTCCTCCGGCGTCTCGGACAGCCCTGTGCCCCTCGCCGCTCGCCTCGCCGTCAGCCCCGGCCGCCTTCGTCGTCGCAGCCGGACCCCAGCTTGCGCCACGGCGCCAGGAGTCTCCCAGGAGAGCAGTCCACCCATGCGGTCTGCCCTGGGACTCAACAGAATCGGCCGCGCTCCACGCAAAAAGACGCCGTAATTGTCACGTGCGTAAGGCTCACCGTCGCCCGCTGAGGTTGCAGTTTTCTTCGGACGGCCCAGGAAGGACCGGCTGATTAGCTTTCGTGAATACCTTGTGGACTGGAGATGGCGGAAGAAGGGCGTCGCAAGTCGCTGCTGCCGCCCATTCGGCGCCTCAGTGTGGTGAGTGTACGTGTTTGCTTTGGGTGCTTCTTTTCATTTTTCTTTTTCCCCTACAGTTACATTACATTCGCAATATTTTTATCAGATATTTACCACCTTAGTAAGGATGTATCAAACCTATCATGAGTTGTCTATAGCTTCGTGTTCCTGCATGGACCTAATCACTTTCTGCAGTTTTCGATTTATTTAACAATCTATGATTCACATTCATATTTGTAGTTGACAGCACCCCTGGAATTTAGAAGTGACGGCAAAGTATTAAAAATTCAGTAAAAATATTGTGAATGGAATGTCAAATGATAAGGTTTTTGGGTGTAATCCGTGTGAACCTTTTTCAATTGGTGGTTTTGCCTAGCTTTCGAAATGTTGTGCTCTTAGTGGGAATTGTTATATGTAGTATGGGGTGCTGGTGTTTTTCACCTTTGACATTTTTCTACTTTTTCCCTTAAAAAACGTCTGTAACGTACTTATGTGTTTTATAGTAATGCTTCTGGAATCAAGTGCCCTACTTTGTTTAGGGTTTTCGTTTTCTGAATTAAAAGATATGGCTTGTAATATATTCAACATATTCTAGCCTTATGGTAGTTTCTGATGACGAGTGAAGTACATACGTGGAATATATTATTCGGAATAATTCCTTGTAAAATAAAAAAAGGCCGATTTAAAATATCTTTAGCTCATATCCAATCCGCAATTAACAAATGTTGAAGATCTGCATATGTGAAAAATATTTCAGATTATAAAATGCGGAAATAAAAAGAATTGCCCTTGCACCCGCAAATATTTTTTTAACTAAGTATCCACCCAGAACATGTTCATTTATTGGGTAGTATGATGTAGTGTTTATACCGTATTCGTTCATCACAGATTTCTTGAATTCAGGAAGTTTTTATTCGCGACTGAAATTTATGTTTTTTGTAACTAACCCGAGCTTGTGACTCTTCTACTTCTAATCCGAATTAAAATTAGAAAATTTGAAAAGTCGTGTTTTTTTAAATTGTTTTAAATTCAAGATATCCATCATACGGATGCAAATGCACGTCTTAACTATTATTTAGGTTTTTTCTCATTATAGAACTTGTTTACTTCCATATGTGCAATATTCTGATCACTCGATTCGAGGCCTGCGTGAGGGGGCAAGCTAGTAGGGGAGGGGAGGGGAAGGGAATAGGGGAATAGGGGAGGGGAATCGCTAGTAGGTCTGTGACGAGCGTAAGATCTTTGTCAAACCGCTTTCTCGCTGCGTTATTTTGTGTAATTTTTCACGTTGCCCCCAAGCTATTGTAAACTAATTTAATTGACTTTTTGATGACATTACCTTATCTGCGAAATGCGTTATTTAAAATATCTTGATAGAATGAAGTTCTTATCTCCCAACTTTGGAAATATTTGAATTTTTTATTTTATTTCGGATATGCGCTCCGCGATTAGAGATGATACGTAATGGTGTTGGACTAACTTCTAGTCCATAAATTCGAAGATAAGATTTCGTTAAATCACTTTTTTGCCTTCAGGACATTGAAATATACTGTGAAGGGCACAGTTGTTGGCTTCTCGGTCAGAAAAGACACAGTACATATTCATTTGCATTCGCTTGTACATCTTTCCTGGCGACCGTTAATTACACTGGGCTCATGTAACAATTTAGGATATTTAATTTTTCCTTTGCTAGACATGTACTCAATGTTTGGGATGTGTAATTAAAATCGTAAATCTCATATTATATTTCAGTTTTTAGGAATGAAGATTTACTGATTTATATCCGTGGTAACTGTTTTGTGCGATGTTCAGGGAGGAGAAAGATCTGTATCGTCCAGAGGCAAGGAAGAGCCCGGCTCGTCACACGCTGTAAGTATATGTGGGAGAAGAACGAAATTAAAAAAAATAAATAGATTGGAAATTTTTATCTCCTATCTTTTAGTGATCATTTAATTATTAATTCGTTCATTTGATTTTTTATTTCTGATTTCCGATCATCGTTAGGTATGAACGACGATATGCACTTACCGAATTCATTTGGTTGCAGGTTGACCATGTTATGTGTATTTGAAAGTTACGTACTACTAACGAGACGTTCCTTTTGTTTTTTCTTTACTTACGAGAGATATTAACCCAAGCGTAGATTATGATCTATCAGATGCGTCGTTAAGAGCGCGAACGATGTTGAGAAATGTGAAAATTGATTTGTTTGTGTACCGGAACCTCTTCACACGCATTCCTAATCTTGATAAAAACGTTTTGGACGTCACAATTCACTACCGACATAGGTTCTGACTCCATTGGTGCTTAAACTTGCAAAATGTCCGCCTGATTGAGTAGGACTCGCCTTGTTACCACTTCATATTTTCAGCAGATGATCATGCAATGAAGTAATCTCTGATAATGGCATTTCAAGTGAAGTCGAGAAGACTTCGTTGACGGTCTTCTGAAGTATTCCCAGGAGAGTTAAGTCGAGAAGAGGTGAATATAACAAGTCGCACGTTAGAACTGAGGGTAATGGAAGATAACCAACAAGTCATGGTCATTGTGTATGTTGGGAATACGTATTTCCAATTTATTCTAAGATATTTACAAAATACTCTACTCCTGTTGTTCAACTTTTGAAATCTTCTTTCGAAATGTGTCCACTTTTTCTTTGTCGACCAACTAATCACGGACCACCTAATATGGTATTAAACCCGAGGCATACTTCTCCGTCACATGTGGCAGATTGGGGACCGTGTAATGCCTAGCGCATACGCCCTCATTCGCTGAGACCCGGATTCGATTCCCGGCCAGTCCATGAGAAATTTTGGTGAACAAAGCGAGCAATACCCTGAAGATTTATCAAGGTTCTCCCCCTTTACCCTGCCTCTCATTCCATTCTCGTCATCATCAGCCTCATCATTATCCGTGTCATATACACATTAGATAACCTCATGTGTCTCATTGACTTCAGTAGTTGAAGGACCCGTACATTACAATGTATAAAAATAACTCATGACAGATACTCGTGAGAGTTTGAAAGAACTCTGCTTCCAGGTCCACTTTCCATAATTACTACCACGGTTAAGTTGTAAAGATGAATTCTGATATGCTTATTATGAAAGATGAATGAACAAGCACAAAACCCTTCCTCGACCCATGACCCTTCCAACTGACGAAGATTGAGTGTATTTCCAATTCCCACCTCAACGAGGTCCGCTGGAAAATCTACCATTCTTGCTCATCAATTACAGTGTTTCAAAAATTTCAATTTAAATCGCATCGTATTGTACAGGAAATAATCTCCACAAAGTTTAAATATTTTTATTAACAATTATCCAGAGTCAACTTTCGGGAAACACTTTTCCCATCCTCAGTGGATCTCTAGCAAAATGAAATGAAGCAAACATAAGTAGAACACAAAACGGGGGGTGTACAGTGGATATAGTGGAAAAATAAATATCATATAAATACAAAAAAGAAAAGAAAAGAAAATAACTTACTGCTCAAGCAACGTGGATCTCCCATGAATGTTACAAATGGTCAAAATTATCAAACATGGTGGTACCAACTAGATGGCAGCCATCTCTTTGAATGGTAGAAGAGGAAGCCTAATAATGAAAGGGAAAGTGAGTGGGGGAAGAGGAAGGGGTAGTCATAAAAAGGACTGCTCAAAAGAATGATTAGCGGATAGTTAATAAAATATTTAGAATGGGACTGCTTTTAATCAAGGATTGTTCATTCAAGACAGAAAAATTAGTGTTTTTGAAAAGTTTTAGAATTTCTAAGTTCTCCAAAATGTTCATTTTAGTGCCTTTGTTGACTAGGTGAAGAATTTTAAAATTATACATGGGGTCAAAAGAATGATTAAATTGATTCAAACCTTTGCCAATCATTTGAATCAATTTAATCATTCTTTTGACCCCATGTATAATTTTAAAATTCTTCACCTAGTCAACAAAGGCACTAAAATGAACATTTTGGAGAACTTAGAAATTCTAAAACTTTTCAAAAACACTAATTTTTCTGTCTTGAATGAACAATCCTTGATTAAAAGCAATCCCATTCTAAATATTTTATTAACTATCCGCTAATCATTCTTTTGAGCAGTCCTTTTTATGACTACCCCTTCCTCTTCCCCCACTCACTTTCCCTTTCATTATTAGGCTTGCTCTTCTACCATTCAAAGAGATGGCTGCCATCTAGTTGGTACCACCATGTTTGATAATTTTGACCATTTGTAACATTCATGGGAGATCCACGTTGCTTGAGCAGTAAGTTATTTTCTTTTCTTTTCTTTTTTGTATTTATATGATATTTATTTTTCCACTATATCCACTGTACACCCCCCCCCCCCGTTTTGTGTTCTACTTATGTTTGCTTCATTTCATTTTGCTAGAGATCCACTGAGGATGGGAAAAGTGTTTCCCGAAAGTTGACTCTGGATAATTGTTAATAAAAATATTTAAACTTTGTGGAGATTATTTCCTGTACAATACCATGGATTACCACAAGATATCGGCTACCACCACGGAATTTAAATCGCATCGACTATTATGATTTTTTTCCTTCACTCCATGTTACGGACGTCGATCAGGTTTTGCTGAAAGTGTGTATATGTGTAAGGTGTCTTATCTTTGTGTGACATAACTGGAGCAAGGCCGCACCTCGTATTCGGCACGCCACTACAAGCTATGGTTTCTCCTTCAGCCTAGGTCACTGCCCCTGTGCCTTAGGAACTGTTTATATTGTCAGACACAAAATAAAACCAATGAATATGGTGGGAGGAAGTCTTAGAGTAGACGCTAACCAGATTTTTTAATGGTCTTAACGTTTTTAGTATATTTCGTAACTTAAATATAGATTCGTGAATAACGTCAGATTTTTCTCGTTCCCAAAATACTTACTTGAATCTATGTTCTCTTGTGTATCTTTTGGAGGTTTGTGTATAATGTATGTATGTGTATATATATATATATATATATATATATATATATATATATATTGTGGCGATATGGGATTATACAACCCCATAACACCACCGTTTCATCGGCATGAACGCTCACAGGCCGCGAGAAGAGCAGCCAAAAACTAGAGTAGCAAAACGCGCAGCCTGGTGTCCGTTGCTCGTACTAGTCACCACGAACTATCAAGCAGCGTTCTTACTGGTGAAGGGTTGAAGGAGGAGAAATCATCCCCCCCCCGCTACCGAGAATTTCCTCAGGCAACGCCAATAAATAGGCGAGCGTACAAGCGGAAGCCCTCTTTTTCCTATCAGCGTTCGCCGAAGAAGCAGCTCTCCTGGTAATCACCGCTCGGCAAGTAAGCAGATTTTCGTCAACGCTCGTCAGGTTAGATAGTATTCGCCGCCGTAACGACTTTTTAGATAGGAGTTTCCGGCGTTGCAAAGACGTCTAGTTAGTCGTCCGCGCAGTAGTGAGGAATAGTAAAGTATTCTTTTATTAACGAGTACGGGAAGTGAAAAGTTGCCCGTTGTGAGGAAAGCTCCGAAAGTTCTTGATTAACAGAATAAAGTTAGGAACGAGCGAGGTACTTGCACTGGCAGTTAGGGAAGTGCAAGGGACATTTTCTACAAATTGGGCGTAATCGAAGGCGGTAGCAGCCGTGGGAGGAGAAGAAACCGATTAGTGGAGACGGAAGAATACGCGAGTCGACCGGGGAGAAGACGCCGTGCATCAAGAAAGAAAAAGACGCAAGAGGACAGCGCAGGCAACGCAGAACTTCGGAATCGAGCAACGCGGTGCGGAACGCAGCACGCGACTTCAAGGTTGGAAAACGAACAGTTTCGAGGTAACCTGTAGAACTGTGAAATTAGGTCAAGTTCACGTCGGCAGGGAAAGAATAGTTTCAGAAGTGTTAGAAACTGAGGACACGGGTGGTAATAATTTGCAGCTGTGTAGTGGGAGATTTAATGTGTTATTGCTTGCCTTGAACCATTCTATTGGAGCAGTCATTATTCTGTTATTAGCAGTTATAATTAAAAGTTAAATTGAGAGTAGTGCGCTTGCCCACATGTTAATTATTGTATGTAATATTTTAAAGAAAGGCAAGAGATTGCAAATTAAGTTTAATTTCGCGTGCAATTGTAACTAGAATAATTTAACTTTAGGCGTATTGAATTTTCAAAGGGAATTCCCAGTACTGGTTAGAGAAGTTGCTTCAGAAAATTAGTTCTGAACAAAATTAAGTGTTCAGTCATTAAATAGGCTGTAAAGGTTGCTTATTTGTATTTATTTGATCATTTTTGAAAGTGTAATTCTACTTTTGATTTGTTTTTCGTTGTTATCAACTCATGCCACAGAATTTTGAGTGAATTATATGCTCGTTTATGTGTGATTTGTGTGACTTTTATTGTGTCAAGGGTTCAGACCTTTCTCGTACCCCAAAGATCCTGCTTCCTGAGATTCTAAGCTCGCTTCACGAGCATAATATCTTAACAACCCGCTTACAGTGCATGCGGCTGAGTGTGCAGAAGGTATATACAGTTGTGAGTGGTAAAGGGGGTGTTAGAATATATATATATATATATATATATATATATATATATATATATATATATATATATATATATATATATATATATTTGTTCGTTGTTGTGGTCGTTGTTATCTGACCCTTTCATACGAAGTCCACGGATTTCCAATGTTGTCGTTCTCATAAATCTGTACTCTGATACAAATTTTAAATCCAGTAAAAATCATTTCAAATTTCTCTATTCTTCTTCAAGCTACAGTATACACAATGTTAATTCAAAAACTAAAATGCCATCAAACTTAATCAGAACTGACTGACAAATTTATAGAATAGGGCATTCTGAGTGATGTGGGTCACAATTTCGCATTTCTAGATATGTTGAAATACGTTAATTAGAAATGCAGTTAGACAAATATGTGAATTTATATTATCACTTTAACTTCCGTGGTCACGAAGTAACATCATGTAAACACAAAGGCATTAATAACATTAATTTTAATGAATTGATTTACGGCGTCGCAAACGCAGCATTGACTTAAATTGGCAGCTACGATTCCTCATCCCCTCACAGTTTGATGTATAATTGTTTTGTTCATTTTTCAGTTAAAAGGCACGTGTGAATTTATAGTCACGTGAGCATTGCCCTACACTACTAGTGCCGACCTTGTATATTGCTGCTTTACTATATTATTTCGTTTTATCATATTATTTTAGCACCTGAAATCGTATACCTGATATCAATCGTTAACTAAATAAAATCTCTCGGTGATCCGATGTACGTATTTAAAAATCGAAATAATTAGAAAGTCATCTTAGCAAAAGAGATATGATAAATGGGCGGCGAAGGAAAAGTTCGTTTCTGGACCATCGCCGAACATTCGACTGCCGACAGGGTTTTCAGGTTTTGCGGGATAATCAGATTCTGCTGCCTTGATTAGCAGGACTGGGCGGCATTTGCGGCGCCGTCGCCTCGCCCATTGCAACGCCTATTTTCCTTTTGTTAAGCGCCGGAAATTTGTATCCCCGGCCACCGTCGGCGTAGCAGGGCGCACTCAGCCGCGTTGCGACGGACATGGAGGGAGATCCACCTGCTGCCTCTCGGCCGACTGGCCTGTGCAACTGTTTGCACTCGTCCTGTGACGTAGATCTTACAGCGGGCAGGCGCGAGATAAACTCTCCCAAGTGCCAGGGCATTCAGGTTTTCATTCATTCAGGGATTTCTTTTTCCCCTTAAACAAGTGCTTGTAGATGAGTATAGGTTAGTTACACACAAAAAGTTTGCAATTTATGAATTATTTTTAAAATATTAAAGATTAATTGTTAAAAATAATCGTTTTCAACGATTGAAGGTCTTCCTCTTTGTATAGTTGAAAGTTTGGATGTTAAGCTGGAGATGTCTTATACTTTTGTTCGGAGTGGTAAAATTGTGCTCAGTTATTCTGACGTCTTTGTGTACCTTTACCTCTGTTACCCCCTTTTTCCGATCTGACATCTGTGTACTAGTAGCATTGCCGAAGTTCTCTGTAGATCATTGGAATGTGTCTTCTTTTCATTTATTTTCTTCTTGTTCGGCCATGTGCCCTTTCAAGGGCTTGGATACAATAGAATTTTCATGGTTAAGAATAGACATCCTTGGCATTTTGAGCTTGGCATCACTGCACCGTTTTTAAGGTGTTGGATTGGGATTGGAATGGTTTATTGTTTATTTAAAATTTACACATCATTTATAGTATGATAGAAGTTTTGATGCCAACAGCGACAGACTGCGACATCCAAGCAAACGGCTCAACAGACCTGATTACGTCAGTCTCTGGCCGGCCTGTTAAATATTATCGACTGGGTCTACGATATTGTTGTCTACACTTCATTATGTTTGTACAATACATTGGATGCGTTGTCTAAAGGAAAACATTAAATAATAATGGGAGAATAAGGAGAGGGATGATGTAGAATGCAATGTCATACGAAAGATTGCCAATTTAAAGTATTTCATATTAACGGGCTGTTTTCTCAGGGCAGTAATGTCAAACAGTTCCTGCTGGTAAACATTAAATATTATAAGTATGAATGATCGTGATTTGAATATTATTTCTCAATATGTTCAAAAATGCCATTACTTTCCACTCCCACCACCTTATGTATTAATTTACTTTGTTGAATATTGATTGGTTTTTTCATCTACTTCTTATTACATATTAAAAATGATACTCAGTACTATATGTATGAAGATAATTGTTCATATTTCTGAAAGCAAGATCTGGACTCTAAACCAATTGTGCCGTATTTTTCATTTTGTATCGTCTGCTGGAAATATTTCGGAATGGTTGGTGCTAAATCATTATTAGCAGTCTGAACGGTTTCGGTGCTGGTATTGATAACTGGTGGACTGACATTTTGCCGTAACCAATTTTTCGGTAACAAGGACACACAAAATTTGGATTGTTACTACACAACATGTTAAATGAAGTAATTTACGAAAAAATAGAAATATATACTTATAATAGAAACAGGATGTATCCATTTTTTGGATATCAAGACCCCACAATACGAGTGTTTCTAATGAAAAATTGCCACTTTCCCGCCGCAGCAATACAATACTTTCTCTTTATACTTTGACATTTTGCAACATACGTAGAAATTATTTGACATCAAAACATAACGATTATTTCTTAATAACATAAATAAAAAGTAAAGAACAAAAATAACGAAATTATGTACACAACGACAATATACACGCAGAAATTATGACTATTGCACTCTTATTTACTACGTGTTGCCTATCTTCCTCCACAATTATAACGTTTTCTTGGAATACCAATCGTGTGTATATTTAATGCTACGTGCGGATGGGTGTTGGTTGCGTCGGGCTGTGTTCCATTTGTACTCTCCCTCGCAACATCTTCTTGTCGTAGTCCACATAACTGTTGCTAAATATTTATCGAAATTTACCGCATCGAATTTCTCTCATCAAAATATGTATCATCAAAAATGTATAACCTTATTTTCTACTACATCCTTTTATTCTCTTTAAGTCCATTTTTACTTTCTCGCATACTGCTTACGCAGAATGAAGGAAGTATTGTAATGCCGCAGAGAAAAAGGCAACAGAATAAACATTTATTGCCGGGCACTTGCCCGGCACTTGCATTGCAAGATTTATTCTCTTTTTCGTTACGGCACTTGCATTGCCGTAACGAAAAAGAGAATAAATCTTGCTCCTATATGTGATACATTACTTCTACATCACATTGTCTAGTCAGAATCCATGTTTTGTGGGTCCTTGTTACCGAAAAATCGATTGATGTCAAAACATCTGTCTTTGTGTGGTCAAACCGAGCACCTAAACACTTCTCACGATTTTCTCTAAAATTGATATTCCCGATCAATCTGAACGAACTATAGGGTCTGCGAATTTGAAACGCATATTTGGATTTTGAGGAGTACTTTACATGAATCCGCAAGAAGAAAATAACATTGCAAAAGGACAATTAAATATGAATATATTTGTTTTAAATGAAAGTTTTAAGAAATCAGATTGTTTAAAAAGATCAGGTAGAATGTTTAGAAAAAGCCGAGTAGATTTCTCGTAATTTCTGCTTGAGTAAATGCAAATTAGAAAGAAATTCGAAAACTTCTCCAATTTTATTTCATTAAATATCTCTCAGATAGATCAAAGGGTGAAAAAGGGCGCAAGTCTCATTTTTGTTGATTTCTATAAATTTTCAAAAGTTACAAAAATTGAAAATAATGCGAGAGTGTCGGTGCTGTTGTAGTGTTACCTTGTACCCAATTTTGTCGTCAACTTGATGCAATTGCAAACTTGCGTTATTAAAAAAAATATAGTAGATTCTTGGAATAGAGCGTAAAGGATTGTACAGTAAACTCAGTTTCATTTTTAACGGTAACCGAGTAAGAACGTATCCCAACGTAAGAAATATTGCATCGCAAAATCGCGAAAAAACTAACCGGCGTATACTGGTTCCAACTGACCAAATATTTGTCCATAAATAGAAGCTATGTATACCCCCTACGAAACTGTGAACCGTTTAATTTTTGGGGTCGCTGATTATGAATTTTATGGCATAATTGGGAAATCCAAAATGGCGGATCCAATATGGAGGATCATATATTTAATATTAATGCGTATTCCCTTGAAATTGTGTGTATAAGGATTGTTAGTCTCTTATAACGAATTTTATGTCCAAATTGAAATATGCAAAATCACAGATCCAGTATGGAGGATCGAATGTCTGAAAATAAAGCTTTTTCTTTTGAAAACATACAGTACGATTTTAGGTGCACAAATTTGATGCAAACATTGACTATAAATGGTAATGTTTATTTATTGAGCATAACGATTATTAAACATTTTCAGACAAAGGATGGAGAAGGTCCAAAACCTAGTGCGGCAACGGTTTGCCGTTCGCTGTTTTATTACCTTGTAAACCTGAAATCACTGGATCTGAAGATACCAGAAGACGATTAAAGACATCTTGCGTGGTTTTCGTACGCGAATATTTTGTTGGAAATTTTTTCACGATAGCGTCTGATATCTTCATTTATGGCTTCCTGTGCACCTTCCGATAAAATTCCAATTGGCAACGGAAAAGCTTAAATTATTGGGTACCCATGAATTAAAATCACATCAACCGATGTCGGCATAGGGTACCACTGATAAAGTTCTACGTATCATTTTGCAACCTCTAAACAGTACAATTTAAATTTTGAATATCAGGTTACAGCCCCTTCACATAGCTTGCAACAGTACTTTGGTTTTTACAATTATCTCGTCCTATTATCTATTCCTAAAATGCTTGCTGTTTTCGGCACATTGTCAAAAAATCGCCTGGCGGTATTTCAGTCGTTGGTTGAACCTGACCCCATTAGTCCCGTAAGTGTAGTGAATTTTTATTGTGGGATGTGGGACAGATCTTCCCCCGCTGGCTGGCGAGTTCCGACGCTGACCTATACGTCGGTTAGCGGAGTTTTCCTTAACCTTAACCAGTAGGGCACCGCCCTTGCCCGGACAACCTCTGAGCTCCCGACAAGTCTTCCGACATGTGAGGTGGTGTAGTGTGAGTATGTATGGGGTGAGGATAGAACAAGGAAGAAAAGAAGATCCCATTCGGTCCGTGACCAATGTGGTCCGTCCGGCATTCGTCTGATGTTGATTAGAGAAACCACGGAAAAATACCGATCAGAGCAGCTAGAGAGATCGAGACACCAGCTGAATTCGACCTAGCTATGTAGCTAGTGTCGAAAATCCTGCTACTGTCGGGACTCTAACCTCAGGACCTCCCGGTCAGAGGCACTGTAGTGACATCCGTTGGTGCCCTTTGACACCTAAACCGGTACCGATAGTCATAATATGCCTTTTGCTGGCCCGATGAAGGCGAAATAATCAGCCGAAATGTTTATGATCTCGTTATTGATGACCTAATCTCAGCTACCTAATTTTCAACCCTATTATTAAGTTGCCTGAAACCCTGTGTATGGAATTGAATGTTACTCATACCGGACAACAGATCTATATTTGAGAATGTTTGGTTTTTTATGCTATGGAAGTCTATTCTGTATTTATTGAATTTAAAATCCAGGATTTTAAAAGTTCGTAATTTATTGTGTAAAATCTATAGATTTTTGAACGGTGTTCTCTGAATATCATAGAAATCCCGTCAAATATCATAGTCACCCGGCAAAATTAGCTGCTTTCGGACATACTTCAAGTGTTAACGACACTGCAGCCTCACTGATCCTATGAATCCGTGGAGTACATGCAAATATTGTGTGTGTCGGAAAATGGCGTTGACTCGTGCTAGCCTCCAGCCGTCAGACGCTGGGGCATTTGCAAATATACGGTTTTCCTGTCCACAATCCGTCTACGGGCACAATCCTAGCTTGTCAGCTAGGTCGAATTCATTCGCTTTCTGAAGGAGAATTCTAGCGGCCGGCTGCTCTGATCGGAAGTTTTCTGTGATTTCTCCGATCAACACCAGGCGAATACAGGAAAAGTACCCTAACAAATGGGTTACGGACCGGGCGCGATATTTCCTTCTTTTCTACTTTTTTGTTAGCAGTGTCCTGATAACTTTTTTCTGCCGAAAATTCGCGGTTTTTACGAGGAGCATTATGTAACTTTCTATTCCGTAGCGAGAGAGTAAACTCAATGAGATACCTAAAAATCAGCTTAATGTGCAAACAACTCTCATGTCCAACGGTTGATATTGCAATTAAAGAGCAATATACTGATAGCATTTTCAATTTCTCTCATAAATTCCTTTTGAAAACGATGATAAAATATGGAATGTATAATAATTATACAGACTAATTTCCCTATGTAAGAAAGGACAACATTTTCTTATTCCCCATACGATGGAATGCTTAGAGAATATTGAACTTTTTCTATAAATGAGACCTTACAACCTAATCCATTTCGTCGTTCGGGGTCCTGTTACGTATGGACTGCTTCTATTGAGATTGCTTTTCGGCGGATTACGATTTATACCGTTCGGTGCTCGCCGTAACAAAGCAATATTACTCTCGTGGTTTAGCGAACAAATGCTCATCAAGTGCAGAAGTCTAGGAGTCTGCCCCTGGTGGCTTGGTAACGATTTCATTTGAAATTTGTGGTTTTAATATATACTTGTCACAATATTGTAAAACAATTTTATATTTCATATCTAGGGGCGAACCCGAAACATCGCTAAAAATGATTAATAAAATGCTCTTAAAATGTTTTTAAAATGCCCTAAAAGCAAAGAAAAATGAAGCAAAGAAAAATTTGGACAAAACCTGTTTAGATGAACGACTTAAGTTGTTAAATATATTATTTTTGCGGTTTCTTCCTTTTGTTGAAGAGAACTCAGCTTGCAACATTTGGACTGTTTCTTTACCAGGAAATTTAAGTTTTTAGTTATAGAGAAATCGGCCGAACCGACAATGGGGCGGGTAGGTGTCACAGGAACATGAGATTGCTTACACACAACGGGTGACATTACAATTTCTGGAGAAATCGAATAGGCTACTCAGGAATTCTGTGGAGAATATTGTTTGCCTCTCGTAAATATTATTTGATGCAAGTACCATTAAAATTATATTAACCCATTAGTGCCCACAATGATTTTGTTCACATAGCGCTCGCCCATTGTTGTCGCGTTCGTGTTTATATGTTTCTGTGTACTTATATATAACTGTGTACTTATATATAACTGTGTACTGTTATGTTTCGTTTGGGATGCCCACTTCTATGGAAGAAATAATATTCGGAAATTATTGCACAGACAACGCCCCTGCGTCGTTTCCGGAATTTTTGTTACAAGATGGTGACCCTGGGCACTATAATTGTGTATGACGCTGGGTTAAAAACGATGAAATCAGTCGAAAAAAGTAAACTAGTGGTGCTACAAATGGCACAGACTTTTTCGTATTAGTTTTCTATTTCCTTTGGTGGTGAACTGCCACATACTCTTGCCAACTGCCATCTATCGCCGCCCAAAATACATTTTTTAATTTTTTTTCTTAATATTTCGATTTTCTTATGGAACGGAAATATTATGATCTGGTCTCTCCGGGTGATGCCGCGTTGATGGCTGAGGTGCCGACGTTTCAACCGATATGTCGGTATCACCCGGGATCACCCGGAGAGCCCAGATCATAACTCTGGCCGTTGAAGCCTACGACATCGGAAATATTATGTTAAAAATATTAAAGAACAGTGAAACCTCGTCCTAAATGGCAATTTTCATTGGAAAATTTGTAGCGGTTTTTATGAAAGAGGCGTTTAAGTGCTGCTGTAAATTCGAAATTTGAAGCCGTTTTTCACGGAAAAGTTTTGAGTTTTCGAAAAACTTTATTTAAAACACATTTACTCGAGCTAACTTGAGTTAAGTTTTCACAGAAAACGGTTGAGTTTTCGAGAAGCTTTATGACTATTTAAAGCACATGTACTCATTAATATAATAATGTGAACAAATTGTCGCTTGTGTAAATATTAACAATGTGAGTGACAAGTCAAAACAATTACATTTTTGTAAATTTTGAAACTGAAAGAAACAACTACAAAGAATAGAGTGAAGTTAGAACAATCCCCACTTTATGTTTAGAGAAAAGATTTGGAGACGTTATTCAGAAAATCTTCTTTTTGCCATTCTTTAAAACTGCAAATATTGCCCGCAATATGGCGTGAAAACTACACAACTTGTTAGTTTCCCCCCCTTAATTTAGCAACTGGATTTATCAACTTTTTCTTTATTTGGGCCCGGCAATGAATTTTTTCTGCCGATAATCCGCGTTTTTTCGCGCAGCATTAACTTTCTATAACTTTTCCTATACGGCGTATATTACTCCGTATATATGGGAATGTTAAAATGACGTATTAGAGGAAATCGACCAAAAAATGACAAAAAGGTTAAAAAAATTGGTTCGTTTCCTTTTGTCATAATTAAGCTGCGTATATATAGGCATGAAAAACTAGAAATAAGCATGCAAAATAGGCCTTTAAAAACGTAAAATATGCATTTAAATTGTTAGTATATTGTTCTCTTATCTTATTTATGTACTAAACGTTTCTGAAGGTAACATAATATTGTTACCTTCATGGAATGTTTCCTTTATCATTATTCTAACAAATCATTTTACAATTCCTTTCTATCATTGTCACGGAAATTCGAATACAAAAGGCTGAATCGCAGTAGCTATCATTAAATACAAGCTAATACTTAAATAATGCACACATTTTCTTTTTTTCTCACCTTTAATTGAAACATACTAATTGAAAACATTGATTTGCTTCAATCGCCTTGTATAACACAAATGTAACTAGTGGTTTTACCACAGTACTTCCTCGCATTATTTAAAAAAATTAAAATTTTCAGTTTTCAAAAATTCCCATAGTTCTACAAAAATGAGACATGCGCCATTCTTTTCATCGTTTCTTATTCTAGTAGAAGACAATTGTAGCAGTTGTTGAGAATTACTTTTATTTTTACATTAATTTCAGACAGAAATTGGGTAAAAAACACTCGTTAAAACAACTCATCACATTTTTTAGTTCTGATTTTTTGGAACAGGTTGCATTTAAGACAATAATCTCTGTATTCAATATTGTTCTTTTGCAATGTTAACTTTTTGCAATTTTCGAAAGTACAGGTTTCGCAAAAAACTGCGCCTGACAGCAATTCTATAACGCATATTGATAGTTCGAGGAGTAAATTTTAAGAAACAATTTGGAGCCGTTTTAGAGAACCAATTTGTTTTAAAATTCGAAGTAAAAATAACTCTACGACAACTCTTAATATTAGTAATACGCTGTGGTGGCAGTAAAAGGAAACATAGATTTATCGAGAGTTGTTCGATTTCTCTGTACCCTGCAGGATAAGAACGAAAAACAAAACGTACACTTAAAAAATTGATTAAGGATAATTACATTCTGATCAATAAATACGCCAATAGGCAACATTTGGGCATTAAATACAAAAAAAGGCATTTATCGGTATATTAAAATTTGCATATAATGCCCCTAATGCTCCAAATGAATAAGAAACACAAAATATTGCGTTTTCAATTGAAGGAAAAAATAGGCAAATAGGCTAAACCCGCAGCTTAGTCATAACATAAAATTAATGTCTATACTAAAAATCATTGTTCTAAAATGAAAAGAAAAAAGATACATTTTATTAAAATCGACCCCTATTCATAAGAATTTTTATAAGGAAACACCCTCATGTCAAACTGTTTCTAATGTAATTAAAAAGGAAGTAAAGAGTAAGCGATTGACAGTAGATTTCCAACATGAAAAGTGTTCGAAGTGTGTTTTTTGGTTGTCCTGAGAAAATGATAAACCTTAGTAAAGAGTTCCTCATGCCATATTCACAATTCTTAAAGTTCGTACCAAATTCACATTTTTCACAATTTTTCCTTGTCAGTATTACTTTTGGCGATGTAACTATCAGTCATTGTTGAGATCGAATGCTTCAGTGACGAGTAGTACACCCGACAGGGGGTTTTCGAAATAAATTGGGATGACTTAATCTTCGACTTCCAATCGCTATTTCATATATCCTTTTATGGAGAATCCTCTCTAGTAAATACGCCCACCTGATTTTTAGGACCATCATTCTCTATGTTAGCACGTCTATTCTGTCGTAAATAGATGAAGGCCATACTTGTAAATGTGCCACTTCAAGAAAGTCATGATAAATGAAACTAAATTCGATGATGACATAACAAAATATGATAATTGACAATTCGAGACTGTCACTCTCCTTCGAAAGCGTTAATGAATCTAAAACTTTAATTGTGTTAAGCATAGAAAGCACTTTAATACTGTAATGTGTAATGTTTTACTGTCGTATTTTTTGCTCCGTCGTTTGGTACGCTTGCATTATTACTAGCCCACTGAAGTTGTCGCATTACTTGCGCACACATCTAATTTGGTTCGAGAATTAAGAACTTATGTGGCCCTACGTCGAGTTGTGGAAAGGAAAAGGAAAACAAATGGATCTGCTACGTATATGCCAGAAGGTCAAACTCTTGAACCATTGGGTCGCAAACATACGTACATATACTATTGAGATTTGGGAAGTGCGACTGCTTTGAGATCTGTAGCTGCCAATAAATTATATAATTATTTTATTATAGTTTCTTCCATTTCCTTGTGCTTATGACCAGTTCACCATTACAATTGTATATCAGTTTTCGCATTTTTCTTTTATCACAATTATTTTTTAATAATTGTTCATATTAAATTGCGTTTTAAACTTCCTTGGATTAGGGACAACCATTCATTTTGTTAATGGTGTTTATTTCATTAATGCCAACCTTTTAAATTGAATTAATAAAATAAACATTATTAACCTTTTTAATGCCAAAATTGAAAGTAGAAGCTTTACTAAGAGGATCTACGCGAACTCCAATGGAAAATGTAATTCCAAACGATAATGTATTTTTCAATGAAAACTCGTGTATAAGGAATAAGAACAATTTATATTTTCTAAAAAAAACTGTTTACGGCTTTTGTACTACTTTAATTTTTATAAATATTCTGCCACCACATGAATTTCATTTCAATTACTATTACATCCAACACACATAACTTTGTTTACTATGATGTTTATCTTTAAGAGCATTTTTCAAATATATCTAAATATTACTTAAAATTTGCTGTTCAAATACATTTTCAAATTTCGCAATAAATAGTAGGTAATAGACAAGTTTAAAATTATGACCATCAACGATAACGCGAAGATATTTATTTTTATTTAAGTAATTTGAAGAAACGCGCAAATTTTGTCCGTACCTAAGATTAGAAAATATTTTGATAAGTCACTTCTTTCGTCTGTGTTGTCAAACACTGGTGTGAAAAATCGTACAGTAATTCGAATACGCGGTATCATGCGTTATCGGAGCCCGATAAGTCGGCCTCAAACATGTGTGGACGAACATTTGTGAAATCAACCAGTATTCGTGACCGAATGTTCTCTGAAGTTATCTATTTGCCACCATCAGTGATTGCCTGGATAACGCAAACATTCATTTTTATTTAAATAATTCGGGATAATTCGGTTCATAATAATCCTTTTAAATAGTGTTTTTAATTTCCTTCAAACTGCAACATTTAAATAATGTTTCATCTGAACTTTGTCAGTTATACGTTTCTTTACTACTGCGCATGTATGTATGCACTTCGGAACAACAGCTCTCTACGAGCTAAGGCCTACCAGTAGCGTCCATGCCTTGTGACCATGGGTTAAAAGGTACGTACCCCTACGCTGTCTTTTGGTCTTCTCAACCTGAGAAGTGGGCGTTCCCATCGTCATACAGCGACAGATTCTGGGGGATAGCAAGGAAAGCGCACAATATGTTTTTGCCCCGACCGGGAATCGAACCCGGAGTTGCGCCGCGGAAAGCGAGCACGCTAACCAATGAGCCACCGAGGGCTACTGCACATACGATGTCCCCAATTAAAGTGGTGTTTTTTTGTTGTTTTTTTTCCTTCTTTTCTTCTTCTTTTCAGATGCCTTCAATATAACGATACTATTTCAATGCTTCTTTTTATGGCCAATGTAATGAAACATTAAGTTAGTGTATACACGACAAACACTAATTGTGCACCAAGCCATCGAAAAAAACACGAATAGCGAATATTCGTAGAAGAAGAAGGTACGTGCGGAGTTTGATTTTGAGGCAATTGCTCACATGCTCCTCTGTGCAGCTGCGTGTGTCCAGCTTTCTTTTATTTTCGTTTGTTACTAATGCTGGTGCTTTGGATACTTGCCCAATGCCCATCCGACATGGCCTGAATTGTTATGCCTTTTCAAGTTCCGCACAACAGGGGCATAAAACCACCGTCGGCCCTTGTAGAGTTGTACTCCAGAAGATAATCTTTAGTACGTGGACCAACGCTACTACTGGCTGAGTTTCAAAGTAAGCTTTGCCGCTGCCTCTGCTGCGACTCTAGTATTTGAGTTCCGATGGTGGCGCATGTTCGGAATTAGCTGTATAGCTACAGATCAAATTGAGTGGCTGCCTGAAGAAGAATTCTAGCGCTCAGCTGCTCTGATCGGTAGTTTTCTTTTGCTTTTCGAATCAATGACAGGTCAATGCCGGAGCAATGTACGCTAACTAACATGCCACGGATCACGCGCGATCTTTCTTTCCTATTCCTCCTCCTCCTCCTAACCTTTTCACTTATTCACTTACAAACACTTCACATGCGCCACACAACCATACGAGTCGGGAGACTAGTCATGAGCTTAGAGCATATTATGGCTGGAGTGGTGCCTCGTTGGGGGCGACACCTGGAGAAGGAAATTTCCTGCAAGACGACCTGCAGGATTGCGCCGGATCTTACTATCCAGCTGGGTGTACAACGCCACGTGATGAAACAGTAATTACACTAACGGGACTAAAGACCATGACATTTGACACACCCCGAAAAATGAATCAATCAACCAGCGCTATTTGGATTGGCAAATTTCCTGTGCAATGTGAGGTAAAGCATTTTTCTTGTGAGATATTTATCGTTTTACTAGTGTTGTTATCAAAACAGGTAAACAGTTCCATATAGTATAGCAGTCGTTCAGCAGTTTATTTTGTATTTTTTACATACGTTGTTAAGAAAGATTTATTTTAACTCATATTGGCAATACTGATTTTTTATCCAATTGTAGATGTAGTAAGGGCTTAAATGAAGTTAAACCTCTTGAAATACATTACTCCCCATAGTATGTCAGATAGAGTTTTTAACTGTTTTTATCTTACGTAAATATATAAACTTGCGAAATGAAGTTTTAGGATACGAGAAAATATGAAATGCAGTTACCAATACTGTATTTACATAGTTTTCGTTTGCAGTCAAAATTGCACTGCCTCTTGAGGGTCTAAATGGAGTTACACCACTTACGAAGAGGCAAACAAGGCTGATAAAATTTATGAAATGCAGTTAACAATCCTGGATCGACGTAACTTTTTCTTACCTATCAACATGTGAGAAAAGGGCGAAGTGACTAACAAATCTTTATACTTTTCGCCTACTACTTACATAGTAAACGTGTGGTACTACAACATCAGTTATTTTCTCGCAAGTTTTGTAGTCTTTGAAAATTTAGAAAGATCGATGAAACCAGAGACCTGAACCATTTTATACGCGTCTTTACTCTATCCGAGAAAAACAATTTTAAAGAATTGGTTCAATTATTTAATTTTTTGGCATAAATTGAAAAAACGTCCAGCCGAAAAGTTACGCGAGAAGATTTTTTATTTAAAAAAAATTGTATTTGATCTTATTTTAAGATCAGATTTTTTGACTACATTTTCTTTAAGATAAATATATCTACCATAAATATTAATTTTTTGCAATTTTCAAAAATAGAGTTCGTCGATAATTCAACCAGAACCAATCTTTTGTCGTTCTTTGCTACATGCAACGAAAACAATTAAAGAACACAAATGGAGTAGTTTGTGAGAACAATATGGCCTATATATCACATTAAATTACTCATATTTTCCAAAAATTGTACATGACATTTTAAGGTGTATTTGACAATAGATTTCATTAAAATTCTCAATCTTTAATATAGTAGTTTAGGAAGACGCCGAAAAACATTTTGCATATTTGCGGTTTTCGAAAACTCAGTGATTTCAACGAATACGAGACCTGCACCATTGCGTCTCATACGCCTTTCGAGAACAAAGTTTCATAAAAAATGTGTAGCATTTGTGGGGAAAATTGGAAGTGGTTGAAGCTTCATGTAAAGTTACCTCCAAACCCAAATATCCATTTCGCCGAGCCACGAGTTCGTTCAGATCGTTTGGGGAATATTAATTTTGGAGAAATTCAGCTGAACGGTTTAGGCGCTAGCATTGACCACAGACAAACGGACAGACAGGTGTTTTGTCGTCAATCGGATTTTTGGAATCAAGGATCCCCAAAACATGGATTCTGACTACACAACGTGTCATGATAAGTAATTTATTACATATAAGAACAATCAACATTTTTTTCTTTACCATTGCCACTCAATAAGAGCTTTTCTGCCGAAAGATGTCGGATTTCCGTCACTCATTTACAATAATTGCTCTTTCCTTGTAATACAGTATGGTGAGGCGAGAAAGGGAAAGAAAAGAAGGGTAATGCTGCAGCGGAATGTGGCGATTCTTCAACTGAAAAACTCGCATTGTGGGGCCTTGATATTGAAGAAATTGATAAATCTTCTTCCTTATCTGTAGTAAATTACTTCGTCCTACACATTGTGTGATCAGTATCCTTACTTTGTGAGTCCTTGATAGCGAAAATGTGGTTTGCGGCAAAACGTCTGTCTATCCTCTCGTTTTAAGTCAACACTAGCGCCTAAACCGCTCAGACGATATTCCAAAAATTCATATTTCTGGATCGATCTGGCCGACATTTTCAAAATTTTTTCAAAAATGGCTCAAAATTTTTGGACTAATTATTTTCTTGGATGTGGATTCTTAGTGTGGGCACAACTCCACCACAACTCATGTTCTATCGGGGGTACGAGTCTCCTGGGTGGGTACCTGAGCTTTTCGCTTTTATCCTCACCCCCCATCGCCGCACGACAGGCCGATATCCGGATCCGACCGGAACCCAGTACGCCTTCTCGGCAATCTTCCCAATCAATAGGGCCGTCCTGCCGGCTCAGAGCTACAAGCTATCAACGCTAGTACCGGAGTCAATGTCGCCGTATGACAGCACGCCACTCACATGCGCCGGGACACCGAGTCGCTCCTCTTTGCCCACAGTATTGGGCCACTGCCACGACGAAACCAAGAGCCCAACTGGGGGCCACCCGAACTAAGGTTCGGGCGGCTCGGGGCCCTCATCCCGAGTCCTCACTGCCTACTCTTAGGCTTCCGATGTGAGTACCTAGGCAACCTGACGAGAGATAAGGACTTTTATATGTGGATTTCAGAGTATTCCTAAGAATCTCCTTCACCGAATGCTGCCCAAAGGTCGGCACGGCAGGAGCCCAACGGGTGGGTTACCTGATTGAACCGGCAACCAGAAACGTGAACATTTCTACTCACTGCCTTCACCTTGAAGTTACGCCGTGAAACTAAGGGTCCGGATGGTCGTCTAGAACTCTCCACCAGAGGCTGTACCTACCTACGCAGACACGATCCCTCAGAGGGGATTTTCTCAGATGAGGCAAAGGACGTCTTTAAAAATGGCGCATGTACCATTTTTGTTTAACTCATTAAATTTTCAACTCTTACAGAAGTTACAAGTAGTGCGAAAACGTATGTGCTGTTGTTTCTTTTTCTTAACTGGTCGTTCTCTGATCAGCTTTCTCTCAGGTATGTTGGCAAAATGAACTAGGCGTCCGTTTTTTGATTCCGACTAGAACAACTTGCAAAATGACATAAACTCAGTGTTTATTTAAAAAGAATTGTATAAAACTTCACTCTCTTGGTACTTTTTTAATATTAACTGCTAAGTGAGAAAACAAACTAGTTTCAGAGAATGGCGTAACTCTCATCTACAGTAACAGTCAACAGACTGAGGGCTCCACTGATCGCATAATGTTCGTTCCTACATGGTCGTTTGCTTGGTAACTTACAACACCGTTTGTACTGTTAAACACCCTTGCTTAATCATGATTGTCAACGTCATTATGAAGCTACAAAATGTTGAATTACATCACTTCGTTTTAATGGGCTCATATTTGTATCAGTCTCCTGTTGTTCCCGAGCCTAAGAAATATGGAAATTGATTAGCGTGGGACTCGTCGGATGATTTAGTTTTACTGAGCATTTAGACTGGGTTCTTTCACATGCCACGTGTATGATATGGCACATTGAGGACTTTTTGCCCCCCTGTTGTGGCCCGGGAACTTCTGTTTACAAAGCCAGTATGCTACTCCTCCCCATACCACCGAGACCGGCTCCTTGTGATTGTTGAGCTGCTGTTCTATCGACCGCAGGCTGTCTCCACTATGATTGTGGCGTCATTGCCGGTGTTCATGACAGCCTCCACGTGTTGACGAAGACGAAAAGGCCGGGGGCAGTTTGTCAAGGGTCATGTAATAAATTCTGACGATGTTAAATTCCCTTGTCATTTCTGGCGTCAGTGGTGGTTCTCTTATGTTAAGTCTCGCGGCAGATGACGAGAGAGATCGCATGCATAATGCTGACCAGATCGCGAGTCCAGTGCTGACAAGAAGCCCTTGTTCCTTTCTTTTTGAACAATAATTTTCTAAATAATTTTGATAAGTTTGATCCTTACAAATAATTTATTTTTCTTCCGGGTGGTATAAAATAAGCACTTCATTTATATTGACTCTTCTAATATAGCATGATTTCTTGGAAATTCTTTGGTAAAAATTCTAGGCAAGTAATGGATCAATCTCCCGAATTTCACGATGAGGTACCCAGCAGATATCATTTCATAATACTTGTAATTAATAACTCTTCCAAGTTTTATGGGAAGTAAAATCCGGAGGAATTCACATAGATTATTTGATTCGCTTTGTATATTATTGTTACATCTTCACGTTTGTCATTTGTACAATTTTAGTAACAAATATTTTGAACAATTATTTAAAACCTACTGCAAACTAAAAATTGGTGCAGAAAGTGATGGTATACTTAAAAAAATATAACAAAAACATGTATATAATATGAAGGGTGGTAAGACTTCATATTGGGTTGTTGACAACACAGAAAACCTATTTTTTCTTTCCTCATATAGCTGAAAATATTTTATTTCCTCATAAAGCTGGGAATATTACACATTTAATTATATTTGTAAACAAAAGAATGATACCGTACACATTTAATACTATATAGAGTTTCCGTTTGCTTTGATTATAGCCTCCACTCTTCGCGGCATGGATTTCACCATCTCTGCCGAAGTCACGGAGTTAGTTCAACTTCATTCTCTGAGGAGAGCATGTTTAAAATTGTTTAATAGACACACCGAATTTTCTGTGCTTTTTTTCTTTAAGCAGCAGACCACGCATAATCTGTAGATGTTTTTAGCGATTTAGGGCGCTCCCCTCTCTCCTGGAAATTTGAGTTCACGCCTCCTTATAATATCTTGAAGTGGAGATGAAACTTTGTCGTTTTGGTTAAAATTTGTAGCTTTAAGTGTACTTTATATAGTTTTATTGAACATACTTTTGAACAAATACATTTTTTTCTTTTAACAAAATATGAATGAGTCTGCTGGCCTTGTTCGTCTCTCCAAAGTTTCCAAAGTTTTTCTATATATGCGTTGTGATAATGCACATTCCAAATCACTTTCGTCATGCAGCGTAGCTCAATACTTTATTTTCTCATAAGGAAGTATAGAAAACTCGGATTCCTTTAGAAACGTAAAAAAGTGCTCCAACATCGTTGCAGCTTCAAATGAAACCTCCTGGATACAGGCAAGTAGCTCAACCAACAATCATCAAAATTAATGTTTTGCAAATTACGCTTTAGCTTGTGCGCATGTTTTAGAATCTCTAGATCTGTTTCCGCCTGATATAACGAACGCAGATAATCTTTTTTTCAAACGTTGGGAGGGCAATACTATTGCGTTTCCCTGTCGCGGCAGCTACTGACGTCGTCATAAAACGCTATCCCTAAAATTCACCCCCTCCCCAGGGGGTGCGCCACCCACGTTGAGAATCCGTATTCTTCGAATATAGAGTTAATGTCAAGGAACTGAAGAAGTGAATGAATTTGTTTTGTGGTGTTGAAAAACAGCCACAATCGGCTATTGAAAGCTTAATATTTCGCGTCGTTGTTAAGTTAAAACACATATTTATTTCCAGCACATTAACGAAAAATTTTCAGTTCCATCTTGTGTTTATCGCCACACTCTTTCACTGTAGGTACGAGATGTTGAGTTACCAGTGTGCATGAAGGTTGTACCATACTATGAGTGTCCTGACGAAACCAAAAATGTTATTTTGAAAATATGACTGAACTACAAAAGTCCAATGCTTTATTTCGGTACTGTTATGTAAAATTTAATTGCTTTATGCGATTTGCTTTACTCACCTGTAACATTTCCTGGGCATGATAACCTTTTTCGCACAAAAATTGTGCACTGTATTACATATGTTTTCTCAATTTTACAGAAATAATTTTGGGCCCTTTTATTAATTTCTCGAAAAATAGTTTATCTGCTTCACTGAGCACTTATAGCTTCCCTGTTCGCGGACGATTTCTTATTCACTAATAAACACAAAACCTATCAATTATTGATTGCACTGTTGAACAAATACTTCGAAGTTCAATTATCTTTAGGAATATTAGCACTTATTGTGCAATTTTGTAATTAGTTTTCTCGTAGCATCACTAGTTTCTGTGTGGTTGTTTCTTTTCACCTCCCACGATGTGCTGGCAAATTTTTATTGAGGATTAACCACAGTTTGCTCCTTATCAGTACTACATCGAATTTCATGGATCTTAGAAATTTGGTAAACCCATTGTTAGCTGCTTCATTTCGCTTTATTACTTCGACTGTACGATCACATACTGCGCGCAGTCGCATTTTCGCTACGCTTTTTGTCGCATTTTTTAAAATTTTTAGATATTATATTTGTCTTTTGTATTTTTCTTCTATACACTATAACTAAAATATAATATTTTCTGTGAATTATACCTTGAACACAATGATTTCATCCCGTGTTTCGTACTAACAGGCATTTAGCTTCTAACGTCGTGTTTTGTACTAACAGTGGTATCATCCTACGCGAAATTGGAAATCGTTAAATTTTACCTATATCGATTAAATTTCTGTTATTTCTTGTGCTACGCACAAGACTTTTTTTTTTAAGTTCATGACCAGTATGTTGCTGAAGGCGGTCTACCAAGGAAGGAACAAGGTCAACAGCTCCTTAGACTTTATTGTATCATGGCAACTATGCGAGGCTTGTTTGTGAACACCATCAATTGAAACAATTGATGGGAAGTTGGATCACGTGTCAGCTCCGACGTTTCTAAATGACGTGCGAAACACATCGTTGATCAGTCCGAAGACATTTTTGATTGTGGAAAGATGGTGTGTTCTCAGGAAACGAAATGTTCTTTCACAACGTGGTATATCTTGGTCGTGAAATTGTTTCCCACATTTTGTTGATCACGAAACGTTTGCTTGCAGTCTTACAGTGTTTTCAAATGGTTGAGATGATGGACCAACATGTATGAGAAGCATGAACTGCAGTACTGAGACTCATGCGCTCTTTTGCTTAGAAACCTTGGAATTCATTGATGTAAGTGTTGTGCAATGTACTCCATAGGCGTGCTTACTGAGTGAAATGAATATGTAGTAAGAATAATGAAATGTCTCGGGTTCTTTGTGGAATGAGATTACGACCATATCTCCAAATCTTAGTATATTGCTGTATCAAACAATTACCGTTGCATTTATATGTGGATTACATATGTTTATTAATGTTCGTGACGAAAACTTTTTATCCTCTCATCTGTTTGGAAACATAACTTTTGTTTTTGTTGTGCTTTAAAACGATATGCGGTAAAAACATTTTGTGGTGAATGTACAATCTAGTATTACATAAAAATTACCTGTAAGAAATGTGATCTTCAGTCTTATTCATTAAAATTAAGTAATTTAACGCATCAGAATTATTGAAAGACTTGCAGATTTATTAACGATTTCGTTAAAAATACTAGACATTATGACAAATGTTTTCTTATAAAATGATGAATGTTTATCAAGTTACATAACGGCCGCAGCCGTTTCCTGTGAATTATGAGATTAATCCCATTGAAATAGGTACGGGTATATCCTTAATTTATACACTGAGCAAAAATTCTTGTCAGAAGTTTGAAGGCGTCTAGATTTGGATATTGATCAAGCACATGATTTAGCGAGTGCACTTGCCTCTCAGTGTATGATGATATTTGCGAGATATCGTATTTCTTGGATACACGACAACGGTGCGGGTTTCGGCCAACATACTGTATATACGGGGATGTGTATTATACTATAACATAGGTAATTTGATGAGGCAATTTATTCTTGTTCTAAACTTTGAATCTCAACTTTAGTTCATCAGGATGCGTTAGGAGATTAAAGACGTCCTGTACTTTCAAAATCACTACATTAATTTCGTTAACATTCAAACTTACGAAACATAAATTTATTCATATCATATTTTTCATCTGTTTCATCATTTATTCATATCATATTTTTCATAATTTATTCATATATATATATATATATATATATATATATATATATATATATATATTTATTCATATCATATTTTTCATCTTTTTTCATCATTTATTCATATCATATTTTTCATAATTTATTCATATATATATATATATATATATATATATATATATATATATGCAAGAACGTAATGTTTTTATGAACAATTCCCTTCATGCAAGCAGTGACGTCTCTACTTGCAAACGTTCTTTATGACTTAAAGAGCTTGAGGCCCCCTGTTTAAGAAAGGGAATGATAGACTGCTGCGAAGCAAAAAAATAATAATAAAATAAAAGTTGGCGCAAGTTTCTCAAAACGTTGTTTATGATATTTTTAAAGATGGGACTTTTTTAGAATATATTACATTTGAAACAAAAATCTCTATCTTTAATATTGTATTTTTTGCAATACTATTTTTTTTGCAATTTTTGAATACAAAAAGTTTGTCTAAAATGGGACCAGCACTACTGTTTTTGCTGTCCTTTGATACATATTAGAAACCATATAAAGAATATAGATACGTAAAGAAAGGGAAAAAAATTGGAGCTGCTTTTTAGAAAATAATTATTTAAAATTGTCGATATATCACAGAAAATTACTTATATTTTCGAAGATGTATACATCTACTTTGTTATTATTAGACAATCAGAGGTCTTATTTTTCAGAAAATAGTTTTTATTTTTCCGTGAGAAGATGTAATACGTCTCTCCTACGTGTTATACACAACTTCGGTGTAAAATCATAGTTGAGTCGAAGGGTGTATATATATATATATATATATATATATATATATATATATATATATATATATATATATATATATATATATTAAAGTTTCACTAAAATATAAACAGTTGGTATACAAAAAATCTAGTATGTGCCAATTGGAAATAAGCAGCTCCGCGTCAGTGCGGAAGATAGATCAAAGGACGCTTAGAAAATGGGACCAGCTTCATTTTCGTGAACTCTGAGTTTTCGAGAATTGCGTAAGTTAGAAATAATGGGAGAGATCATTAAAGTTTTAAACGACGGCAAAACTGAGTACGACCGTGCGATTTCGTTTTGTGGCGGTAACGCGCATGGCGAGTTAACTCAATGGAGCTCTCGTTGTGAAGAAAAACTTGCTGGTAGGAATCACTTTAGCAGTTAATGAAATAGTATAATATCGCGTTGCTGTTACAAATAAAGTGTGCTGTTTTAGCAGCTCTCGTTGAAAATAGGAATGTTTAAATGAAAATGCATCTTAAACCATATAATTCAGTATATTCGTTACAAAAAAGTGAAATAAATTTTGTGTTGTTTTTGAGAAAATATATTGTATTTATGTTTAAACCCATGTAACTAAAAATTACCCGAAAATACTTAAAAATATAACTGGGCCTAAAACGATTTTGTAATCTAATAATGAGAAATAGATCGCATTATGTAAAAAATAATTATCTTTATTATTGATAGTGTTGGAGAGTTTCGAAAAACTCGAAGTAAGTGTTCATCAAAATTTCATCGGCTTGGAAGAAAATTTACCTATATCATATTTGTAAGATAATCTTATCCAGGAAAAGAAAGAAGGCAAAAACTGATTCCATTTTTGAGGAATTTTGAAAAAATAATTGTATAATAAATAAGTTTGAGTGTACAAAATAAATAAGATGATATATTTAATAAATAAATTAATTCTAGGAGCTTCAAAGAAAAGTAACTCCAAAAATTATGATCGTTTCAAATTTGAACGTCTTGAATTCGACAAGATAGATAGAGAAAAATAGATTGTGGGGGAATTTCTGTGTATGGTTTATGCTTTACACAGACAAACAGAAAGTCATTCTGATATTAAAATAATACATTATTTTCGATATCAAAGATTCTCAAAACATATTTCCATCAATATCTCTACGGCGATATTTACAGCATTACATTTCTTTTTTTAAAAATAATTTTTTTAAGTCGCATCAACGTCTATGGTTATTAGCGACTACAGATGAAGACATTTCATTACATTCCCATCGATTATAAAATCAGCGTATAAACAAAATAGAATAAAAAAAAAATTATACCTCACATAATTTAAACACACATTGTTGAATAAAAAGTACACGTTTCAAACACATTTAGTAGAGCTATATTTCATTGAGAATATTACTTGATTTATAAAATTGTAGAATTTTTTTAGGTAATCCGCAAATGTTAGGATTAGTTTGTTGCTCTTGTTGATCTACATTGTGCTTTCGTCTCTTTTGCTGAAATAGAGTAATATGGTATTACAAATTATGGATGTTGAGAGAGGAATTGCAGGGCACAGGTGGGAGGGGGATCTCTGGATAGAAGGTATTTATGACTAAAATTACAATGACAATTTCTTATGCGTGATAAGGTGACCTGTTATATTTTTATAAACGTCTTCGCAAGTTTTCAAGTAGGAAAAATTTACTTTTTTTTTGCAGATTGGCAGACTTCAAGGTTCTCCCTTAGTTGCCCCGTCTCGTTCGCATTCCCTGATGTGTGTCCATAGATCCGTCCATATACATATCTTTATAGTACATACAGACTATTATAAGAAAACGTAAGAGCAAATCAGGATCATATTGTCTACAAAAGTTATGTCGGTACAGTTATTCTACTTACAGCTACAGTACTTCTCTTAAACAGTTTTTCTAGTTTAGGCCAGAAGGAATCCAGATTCAATTATGGAGTACCGATGCACAAAGAAAACATTATTTCCCCTCCAGTTACATTATTGATTCCGAAACATTTTTCTCATTAAATGTTTCCTTGTGGGAAAATGAACTACGTTCCTATGATAACACTATTCCTAATCACAAATATGGAATATTTTCTTTTTACACTGGCGAAATATTTTTCTAAATCCAGTTGCATGGGCTTTGCCGAATGACGGAGAGATATTATGAATTAAATTGTATTGTTAGCTGCTAATATATGGATCTTTAATATTACATCAAAAAACTATTGTAGAGACTGAAATATTCACTATTCAGTAGGACTACATATAGGCTGCGGCGTTCGTCATTGTATGGAAATTTTGGGTGAGGATGTGTGATACTGCATTATGAATGTTAAACTGTGTTGTTTCAACCGGATGCGAAGATTTATCAAAGGTTTCAAGGATAAAAGTTAGGGATTTCTTTAAAACTGATTATGGAAAGCGGAGGCACGCGCATCGGTATATCGTTTATTCATGCCGGTTCGCGAGCGTTCACCCTAAAAGACGAGGGGACTCCAGGTTCTTCGAACTCCCGGGATACGTCTGCAGGAAGACCATCGAAAAATTACATTCATTGACACTGCTTAACGAGGTGTTTCCGGTTAGAACTAATGAATCTTTATGTTACGAGTACTTTATGCGACGTTTGCAGGAAAGGTGTGAGTTACATATCAGACCAGTGTCAATGATCTCTCAGTTCGTATCATTTAACATATATTAAAAATTATTAGAAAAAATCGCTGCATTTATTCCTAATTTTTGTATTAAGCTTTTTGTTATCAAATTACTAGCGGAACCGGGCTGATGTTCTACCCTTCATCGCCCTCATTCTCCTTCTCTCTCCCTTTCTACGTGTCTCTCACCGACTCTCCCACTCTCCGTTTCTCTCTTCGTCGCTCTACGTCTTTCTCTCTTACACTCTCCGCCTCTCACTCTCCGTCTCTCTCTCTCCCCGTCCCTGTTTCAGTCTGTTTCACTCTCTCTTTCTGCCTGTCCCTGTCTCTCTCTGTCCCTCTCCTTCACATTTAGCTGCATATTCTGCGCGTCTCTGAGCTGGTGGGGTAATATCGAAACCAACCAAAACCACGTTCGCCTTGCGCTGCGGGGTAGCGGAAATCAGGTAACACTACGCTCATTTTCGCTGTACTGAAATCTAAGGTTGAGATGTTCTATAGAAAAAAATGTTTCTAATAGTGTAATATTTATTACGCTTTAGGCAGTGTTACATCTGCTGTTTAAATTTTACCTTGCCGGGAATGAAACCCTAAAAATTTGCCTTGTCGGGAATGGTGGCTGAAAGCCAAGTACTTCATCCCCTTTAGACCACATGTGATCTGCAGAATATACGTTATTTTGAAAGTTCTTTAATGAATTTGCTATACCTTACTATCGTTCGTGCTTGACTGAATGATTTAGTGTATTTTGTGAAGAAACAACAATCTTCCAACATTGATAACAAATGTATTAGGTGAGTTAACGTGCTTATTTTCAAAACTGAATAGTCCATCACGTATGAGTATTGACGTTATTCTTGATCTCTTAAAAGAATGTTTCGGAGATGTATTACGAGGTCACTAGGTGTGATTAAAAATATTTCTTTTGATGAAAGTTTGGATGTTGCAGGGGCTGTGTTATAAAATGTTAAGTGTAGAATTGAATATTGCATGCTATTAAAAGTGCCTTACGGAACTTCGGAATCATGTGATGTGAGAAGTTCATGGGTCATGAAACGATATCATTATTCGCATGTTATCTGAAAATTAATTGGGTATAATAATAGGCGATATCATCATCACACGTTTCAAGACGAGAAGAATATTTAAGTGAATACTTTTCGGCAATATTTCTACGAACTGGTGTTCTACGTAAAATATATTCTTATTCTTCTATGTGGTAATGGATGTTTTAGATTGACTTGAGCTGTAGTAAATGGGTTGGTATTAAAGAGGTAATTTGTGTTTTTGTTGGTAATGTTGTTTGTTATTGTTTTTAATGATGGTGATGGGTATGTGGTAGCGATTGTTTTTAGGTTTAATTAGCAATAAGTATATACTAATATGAAAAATTATTTGTCCATTCATTATATCAAGTAGGGGTATTATGAGGATCAGTTACAAGTAATTGTATTGTTGTTTGTATCCTCTGGATGTTTTTATTAAAATTGTACTGATTTTACTTTGCCCAGTTTCTCTAAACAAGAACCTGTACTCTTTTTCGCATAGAAAAAAAGAAAGAATGCCTTCGGTATTTTTTCGTAAACAGCATTCTACTGCGCAATGATTGAATAACTATAACATATTATTTTATAACGTAATTCAAAATCTCTGTTAGGGCATGCACTGATATTTCTAAATATTTGTGAACTTTTGCCTGTTAACAAAATTTTGTTGGATACAATTTATTAATAGTATTATGCGCTTGTGTGATAATAGATTTATTTACTATTCGTATATTTATCTCGGTTATTATTATTATTATTATTATTATTATTATTATTATTATTATTATTATTATTATTCATTCACATTCCCCAGAATCCTGAAAGTGACATGTGTGTTACTACAATAGGATACTTTGGTGTTCAGTATTATTCCAACAAAACGTACATTCTGGTATCTCGTATTGACCGACTAGTACAGAAAATGGGGAGAGCACTTGGAATCTAGGCGTAATTAAGCAGGGTCGCCCAGAGAAAACTAGATGCCTGAGGCAGTAGATCAACGGGTCTGCTTATTTCAAACAAACTTTCCGCCCCTTCCTCATTGTATAAACAGAATTTATTTCTTCATGTAACAGATATAACTTATAGCGGTTAATTTGAATTAGAGGTAAATACATTTATCTATTTAGAATGAAAACAAATCGGGCTCCCAATTAAGTTCGAGATTGGGGCACGTTGGCCCAGGTGTGTTCCCCCCGCGCCCCTTCTAGGCGGCACTGGGTGTAAGGCAACCGAAAAGTTTTAAGCCACGCATGAATTTCTTTAAGTATTTTCTGTTTCTTGAGCGGATAAAGACCGCATTTTAACTTAACGATTCTTTCACTGTTATCGTTAGCATGATTATCATGATAACTTAACATGATTCTTTCACTGTTTGCGTTAAGTTGTCTCTACACCGTATAATAATCATCTGTAGTCGTCCGTGTGCAGAAAGCTGTGAATTGAGTTTGTAGCCACTACTTATCTCGACAATACACATTGCTTATGTTTCCTTGAGAGACGCTCATTGCATCCTGCGAATGAACTGCCTCCTGTCGGAGAATGAGTGAGCACCTTCGTAAGTTGCCGGTTCTCTGCTAGCGACATAGGGTTGATACGTATCGTATGGATTGCTCACTGAGTACAAATTGTCTCTAGCCCTGCAGAGTATGTATCAGAGAACAAATCAGATGATTATTCTTCACTGGTCCTTCGAGGAAATACTGAGATGGGCGTTATCTACTTCTAAACACTGAGTTTGGCATTTGTCCCAAATATCTCTCCTTTTATTATTATTATTATTATTATTATTATTATTATTATTATTAGCTATTTTTACGCTAACTAAACCATCGATATTAAATAGACTTAACTCACTATTGCGCTCTATTGCTTTTGCGTAACCAAATATTTTAACTATTTATAGTTAAAGTGATGGGAAGGGATTCTGGAACTCAAGAAAACGTGCGCAGATGATCTTCTCCCCCATACGTCACGTACAATTTTTACTGTTTTTTGACTAAATAAATCTAAATCTAAATCAGATTCCTGCCGATGCCTGCCTGATCTTTACACATTTTACTCCGGAGAAATTCAGTAGGATAGATTGAATATACGGGCGTTAATTCGCTTAGACGATCAGGTGGATTCCTTAGAGAATGTAGTATGTAATGTACACAGACGTATTTGTATATTCCAAGTTGGTGTAGAAGTATTTGTATATTCCAAGTTGGTGTAGAGTACATAATTATACATGCAGGCTGCGACGGGAAAGAGAGGAAAGAATGCACATCCACGACTTTGAGTGTGCGCCTGCCTCACCACATTTTATCATTTGCTAGCCTGATCAAGGTAAAATGACGAAACTTTAGTCGCCGATGTCTACCGCTCGAAGACTTCACCGTTCGTTTGAATATCCGTACGTTTTTTGTATGTTTTCTATATATTTGAACTTTTTCATAAGCGATTGCGTCCGGCATAGTGAACTTACTAGTGTCCGAAAACGGCTTGGAAAAGCTGTCCTTGAGTGGATAACGGGTATGTGTGCGTCAGCTCAGTTTGTTATCATCGCGTGCATACCTAGCGGCCACCAAGGTTAGTTTCACCGTGCATGCCGAGGGCGAGCTCGAAACGATACCTGACCGTGGAGACATTGGTTTCAGCTGCGACTACACGCATGCGTTGTGCAAGTATCCTCTGGCGTTATATTTGTATTGGGATCCTGGCTGAGCTCAGACTTCGTACTCCGTGTTTGACAAGTGGTTGTCTTAGCATTCCGTACACGTTGCCGGGTTCCCTTCGGCATAACAGAGTCCGTTGGTCGGGAAGCCTCCCGCACTCGGGACACCCGCCGCGGCCGGCGCGAGCAGACGGACGAGGGGCATTTATTCCGATCTGACGAAGAACTCGAAAACGAGGACAGGAACATCGGCCCATCTGGCAAGGACGCGACGTGTCTCCGACAACATATACGATCACATGCTCTCGTGTCGCGGAAGCGTTCCACTGCAGCCTTTATTCCGGGCTTCGCCGGAAGTCTGTAGGCGCGTCGCGACGCGGCGGGAAGAGAACGGAGAGGAGCGGTGCGGCGCGGTGCGACGCGGCGGGATGTCCGATAGCGCGGCTGGGCTCGGCTCGGCGCAGCGTTGCGCGGCACGGCCCGAGGCATCGCGAACACTTGCGCACGCGCACGCCCGGGCCGATAGCCGCTCGGCCGACCGCGCTCGCGTGCGCACGAGGCCGACGCGGGTGTTGGCGGTGGTCTCGCTGGTCGACGGCGCCGCGGCCACGCCGACTTTTCCGTCGCTCCCCAACCGTTGCCGCCGCCGCCGCCGCCTCGCCGTCCATCGGCTGCTCGCCCGCCGGGCCTCCGCCCGCGCACGGCGCCGCCCACTGCGAAAGGCGCCCGTCGCCCCCACTTCCGCCGACGTCGCCCCCGACAACCATGCACCGCCGGAGGCTCCCCGCTGCGTTTCGGTTCACACGGAAGGTAGGCCGGCACGCGGCGAGCGCGGCGCGTTGGAAAGCATACGTTATATCTGGATTCTGGATACTGGTATCAAAGTTTCGACCCTATTACCGGCACCCAAAATGTTGCAAAAGACATTACGTCCCTGGACATTTTCTCTCGCCGATAAAACCACAATCGCCCAGCATTTACATTTTTTCGTTTTTCATATATTACGGGAACATTTGATACTTATGCAGATTATTTTCTATTTTGTTCTTGTCATGCTTTGCATGCGTGTTTAGTATTTTAGTAATTGATTATGCCGGCGATTCTTCTAGAGAAATAAAATTATTTTCCGAATCAAATACAGTAGTCAGTTCTTCGGGGCTCGAATCGACAAATCTTTATCCCGCATAGCGTAACTTCTTCCCCAATTTGTTTCAAGAACTGACGACTTAAATTTGCCCAAGTCTTAAAATGAAGAAAAAGTTCGACATCTCGTCTGAAGTAATATTTTGTTATCCCACTGCTGTATTAGTTTACAGAACATGAAATTATTACTCCGCTATGCTCCTCTTAATCTATCTGAAGATTTGATATACCGAAACGTATACGCCGCAGTTCCCAGCTTATCTTATCAACGAACATTTATTGATTTTCGTTTCCTGATCCTCTTCGAAAGGACGTTTTCTACGTAGACAGGTTTTAGTTTTCCTGTCACTTGTTCTTTTAATTTTGTACAACTTTCAGCTAATCCTGTCCAGTAAGTTTACTGGTTATCATTTCGCGTGGTCCAGTGAGGACTAATACAGTTCATAGAATAGAGAATAGTTTAATATGAATGGTATTTGATGCTCATACAAATTATCCGTGCAATGACTAAAATAGTGAATGCTCGAGAATGCATGAAATAAATGATGTACAAGAATATCTCAATATTTGAGTAACTGCTATTCATTTATTAGAGACCAAAGAAAATGCCATATTGTTCGCCTGGAGGGTCAAGGTCGCTAAGGCTGTAGGGCCGTAGTTGCGTCGGCTAGAAAGGTCGCAGGTTTGAACTCCGCCTCGGGCATGGATGTTTGTGTGTTGTCTCTACGTGTCGTCTTCCCGTTCAGTTATTCCAGTGTAAAACAATTAAAGAGCATGCCACATGACCTAGTAGTTAACTAGTGGTGCTTAATCAGCACGTACTTTCACGCAAAATTACACGAAAAGTACTGAAATTTTCGAAAAATTACACATGACTTTATTTCAAAATCTACGTTTAAGAAACAAATTTCATTAAGGCAAAATATCTCAATCTTCATAATTGCAGTTGTAGTATTAAACGACTTCCTATTTTTCAAACTTTTAATATATTTTTAATTCATTTCTGAATTTGTGGAAATTTGCTTGCTTCCACTTACTTGCTCACTTAATTTCATTGCCCGACTAATATCGCGTTTATTAATGTTATAATTACTTTAACTGTACTTTGATCTGCTGTGCTCATTAGTTTTCTCAATATACAACCATGACTATCTTGATTTTAGACGGACAGACAGACAGACAGACGGACGGACGGACAGACGGACGGACGGACGGACGGACAGACGGACGGACAGACGGACGGACGGACGGACGGACGGACAGACGGACGGACAGACGGACGGACAGACGGACGGACAGACGGACGGACAGACGGACGGACAGACGGACGGACAGACGGACGGACAGACGGACGGACAGACGGACGGACAGACGGACGGACAGACGGACGGACAGACGGACGGACAGACGGACGGACGGACGGACAGACGGACGGACAGAAAGACTGACAGACAGACGGACAGACAGACGGACGGAAAGACGGACAGACAGACAGACGGACAGACACGATTTGCCGTCATTCGATTTTTTGGTAATAGGACATGCGTTCTGGCTACAACACATGTTAGAGGATTTGTTTTCTAAATTTAGCAAATAGATTTATCCACTTTTTCGTTACTAGGGCCTTGTAATAAGAGTTTTCTGTCGAAAATTTGCGTTTTTTTCGCGCAGCATTCCATAAGTTTCTTTGTACCCCGTGGCGAGAAAGTAAAAAGCCTCTAAAAGGCATATTAACAGTGTAGCATATTTATATATACCAAGAATGAAGGAAAGATATGACATTCTCACTTTCTGTATCACTGAAAATTGATAATAAAGATTCTGCTAAATTTGGTTGTCATATTGACGTTGCACTACATAAAAATAGTAATTAATTGAAAAATACTAATTTCGATTTATCAATCGAGAGAAATAACGGAAGAAATCATTGGTACTTGCTGTGAATTCTGCGTAAAAACCTTAATTCGTTGACACATTGTAGAATAATTTAGAGGAACAGTGTGATTTTTTAGCTATTTTCTTTTGTAGAGTGTTATTGAATTTTATTTTGAAATATTTGCGTTCCATTATAAAGGTTCATGCATTTTACTGCAAAATTAAAATCAGATGTTGGCTAGTTGTTATTGCTGTAAAAGTGACATTTAGAATTTGACTTGACAGTACATGCAAATGAGTGGAATTTTTACTCAAAATTTGTTATGTTAAGTGAGAACATAGTATCTACCGTAATTATCTATAACTACTGCATGAAATTCACGTGATATGCGGAAACGAAGTGTACCGGAGGTGTAAAAGATAAAGTAGATAGAGAAGACAGTGAAGGTATGGACGGTTGAAGCATTGAAACACGAATGACGTAATACGCTTAAAAGGAATTGCGTGAATCACGTATTGTTGCGTCATGTTCGACGCAGCCTTGTTGATTCGCGTGCTTCATCCTTAGAAAGTGTAATTTAGAGGCGTTTGAGTTGATGCAGTGGATATAGATCTCCCGGAGCCTGAGTTTGGTGGTACCGACGATGCAGTCCCAGTACGTATGTGTTTTATAATATCTGGTGGGAATTCAATAATTGAATCTTTTTCCGTTAACAAAACATTATCTACACCTCGAAACATCAGCAGGCTTACCTCAACGCTCTGTACTTTCTCCAACGTTATTTAATGTTTACATTAAGATATTTCACATATGTTAGAAGCAAATTTGTACTTTTCGCTGATGACACCTCCAGATTCACTGCAGATAAAGGCATTCTCGTAACCCAAGACCGAATTCAAAATAATCTTAGAGAACTGAACAGACCTGTGGAGAATCAAAATTAATTCATAAAAAAGCTAAGCAAAAATTAACATTTCGAAGACCTAAAACTCTTCACTTAACAATCAATAGCAGCACGATTCAATTGAATACAGGTTCAAATAAATATCTTGTTGTGCTTTTCGATAAAAGACTAATATGGAAATCTCGTATCCTTGCAACAGTAAATAAAACCCAAGGGAAAATGTCAAAAGAGCACCCACTAGTAAACCTCATTAAAAATTAAATGTTAGCTTTGATATGTAAATCGATAATTTTACTTATCTTAAAATATGCGTGTCATGTTTGGGGAATCGTAGCACCTTCATTAATGGAAAAACTACAGATAATATAAAACAAATGTCTCAGAAAAATCATACAAGCGCCCTGGTTTATATCCAGTTCTCAGATCATGGAGATCTAAGTTTGAATTTAATAAAAAATCACTATCCGCAATTTTCGAGTTTTTTATAGTACGTACAATGTTTCTCATTTAACAAACAAAGAATCTAAGACGTAATGCTGTGCATCCATATGCATTTTTCTGGACATAAAGATTGTGATAACTAGAAGATGGATTTGTTGTTAAGATCAAAACTATAAAGGAGTCGAAACGTAAATTCCAACATAAACAAATTAACACTTTTATGCTACACTTTTGATATCAAATTCTGTTATTTGTAAATGTATGGATATGAAATTTGCAAATGTTGCATGTCCTTAACTTATTTGAATTTTCATGAAAAGATTCCTGCCTCTAAATTTAAGTAGGTCGCTCGGTGGCTTGACGGTTAATTGTTAAAAAAAATCGTATTGGAATTATTGCATTGTGAAATAATTCATTGTGGTGCTTGAATGGAAGACAAATCTTTCAGGTATAATGATTGCTGGAGAATTGGACATGCGGGTCTGCTGTTTAAGCAAGTGAGAAATTAGTTGTTGTTTTTCTTCCTTTCTCGTACTTACTTCGTAAGAAAAGAAAGTTGTGTAAGTATGTTCCGGAAAACAGCGAATTTTATGTAGGAAAGCTCTTATTGCTGGGCCCTGGGAACGAAGAAGATGATAAATCCTGCTGCTATATATAGTAAATTACTTCCTCTAACATGGGGTAGCCGGAATCCATGTTTTGGGGGTCCTTGATACCGAAAAATCGATTGACAGCAAAGCAACAAATTGACCATCCGTCTGTGGTCAACGCTAGGGCGTTAACAGTTCAGTCGTTTTTCTCCAAAATTGATATTCCGTGATTGATGTGAACGAACTCGCTTTGGGGGCTTCAACCGGATATTTTAATGTTCTCAAAAATGGCTCCAATTGTGTTGATTAAACTTTGTTCTCGGATTTTTCTGTAACGTGTTATTCTATTTTGATGACATTAGGTGATTGGAGTATTCTGATTTCCATAACTTTGATTACTGTTATGACGCCTACCTTTTCGGGAAGCTTGGAATATACTTCAGTAAAATCGATAGTATCTGAAACGACTCTGCTGTGAGAATAATTAATAGTAAAATTATGTACCCACTAAATCTATTATTGATAATAATATTCTTAGTATGCCCTTATGTCTATTAATGCAGTGAACTAAATACATTGAACGAAATGATTTAAAAATATTGAACTCGCATCCGTACTAGTAAGCGAAATAGTATTGTATCGTCTCAATCGTCAGTCATTTACAGGTACGTCCTCGACGTCCCGTCTTTTTTTTAATTTTTTAAATTTATTTTTATTTTGGTAGACATTACATTGTTCAGTTTACATGTTAACTGTGCAAATGATTGATGATCTTAACCTATCTTATACTAACTTACATTAACTTAAAATTATACATTACAATTTATATAAAACAATATACTGGGAGAGGAAGCAGGTAGCACCTCAGATTAGTATTATTCCAAGTTTGCGAATATTTTATAAAATGAATGGAGGGGAAATCTGTTGTTAATTCTCGTTCGATAATTGGGGGCTTTGCCTAGTTTATAGAAGGATGTTGCTTGAATTAGGGGAAGATTAGTGTAAAAGTTATGTGCAAGATAGGCTATTTGGTTTTTTATTGTGTTTATGTTTAAATCATTGTGTAGTTGATTGTTGGTGATGAACCATGGTGCTTTTGTAATTAATCTTAAAAATTTATTTTGGATAACTTGTATTTTGTATAGGTTGGAATTAGCTGCATTGGTCCAGATGGGACAAGCATAGAGTAATGTCGGCCGGATTATGTAGAGTAATAGAGCATTGGATTTGGAGAGTTGCCTATGTTGATTCAGTAAGGGTCGGAGTTGAATTAGTTTAATTTTGGCTTGATGAGTTTTTGCCTCTATATGTTGCTTCCAGTTGAGTCGGGTATCGAAGTTTAAGCCCAAATATTTAATTGTTTTATTAGTTGGTGTCCAATTGATGATGTCGTTATTTATGAAGAATGGAAGAGGGTGAGTAAAAGGTCTTAATGTGAATATTTTTGCTACAGATTTTGTTGGGTTTAACTTTATTTTCCAGACATTAGCCCAGTTTGCTATTAAATTTATGTGATTCTGAAGCTGTGTTTGAAGAGTTGTTAAAGAATTTCCTGAGATATACAGTGCAGTGTCATCGGCAAATTGAGCGGTGTTTATATGTGCTGTAGTAGGAATATCTGCTGTGTATAAATTGAACAACGTGGGGGAAAGTGGTGAACCTTGGGGAACCCCAGCAGCAATTTTCCTTGGGTTGGAACAGTGGCCTTCGACTGAAACTGAAAATGTTCTATTTGTTATGTAGCTAAGGATAATACATACTAGATATTTAGGTGTACCTATTGATATTAATTTAAAATAGAGAGCTGGATGCCAAATTCTGTCAAATGCTTGCGAAATATCTATGAATGCAGCGATGGTATGTTGTCCCGTTTGAAATGCAGAGTGAATGTGTTCCGTAAGTCTTAGTAGTTGATGGGTGGTAGAGTATTGTGATTTGAAGCCAAACTGGTGCTGTGGAATACTGTTTGTTTTCTTGATATATTTGTTCAATCTGAAGAGTATTAATTTCTCTAAGATTTTTGACATTATAGGAAGCAGGCTGATAGGTCTGTAATTCTCGGCTTTTGAGTGATTCATGCTCGGTTTTGCTATTGGGTGAATGATTGAGTGTTTCCATGTTTGGGGGAAATATCCTGTTCTCAATACTGAGTTTTAAATGTTATTTAGAAAGGCAATAGCTTTCTCTGGTAGATTTTTTAGAATGATTGTGTTGATCCGATCATGGCCTGGTGCTTTTTTATTTGGCATGTCCTTTATTATTTTTCTTATTTCATTAGGGGATATGAATTGTATTTGATGGGGAACATCATATAGGGGAGCATTGAACATTGTCATTATTTCATCGTGTTTCGGATCTTTAGGGGTGTTATTGGGGGTGAAAGTGTCAACAAAGTGTGAAGCCAGTACTTCAGCTTTTTCCATTGGGGAGTATTTTTTACCATCACTAGTTGCTAATGGGGGAATGCTTGTTCTTTTTTTTAAGAGTTTCTTAGTAAACTGCCATAGTGAGTTGTTTTTAGTATTTAAGCTATTGATACATGAGTTGTATTGTTCTTGTTTATATCTGTTTAGAACCTTTTTACAAATATTATTTAGCAGGTTTAGTTATTTTTTTAAAGAGGGAATTCTTAGTGAATTCCAAAGTCTTCTTGTTTTATTTTTTATTCGGATTAAGTTAATTATATTAGTTGGTAGTGGTTTGTGCATTATTTTGTTAACATCTAGGCTTTTTTGGATATGACTGTTGCTAATATTACTAAGTATTATATTGTTGAGGGTCATGATTGCTTGGTTAATTTCTTGGGGAGAGTTCAGGTTGTGAAATGGAGGTATGGATTTATTTATGGAACATTTAAAGTTCTTCCAGTTAATGTGATAAGTATTTAAAGTAGGTGGGGGTGTTGAAGGAGGTTTTTCTACTCGAGTTGAAATTATTACTGGTAAGTGGTCTGAATCTAGTTCATGGTACGTTGTAGAAATGAACTGAGTTTTAATATTAGTAACAGCTATGTCAAGTATATCTGGACTTTTGTTTGAATCATATGGAAAGTAAGTGGGTTCGGTTGGTGATAATATGTTGAAATTCAAGTTCCTTTTTATGTTGTATAAGTATTTGCCAGCTGTATTCGTAGTTCGACATCCCCATGAATAGTGTTTAGAGTTTAGATCACCTGCAATTATGAATGGGTTTGGTAGTTGTAATAGTGTGTATATGTTGGTATTATTGATTTTTATATTTGGAGATTTGTAAGCAGTTACTATTGTAATTGTCCTATTATTATTATACTTTACATTAATTGCTGCTGTTTCGAGTCCGGGCGTGTGTGGTAGAGTAATCTGGTGATGTGGTATACTGGATTTTATTAGTATTAATACTCCTCCACCTTTCGAGTTTTGTCTGTCTGTTCTGATTGTTATGTATCCCTGAATGAAGAATGAGTTTTCTTGGTTGAGATGAGTTTCTGTGATGCATGCTATATCAATTTTGTTAGCATGTAAGAAGTGTTGTAGTTCGGATCTTTTGTTGATAATGCCATTCGCATTCCAGTTTAATATAATTATATCTCTATGGTGATCCATAATTGTTGCTAAATGTCATAGCAAATGATTGTTGGATGTTCTGAATAATTGTTGGAATTAATGAATTTATAAAATTAATGATGTGATTAGTTATGAATTGAGTGATGTTTTGTATGAATGAGTTACCAATATTGAAATTGTTGTAGTTTCTGTTTGTCTGTTTGTTGTTATGTTGCTGGTGATTTGGGTTTCTTGTGTTTTGTTGGTGGTTGAAATTTGTTGCGTGTGAGAAATTAGGTATGTTGTTGGTTGGAGGTAGTGTTGGAAAATTTGTTGTATTAAATTGCGGGGGATTAGGATTGTTCCTAGGTCTGTCATTAGGATTGTTTCTTTTACTTTCTAAAATTTTTCGATAGTATGGACATTCTACTGATCTGAGGTCGGCCCTATGCTTCCCGAGACAATGTTTACATGTAGGAGTGGAGTTCTTTTTTTCGCAGTTTGCTGATAGGTGATCACCTGCACAAAACACACATGAAATTGAATGATTGCAATTGTTTTTGCTGTGACCAAAGTCTAAACACCGGTAGCATTGTAGGGGGCCCTTGGTTTTCTTTCTTCTTTCTGGTTTCACTATGTTATTACCTATTTGTTTTATTTCCAACACGTCCTCGATTTTTTGGGTTCCATCAAAGTCTACTGCCACTACTGGGATGGGGGAATTGTTTTTATACAGACGTGTAAGTTTTACAGCTGAGTTAAATTTGGTTTTTGATTTCGTCTAATATTTCACTTTCTGAGATTGAAGGATGAATATTCTTGATAACTATGGAGTATTTTTTACTAATTTTATCCGAATACGTATGAAATTGTTTTTTGGTGGCCAGAAAATATTTAACTGCTTTTCGGAAGTCGGTCACTGATTGAAATTGGATTCGAATCTTTTGATTTTTGAATTCTGTGGTGAAGTTGGATGAAACATTAGACTTTATTTCATTCGCGAGAGAAACTTGGTTTTCGAAATTAGTAACAAAAATTGGTGGGATTTTATTTTCGTCACTTAGATCATCTGGGATTTCTTCATTTAGCCAACTAAATCTGTTTTTGATTTCTACGTTATATTGATTTTGTAGGTTCGACCCTGCCGGGGGCTGACTGTCTGTGGTTATACGTTTAAGGTCTCTGTTATCACTGTCGTTATCGCTGGCTCGCTTTCCTTGCGACATTACCTTGTTTTGATACGGTTGGGCTGAAGCGGCTGACTGTTGAGAATGCAATTGTTCGTCGGGCTGGCCTGATGATCCGACCCCGAATTGGTAGTTGTTACTTGCGAAGTGTTGGCGTTGAGGCGGTATTTCGATGAAGTCCATGCTGTCGGTGAGATTTACGTTGCCTTCGTCGGGAACCACATTAGATGACTCTTCCGTATGATATAATGAGTTTAGGGCTTCACTAACCACTCGCCCTGTGCTGGATAAAACATTGTGGTTCATTCAGCTACTAAAGCACTCGTAGTTGAATAGCTGGTCACTGAACACTATTACGAACTTAATGTTCTTAACGTTTGGCGTGATGTTGCGCTGCACTATCACACTGAACGATTCTAGCTGCTGTTGGCGGAGCGACTGCACTGGCCCGCAGCTGAAGCGAGAATGTGACGTCCAATCTACCGCTTCTTCTTATGAAAAATGAAAGTCTTTCTCAAATGCAAGACAAACCGTTTAATGACGTGACTTCCGTCTTACAGGTACACAGGTCATATTAACCTAAGCAAATAAGAAAATATCTTAATGAACAGCAAATAAGCTCTTAAGCAAATCCTGTGTACAACATACCTTCCGTAAAACCGAAATGTCCTCGTTCTAGTCTACTTTCCTCGACCTCACGATGCATTCTGCTTCCTTATCCAGGCTCTTCCAATATAATATCCGGTCGGTAGGTGAAGACAAATGGCAATATAACCCGCTTTGTCACAGTAAACTGTGTATGTGCGTGCGTGTGTGTGTGTGCGTGTGTGTGCGCGCGCGCGTGTTTTTACACTCTTGATAGTCGGAAGTTCTTTCAACTAACCAAACTCCCTCGCGGCTGCCATATGCAGGTGCCTGAAGGACCTATCGGGGCTTCCATGCAATCACACCGATACTTTGAACGACCTCCTAACCGGAGGATCCATTTAACTCCCCGATCCTTACGTGGAGGTAGCCCTTGCACTTATCTTGGTCCTGTATAATTATTCTTGCCAAAGGTAGGCTAATCTTAGTGCTTGTTCATTTTTAGACATTAGGGAACCAGTACGTCCAAGGGCTCACTACAGGATCATTCCATGTCAAGTGGTTTAGGGCTCCCCTCGCGACCTTTTGGGATTTTGATGAAATTTTGTATGCCGAGATCTCAAAGGAACTGCTGTTAAGTTGTAGCTTCATGGGGGAACTAGGTTTTCAGATTTTTAGGTTGTTAATATTTTAGACCAATATCCGTTAACGCCGTTAACACTTTCTTAGAAGATCGTGGTTATGTAACAATGTATACAATTATTTATGTTCTCTCTGATTACAATGAACAAGAATTAATGTCAAGAGATATACTTTTAGGGCTTCGAAATGTGCTCTTTCAAATGAGATGTTTTAAATCATTGCATAGTAGTACTTTTCGTTAAAACTGCGTGGAAAATAAACTATTTTGGAGATTTTGGCAAAAAATGTCAATTTTGTACTTAATTTCTACGGTAACGTTGAGGATGGAGCTTGGAATTTTTCATTAAAAACAATTTTTTGTTGGGTATTAGGTGCCAAATTTCAATTTTTGAATTTTAATTAACTTTTTGTTTGTAAACTATGTTACAATAAATTCCAGAATTTTTTAAATATACTATTTTCGACAATATTTTACCTCATTTCGTGCATTGCATGCCTCCGATAGATAATCAAATTAACTTTTTTAATAGCTCAGAACCTGCTGTAATAGTGATACAGATGTGAAAGAATTTCGAAAGGTAACACTTTATGTAAAAGATGGCTGAAATTATTTATTTAGCGGGGTTTTGCCAAAGTCATCTTTTTTAAACTTAATTTACGACTTAATGTAAAGAGCTAGGAGGTTGAAAGTATCCATTAAGATGTTTATATGTTATTAGGCAAGTTAAACATTTCTTACTTAAATTTAAGGAAGATATTCTACATTAAAGCCTGGATTTTTACACTATTTTTCGGCAATGTACTCACTGTGTTAATAAACGAAAATTGATATTAATTTCATGGAATAGGGAGGAAGTTGTACATGTAAGGTCAGTTTCATTTGTTTAGTGAAAATAGATAATGAAACATTGTATCCCACAATTGCAACAATCTTATAGTCGTACTATACAACGATACTACACCGTGACAAGTAAACCGCTGTATCTCAAAAACTCTTTCACAAAAGAAAGTACGTCAGAAATATTCCCTAGAGACTTACAAAATTTCTTCAAAATTTGAGTTTGTCGCGCGGGAAAATCCTGTAAATTGGACCACTTGACATGGAATGATCCCTATACAGTTAGCACAGAAAGTGATCCGGCACAAACAAACATAATACCAAACAGGGTCATATAATACCATGTAGGGTTTCCATTTGATTTAATTATTGCCTCCAGTCTTCGCAGCGTGGATTTCACCAACTCTGCTGATCTCGCGGAGTCAAACTTCATTATCTAAAGAGAGCAAGTTTAAGATCTTTGTTAGACACACTGTATTTCCTTCTTTTTCCCGAAACATATCATGATCTATAGAATTATGATCAACGAATTGAGGAAAAGCATCTTTCTTATTTCAATGTTGTAGAACAGCCACAATGTAGTATTGAAAACTGTATTTTGGGTTACTGACATATTGAAATTGAGTTATTTCCCAGACAAATTTCCAGCACATTAACAAGGAAATTTTCCTTTAGTATCTGGTGTTCCATTCTGGTCTGCATTACATGCAGATGCCTCCCCCCCCAGTCAAGGAATGTTCCTTTATCTTCAACCTGCACAGAAGATGTACGTCACCCCTTACTGTCGAATAGGAAATGTTTCCGTACAAGTAATTTAATGGACAATACGTACGAGGTGTCAGGTTTTAAATAACAGTAAAACAATATAAGTCTCCAATTGATTATATTATATAGTAAGAGGATGTGCAATGCACCAATATTATCGTGCAAAATTTTAGTGACTGGAAAGATTCATAGACGACGTTGATCATCGCTGACTTTCAACAAGAAATGTTCAGTTGCTATTAACATAACGTACGAGTGGGAGATCACAAGTTTTAACTATAAATGTAATGAATATTTGTCTGAAGATCGAGATAATATTTCTCTCCATAACGTGACGATGTGGAGTTGAATACAGTAATTAAAAGGTGATTGGTAATAAAAAGATAGGACCTTAATGTGTTTGTTATATTAATAAAGAAGGAAATGACGATCTATACCTAAACAAATGAATAATTAACACTATCAATCACAGTATTTATACACATACTTTAATAAATACGAACACTCAAATACAAATAATATATAAAACGCCCTCATACACAGAATAATATGTGGAATATTTCGTGTTTGTAGCCTGCGGCTTATACTAACTTGTAAGTCGTAACACAGGTGGCAGACAGTGAAATCTTCTGATGAGATTGAAGTTCAGTGGCTTTGTTACCAAAAATGCGAATGCCCAAGTTGCGTGTATGTTTTTTGATACGTCCAATTAGTTCATAATGCGTCTCGATAATTTAAATGAGCGTCGCGAATGACATGCGCATAAGTAGTAGTTGCACAGATGTACCTGTATATAATCTATTGTGCATCCAAACATTTGATTGCAGGACGGAGTTTTATGGAGTATTGCCCTCTCTTTCTATCCAATACAATTTTACGTAAGACTCTCTCGTTCTACCACAAGCTGTGTTGCCAATTCACGATACTCGGGGTTATTCGGCTTTTTCATCCTGTCTCAGGCGCAAATATAAATCATGGTAGTCAACGATAGATTCTGTGGTATTGATCTTAGACAATTGCGTTTTTACCCCTTATTCGCGGAACTCTTATGAATGTGCTGATTATTTTGTAATTTTGGTTGATTGTTTAATTTGTACGTTCTTAAATTTTCACGATGCGAGTAACTTTTTTATTATAAAAGAAAAGAATTAACATCCAGCGGTTGAAATGACACTGGAAGTGCAAATTTTTGGATGAGACAAACTACATTTCTCTATGAATCATCGTTCTTGAGTTAGACGGTAATAAAAACAAGTATTTAGTGCGGACGAACATCTCATGCGTTCAGTGATCAATGAAATTATATATATATATATATATATATATATATATATATATATATATATATATATATTGTAAACTAACCTAATGTGAGCGGGGGAGGGCGCCAGGTTCAGCTCCTGAAATGTGACTGGATGGAAGAGTTGGGAGGTCATGAATTAGCACAGAGTCATTTGTAACAATTAACAGTTTATTCCTGGCACCAAGAGCTGCCAGGGAAGTTACATGTCGCAAAGGGCGACGCAGGTTTTTTACTAAATCTACTCTGTGAACTGGTTATCTTAATTACTAGTTGTTAATTCCCTTAAGGCTGACATATTAGGCTTACTCTTTGATGAAGCGTGCTATTCATCATTTAAGGTCTGCAGGGCCTGAGCGCGGCCACTCGCAATTTGTCGCCGTTACGATTGTTCTGCGAGACGGCTTCGTCTCGTAGTTTTTCACCAGTGGCTGCGTTGTCTCCGCGGGCGGGCCGAGGCGGCAGCCTCGAGGCAGAGGCGGCGGCAGTCCCGGGTCGCTGACCTTCAGCGGCGCGTCCTCTCTCGGCAGGTAGCGGCAGTCCCAGGTCGCCGGCTCGAGCAGGCTCAGTGGGGCGATTGGCCACGGGCGTTGACGTAACGCGGTGGGCTGTCAATCGGCCCGACGCGGGAGGCGGCAAAGGCTGGCGGGCCGATGCGGAAACGGCGCGGGATCCGGTAGTCTCCCGCCCGAGTTTCCTCCGCGACAAGTCCACTAGTCGCGTCCTAACTAATTCGACTCTGGGAAAGTCTTTCCCAAACTCGCGTCCCGATCGTAAGTAACTGAGTAATCAAGCGAATTTAGCAACCAAGAAGTATCTTGGAAGTATCTCGAAGTATCTCAGAAGTATCACGAAGTAACTCTCAAAAATTATCTCTCAAAAATATTATATCTGGGAGTGTTCTTCCCCCCGTCGCGCTCCGATCACAAGAATGCCTCAAAAAAGTATCCCTGGGAGTGTTCCTCCCCCGTCACGCTCCGATCACCAGATAAGTTTTCTCTCTGCATCTCGTTTTTAAAAGGACTTCCTTTCCCCTTCCCAAAATGTTCCTAGCTCTGAATTTCTCCCTTCCCTCATGGCGAAGCTTCCCATTGGCTGAGGGTGGCTGCGTCGCAGAATTCTGATTAACCAATCATGTGGCAATTTTCCCGTATTTTTCCGTAGATTGTTCTCTGTCTAACACCGGCTTCTCTGTCTCGCTCGCTTCTCTTTGTCAACGGTCCCAGAAACTTTTGGCAGCTGTCTGGACACGTGTTCAAGCAGGAGTGCATTTCACGGATCCTCGACGGTCGGCATGGGCTAATCGACAGCCTACTGTATTTAGTTTGTAAACAGCCCCTGCGGGAATTCGGGTGCCTAGTCCCGGCGCGTGCCAAAACGGGTGTTGGGGGCGGGCATTGTTTGGAAGGGTATCGGTTGAGGGCCGAGAAAGGTTTCGATCACGACGTGTTGTAAATGTGTCTTCCGTGCGAACTCCTTCGGGGCGGCGGCAGTCCCGGGTCGCTGGCAAAAGAGGGGCGCGAGGGTGTGCATTGTCCGGCCGGGCTTCGGCCTGGGCCATTATGTCTTTTTATGAGGGGGGCAATAAACGGTCCGCCTCTGAAAAAAGGGCCTGAATGCGGCGCGTCTCCGCTCAGCTGTCTAACGAAAGAAACCGTCGCGGCGAAGGCAGCGTCCCTTGACCCACTTCTGCCGCGACGCGAGCTATTTCCAGATGTGATTATTATTTTATTATTGGCGACGCCACTATATATATATATATATATATATATATATATATATATATATATATATATATATATGCGTGCGCGTGTATGTGTGTGTATCCCAATACAATATTTAAATGACACAAGATAATTTTTAAACTTGATATTTCTGGATTCACAAGCTCATGTATCCTTTTCCATATTCGTAATTGTTAAATAAGGCATGTCGTTCTAATCAAAGATCGTAGCTTTTCTCAAGCGGAGCGGCTTGTCCATGACGCTGATGTTCTTTGTTGCTCTGCAATATACTTCCTAAGCGAGTGTGACGGTTGGAAAAACAAGCCGTTGGAATCAATTGTTGAATATAGATGCGAAATGTTAATGCTGCTCGTGTGGTGGCATACAATAGATGTTTAATCAGTTACCAATCAACTTTCAACTTTCATCTGGTGATCAATTCATCACGTTGCGCGTTAATATGTGCCTATTACATTTTGTTACGTGACTATAGTGCGTCCGAGCATTGCTATACAGCGCTTATTGGAGAACAGCGTTGCCACTTCTCAGCCGGCGTTTACACGCAATACTCGCCGTGCTGGATACTCGGATTGATATGAATTTTTGCCAGCTTGTTCAGGACCTTTCAAAATCCACAAATACTGATTTTTATGTGTGAAGAAGCATTACAAGTAGTGGTTTTACGACAATTAGTATTCAGACCTTTCATGACCTTCTGCCTGTCGAAGAGCGGAAAACCCCGCGCGCAGCCGCTGTCGTCGGGGTCTCAGTTGCTTCGTAGGACATGCAGACATGCATGCATAAAACGTGTGTTTACATGGCAGGTTCGGAAAGACAATAAGGGCGAACACATGCGTAAGTAATCAAAATACAATTTTTGCAATGATAGGAGTCCCTGAAAATGTTATCACGATATTGGATAAATGAATATCCTTTAATGTCACATTTGTTTAAAAACAAACTATTCACAATAATGGGTTCTAATATAATGAGTCAAAACGTATAGTTTAACAATGCCATCAAGTGCACCGTGGATAAGTTTATTTTTCATTTTTCTTAAAAACAGCATTGGTTTTCGATATGCTTACAACTTATTTCGTTAGAATTATTGAGAAAGCGTATTACTGTGCCTTTGAAATTAAAAAGAGGCCAACGGATGTGACCTTTGTCATCAGTCGTAAAAGAACGAACGCTCTAGAAATCTGACACAGGTTGATAGAAGATAGAAAACACTATTTATAATACTTCATAACACTACAACATTTGAATAGTATGTGGGTTTTGCACGGTAATCTACCAGCTGGCGAAATGGTGAAAATAATCGGTGTACTCGCTTTTTACACCGCATGTCCCGCGAAGGGGAGCTGTCTTCCCACGGGCAACTGACATCAACATCTCCGAGTTTCGCCAGTGTGAGTGTGTAAACGTCATGGTGGACAAAGTTATTTTTCCTACTTTTGTATTAATAAACAAGACGGGATTTCGGCAGGACGTCTAAACCTTTCTTTAGATCGTACGTAGCGCCTACAAGCCTGGAGAAAATTAGCACACCACTTGAACGAAAATTTACTTTACATTTTAAATAGATGATTTCATATTAGTAATTAAAGACTTTTTATGAAAAAAGATGTATTAAATTATTATTTGTAAAAAAACAAACCCCTTAAATGAGAATTAAAACTAAAATATCAATAACAAAACATACACTAACGAGATTTGAATTATTGTTTCGCGCCAATGACGACATCGATATCAAGATCAATATTGCTAATTTTCAGTCAAGTCATTTTACAGGTCCAATTTATTCCCTTTTTAAATGTAAAATAAAGGGAAAATGCCCATTCACAAAGTTGAGATGCCATCGATGGTATCGGGTACTGCAAGGCTTTGGGCGGACAATGCGTAATATGCATTTCGGACATCCAGCTAAAAATTTCCTACATCTTTGCTTTTAAAAGCACGTTTTAAGACAGAATTGCTGGTTGAATGACTTTGGCATTAATAATTTTTCTGTGGAATTTCTAATAAATTTTTAAATATATTTATAAGTATTTCACTGTTTTTAATAAGTAAAATTTAAAAATATATACTATATTTTTCCTTCCACATCGCCAGTTGAGGCACGCTGTATCTTATATCTTTAGAGCGAAAGAAGCGTGGGTGATTCGAATTTTCAATTTTCAAAGATCCCCATTTTTCGAGAGTTAACGTGTTTGAATGGTAATTGGACTTATTTTGTTTGTTCAACTTCAGGTAACATTTTTAAGAAAAACAATGTTCCTTCTTTCCCAGCATTAGAACTATGCTTTGTTCACATTGAGATTTCAGATAATTTCCCCCAAAAATATAAAAAAACTACCCATATGTCGTGAAAAAAGTTTTAAATGATTTGAAGTTTTAATATCGATAAATAAGAGTGCTCTGAGAAATAATTACTTAGCTTCCATATTAAATGTGTTTGACAGGTTCAAAAAAACATTTAAAAATCAGACATATACCTTGTTATTAATCAAACTTTAATCTGTGAAAAAAAATTAAATAAAAATATTTGAGTCGCTCTTGACGGCTCTCGCTCTTTCGAGGAAAATATTGAAAATTTCGTTGGGTACCATATAAGGCACCCCCGAAAATTCGGCGGGCTGTTCGATAGACTGTGGCATCAGCTTGATGGATTGAGGAATATCAATTTACGTGAAAATCTTGGGAACGGTTTAGGCGCTAGTGCTTTTCACAGATGGACGGCAGGCTGATTGCAGAAAAAATGTTTACTTGTCAAGGACCCATAAATAGTGGATTCTGACTAAAGTATGTTTTAGAGAAAGTCATTTAGTACATGCACCACGTACAGGAACAAAAATTGTCCTCGTTTTCTATATTAAGAAACCAATACTCGAGATTTTCTCTCGAAACATCGTCGATTGTTGAATTGAATTTGCCTTATTTTACGTGGCGAGACTCGGGCCATCAGGCCCGCTTTTCCGTCTGACCACGCAAATTTCGCTACGCTCCTTTAATCAACTAGCAGAGAAAGGAGGTATTTCTTGGGCGAGAAACAGGCGATTTGAATTTAGCTCAGAGGTTTCATTTAGGCTTGAGGATCTTTTACATGAAAGTAACTCTACTACCATGGGACAGTCGGCTTTACTTCCCCTCCCAAGGATTTTTTCGCCCTTAAAATCCACGGCTTCGAACGGGTTTGAACCCTCGACCTTGGGTACAACAGTCCGGTACGCTAACCGTTACACCATCGCCGCCGCCGCCGGATTGTTTGGCCACCATCGCCGGATTGTTTGGCAGCATTACATACATCTCTATACTATGTAAGTGTATACGAGAAGGTAAAAATATAGAAACTCGCTGAATCATGCTTTAGACAATTTTGAAATAAATTATTTCGTCTAATTGTTGCGAAAGATCATGTGTGTTATTAATGTCGTGTATTTCCTTTACTGCTGTCGAAGAAAAACATTTGCATTTTTATCACTAAATTGAAACATATTGCAACGTTATAGAGAGGGCAGATAATTCAAAGTTAGTTGCGTGTATGCGCCCGCGCGTGTGTGTTATGTATATCTCTTCGCCAGTGACTCCAGGCTAGCGAGCTAGCTTTCCATGCCGCAACCCTGGGTTCGATTCCCTGATGGGGGGAAAATTGAACTACGGCTTTTCACTTGTTCACTGTCATGCCCCTGTTCATATAGCTGGTTCACAACGAAAAAGCTTCTCATGGGTAGTGAATGCCAAACAGATTTCGTAAGCGGTTGCGACCTGCTTACTACAGGTCTCCCGAGAGCATGGCCGTGAGGCTAGGACACCATGGCGTGGCAATAGTCTGGCGAGGCTGTAGTCCCATAGTATACACACTCACTCATCCATATGTATAACACATCCATATGTGTGTGTTATCCATATTCCGACGCATGTGGCACACTAAGTCAAATAAGTAATGCTTTATGATCAGAAATTTGTTGTGGGATACAGTGGGCACCACCTCAGCTAAACATCCGTTGGAAAATACCAACGAAATAATATTTTCTCCTTAGTTTCTAAAAAGTGCAAAAGGGCGAATATACGAGGTGTGTATGAGGTTTGTGGAAACCCTAAACCTATTTTAAATACAGTTTCTTAGATGCTTATATTCTTACTCTAAAAACTAATATTTTGTTTATTCGCCAAGCCTTTAAACGTTTTTATTTATGTATTTTTTTCGATACAACCCAATAAATAATATTGTTCGTCATTAGGTGTTATCTACTCCGTAGTGCGGCAAATGCTCTTGAAGTGATATGAACATGCTATGCGCACCCTTCGAAAACTGCTGTTCGTGTGAAAGGATGAAAGAAGGAAAGTAAGTAATGAAAGAAGAATCTTTCGTGTTTGGTGCCGGTCTCATTGTGACAGACGCCATGTGCGCCATCTGTCCTCTTACCCCGGTGGATGGCGTGCTTTGAAATGCACGCACGCACAACCTTCTCTACAAGAACACCACGCTCGGCACATCTTTGTTTGTGTATATTTACACCTCCAGTGCATGAAGAGTTGTCTGTCTACAATTCGCATACTCCCTTGTTCGTTACACGTTCATAATTACTAACGCCGTTAAATGAAGAAATGAAGCGAGCGTTATCTGTTGACACTTACTGCCTGACTAGCTTTCTGGCTTCCGCGTTAGGTGTCTACGCTTCTTTTCTGTCTGGCTTTGAAAAGTGATGTAGGAGAGTAATTTTGCAATGCACAAACGCAGAGCGAATTTCGAAAGTGACGTTTCTCCCTTTCAGTTTGTTCTGTATTTTTTCTTATCAATATATTCGCAAGACGCTTCTCTATCACTTTGCCAAATATTATGTTAAAAATATGAGTTTCTCCTAAGTTAAATGATATGCAAAAACCGTTGAATCCCTTCTTGAACTGAAAGACTGAATGTGAATATTTGTCCGTCCTGCCCGTACTATTTAATAGAAGTACGTCACTTTGGAAATAAGCTCCACAAACGTGTGCGCACCGTGGGCTCTAATGCCCGGATTCTGAAAGCTTGTCAATTGCCCCCCATGATATGACCTGTATATTTGAGCATTTTGGAATTTGACAAAACATAGCCGCTCATCACTACCAACTATTTTTACTTTCTCGCCATTACTTCGTGAGAAGAGATTAAAAATTGCTCCAAATTTTTGATTAAATTTTGTTCTCAGATAGTATAAAAGATACTTACAATAATGGCACACGTCTCATTTTCGTTGTACATTTCTTTTTTCGAAAATTTCGTAAGTTTAATATATGTTTCGATTTGCTCATACAACTACAATATTAAAGAGATTTTTTCTTGAATAAAATCTGTTTTTAAGATACGTTTTAAAATAACATCGAAAATGTAAGAAGTTTTCGCGTAATTTTTCGGCAATTTTTGAAAAATTTCTTTTCTTTAAAAGGACTTCAAATTATTTCTTTGCATTTTCACCTCGTGTGTATCAATCAGAACGGTAAAATAATGATGCTAGTCCCATTTCCGGAAAGCTCTCTGTATTTTCGAAACTTGCGTAATTTCTGCTTGAAGTTTATGAACATTATAAAAACACATTTTCTCAAAAAGCATTGCGCATGTTTTTTCTCGGTAAGAACAAGGAACTCTGAAAACAATGGGGTCGGTCACATTTTTGTTGAAGTTAAATTTTCGAAAATTGCAAATTTACAAGTAGTGTTCATTCCCGCCAGAGAAGTATCTTAACATTCTGGGGAAACACATCCTACATCCCCAAACATTTAGATTATAGAAAAGAATTCTACCAATAATAAGTAAATCTCACTCACGTGATTCTTGTAGGCCTGTTTATTGAGTTAGGGATTCTACTATTTCCTTGCCTCTTCATTAACGAGTGTTTTTGGTAAAAATGGGTCTCTCAAAGTGGGAAAAATTTATACCAATACATAGATCTTCAATTATAACACTCAATGTTGTAATTTTCTTCACTATCTGTCTGCGTCCGATGACCACTAAAAAATCCACAGAAAATACGTTTACAATATTTTACATCCCATTGCCAGATAACATTAAACGATTAAATTCGATTCAAAAATTGTAAGTGCTAAGTAAAATCTTTTCTGCTACATAACTGATTCTATGCAATTAGGGACTTCGCAGCAGGGAGGAAAATAACATTGATTTGATCAATATTTATTGGATTAGTTACAAGTGTACTGTATAATTCTAAAATACTAAATATTCTGTAACAATTATTGTCCTTTCTTGGTCAATGTCCACCATCTCGATTAGGTTTTCTTCCAATTTCCCTAATCTTTGAGGAAATGCTGAGGTTTTTGCTTCGGGGCAATAAATTCATCTTCGTACGTGTGCACGTTCCAAAGGCGAATGTATTTATTCAAATAATAATCGTTTTCCAAGTTCTCACTGCTGTAAGTCCAGTCCGTCACGAAGGGCAGTAATAGACAATATGTAAATGATTCGCCTTTGCAATTGTTTTTATTACACATGAGCAAGTACTTTGCAGGTTATTGCCAAAAACCTATCATTTTTACCTGTATGCATAATTCCTTCAGTTTTATATCGAAAGGAGCAAAGTACGCGTTTAAAATTTGCACATTTTTTATTTTCGGGGATCTCTAAATTGTTGAAATACAAAACATGATTATTTAAGTTTAATATTAGTGATAAGTAATTGTTTATCTGAATTAAATTAGTTCTAAAACAATACATTTTTAAGGAAGGTCTTGTAAACATTTTTGAATCTATGAGTGCTTTTCAGGAATTTTTACTTCACGTGAAGCCAATTCAATAACATTTTTTAAGATCAGTTTTTTAAAAAAGGTTTTCTACAATAGAGTAAAATGTGTATTTAAAAATTGTTCCATTTTTGTTGAATTTTCTGTTTTTGCAGGAATAGAAAAATTTACCAAAATTGCCAGAAAGTTTCTGCTGTTGCTCCATCACCAGTTTACCTTTTTATCTTCGAAACTTTGCTGGCCACTTACCAGTCATTTTAGATTACTTTTTCTTGGTTCAGATACACTTGAATAATAAAGTAATTGCAACTTATATTGCGTACGCCAATTGTACCACGTAATCGGTTCGTTCTACGTTCTGGTTGAGTACAATCCGTTCCACAACAGTTGCTACGAGTGTGCTCTACATTCATTTGCCAGTTTTTGCGAGTCAGCAGTTCCCAAGCTTTTTTAATTAACACAGTCCACAGAGCACACGACCTTGCGGTACACCAGTTCTCTGTAATATGATTATCACGAATGCAATAATTCGCTTATTGAGAAAAGTACTCTCAGTATTAATGCTCCCTGAAGGAACTTTCTTGCACGAAAACGTAATATCCTAGGCATGACTGGGAGCAATGCGCGGCATTTCGCTTTCTACTTTTTCGACTACTACTTACTTACCTTGTAAAGAGTAAGATTCGTATTGCTGCAGCGCAAAGTGGTGAATTTTCGCCGGAAATAGTTGTTTTGTGAGGCCTTCATATCTAAACCAGTCGTGCTCCAATAGCACACACTTTCTCGCATTATTTATACAGTTGCCTTTTTTCAAGAAATCAGCAAAGAAAATAGCACCTGCGCCATTCTTTTAAGCATCGCTAGTTCTGACCGTGGAAAAATTCGGAGAAAAAATTTGGAACGGTTTTTGAGAAAATCTTTTTTTATAATTTGCATTAATTTTAAACAGGAATTATGCGAAAATGGCCGATTTTTCAAAAAATTGTTCACGTCCAATTTTAAAGATCTAAGTTTTTAGAACAGATATCATTAAAACAAATGTTTTTATATGAATGTATTTTTTTGCAATGTTAACGTCTTGCACTTTTCGAATATACGCCAAAAATGGGACTAGCCTAACTTTTTATACCATCCTATCGTGTATACGAGGAGAAAATTTAAAGAAAAAATTGAAGTCGTTTTTTTAAATGTTTCAAAATTGCATATATTTTACGCAGTTACGCGAAAAATTGTAACATTTTCGAAAATTGCAAATTACGTTATCTTAAGATTTGTCTTTAAAGAAATTATTTCAGTGAAGAAAAAAAATCTCTATCTTTATTATTGTAGTTGTAGTAAGACGCCCAAAATAATTTTTAACGTTTGAAGTTTTCAACAAATTAGGGATTTTAACGAAAATGAGACCGTCGCCGTCCTTTTGAGCGTATTTACGCTATCCGAGAAGACAGTTTAATCAAAAAATTGGAGTCGTTTGTGTGAAAATTTTAAAAATGTAATTGAGGCTTCATGTAAAGTACTCACAAAATCAAAATATCCCTTTGAAAATCCGAGGGCAAGGAATTCATTTAAATCTATCTGAGAATATCAATTTGGGAGAAAATCGGCCTAACGATTTATGCATTAGCGTTGAACACTAGGACGGAAAGACGGTCAGACGCAGCCACACAGATCGAAGAGGGACAGACAAATGTTTTGCCGCCAATCGGTTTTTCGGTATTAAGGACCACAAAAAATGGATTCTGACTACACTTAGAGGAAGTAAGTTACTACATTTAGACAAGATTTATGCATAGTTTCGTTACCATGGCCCTGCTATAGCAGGTTTTTCTCTCGAGAAAGTTACGGTACTGCAGTACGTAAAGTACAGCACGTACGTATTGGAATGTGTCTCACAGAGACGGAAAGAAAGTGTGTTCTGTTCGCCAACACACATGACACCATCCAAGATCGAATCGTTACATGATCAATCAAGCGTGGATATCTTATCGAAGGAAGTTTTCACTTTCCTTAACGCCCAAAAAATGCTCGTACTGCAGTTGAGAACACCACATACACCACTGTGGTCATGGAGCATCAAGACGAAATGTACACCTTTTTGCCACAAGGCTGCAGATTTCAGACTCAGAGACCTTTGAGTTCGTTACGATCGAACGAGGACTATCAAGTTTGGAGCAAATCGACTGATCGATGTTGCAGCTAATGTTGACCCCAGACAGACGTACCGACGGGCTGAAGTGCTGACGAGCAGTCGGACAGATCGACAGACAGAAAGTTCGCAGAGTGTGGGAGCTGACGTTTTGCCGTCAATCGATTTTTCGGTAACATGAACCCACAAAACATGGATTCTGAGTGCTGTGCGTTAGAGCAGGTATTCACAACCTTTTTTTTTGTGTAGATCCCTTTTAAAATTATTGTATGCTTCATCGACCCCCTTATATTTTTCTCTTAATGTACAGGATACATAATTGATAAAATGATACATAATACATGCATTTTTCATAAATAACTTAACTTAAAAATTACAATTTCTAATACCAAATATTTCGTAAATATCTTGATTTTCATATCACTTATTAATGTTTATTAATTGTCTATTTAATTGTTATTTATATTTTGTATCTTTTAATTAGATACACTCTTTCGATAGATTAAATCAGAAACACCACTTGAAAACATATACCAGGTGTATGTTTAATCTTTTCCGGTTTCACTAAGAAATGGCTCCAGCGAACAGTACGCAGCGTATAAATTTGGCACTACGTCAGTTTGTCTGAAATTAAGTTACCAACGCACACTAGTTGAGTCTGCCAAACACTAGCTTCTGTGCTATATCGTTAACTGATCGTGTCGACGTTTATGTCTGAAAAACGCTTTGCTTTCCTTTTAAAATCCAATGAAAAACGCTGTAAAAAGCCATCGTTTGTCGGTAGAAACATATGGTGAACACACTCCAGTGATGAGAACATGTGAGACAGGGTTTCGACCATTTAAACGTGATGATTTCAGTGTGAAACGCGGTGCTCGCTCTGAAAGACCACGAAAGTACAAATGGCAGGCGTTGTTGGATGATGACCCAACTCTAACTCTACAGCAATTGGCTAAAACTTTAAATGTGTCACAAAAAACAATCGGAAGACGTTTACAAGCAATGGGGAAGATCAATAAACTCAGTAAATGGGCCCCACGCGATTTGGATGAACGGCTAATGCATGACAATGCGCCGTCTCAAACAACAAAACCAGATAAAGACACCTGGAAATCGCTTGGATGCGACATTCTTCCGCACCCGCCCTACTCCCCCCAGCGCCACCTGACTGTCACCTCTTCGCATCAATGAAAATGTCTAGTTTTTCAAATGTCGCTACTGTCGCGCTTTTTAAAAATATTATTATTATTATTTCCAATTTGTTTTTAACTTTTATTCATTTTTCAACTCTTTATAGTTAAAATGATGGAATGGGATTCTGGAACTCAAGAAAACGTGCGCAGTCTATCTTCTCCCCCATACGTCACATACAGTTTTTTTACTGTTTTTTGACTAAATAAATCTAAAACTAAGACTTGACAAATGGTTTGCCGCATAAGAAAAGCAGTTTCAGGGGATGTGATTCATACCTTTCCTGAATGATGGGCGAAGTGTGCAGAAGCCGATGGCCAATATTTTGAATGAACAAAAAATTGCATTTCTCCTGAAAATTAATTGTTTTCTTAACCACAAAAAACGGCAAACCTTATGCTTACGCTTGTTATATTTGGATTCCATTAAAATGTTTTTGCTAAAATGTACTATGTCTCGCCATTAAATTTGCTCGATAATGCCTACCCTAGATGTTGCCAAGTTTGTTTCGACTACGCTGCAGAAGTTCTGCTGGAAAGCGTACACGTCATCCATACAATCGGATCTATCTCCTTGAGATTTTGAAAATTTTTGGAGCCCTGTTGGTATTCATGGCCGTCGATTTGCTTCAGACGAAGAGGTGCACGCCTGGGTACAACCAGTGTTTGTAGGAAACTGCAAACATGTTTCTAACAAAGCATTGATCATCTTGTCTCACAGTGGGATACATTTATAATAGTTAGGGCGATTGCTTTCGATATAATATACAACTCACTCATTTTTTTACCATCTCTCTCGTTTTCATTTGATTGACCCTTACATGAAGTAAGCGAGAATGAAAAACATGTTATTGCCAGAAAGATATAATTACTTGGAATGCAGTTATTCTAGAAAATTATTACTACTGATATAATCATTGCCTCCTGTGTTTCTCATAAGCATCCCCGGATTACGTGTTCTGTGCAGCCGGAGGCGAGTTTGTTGATTCTGTAAGCATTTATTGATGTTACCCTAAATTACGAGGCAAATGGTACACAGTAGGCAAGAAGAAACTCAGACGTTCGTTCCTCAAGGACTCTAGAATGTAGAGAAAAAATAGAAGTTCTTCAGAACTGGGAATAATTTTCCTGAGGAGTGTGTTTCTCTAAACCAATATAAACCGCATTATTAACCATGGAATTAGAGTATTACTTAATAACTCTTATGTGAATTCACATATACCCGACTCATCATCGAACCAAAAGTTCTGAAGTACCCAAAATCTGATACCAGTGAATTTGCCGAGAGGATACAAAAATCCCGATAAACGTCATCTTCGTTACCCGCGTATCGATAATAACACATTTTGATTTCGATTTCAATGTACGATTTTCTTGCCGCTTTCAGGAAAAGAATTCACAATATCCGGAATCTCGACTGTAAATTTGCAAAATGTGAATGACGACTGTTTATCTTTTCGAAAATATAACTTCTGTGAGAATATTCGTTACCGCTGCTGCAGTGTCTCTGACCGGGGTGTCCTAGAGTTCGAGTTTCGAGGCAGATTTTCGGTACGTCGAATTCCTGGATTAGCTACATGGAATTCGCTGCCTGGAGGAGAATTTTCGCGGCCGCCTGCTCTGATCACCAATTTGTGATGGTTTCACCACTACATACTAGGCAAATGCCGGAGAAGTACCTTAACATAAGAGGCACGGACCGCTCGTGATAATTTTCTTCCTCATCCTAGGCCCTCTTCTCCCATTGCACACCCACAAACCCGGGCGCTCACTCAAACACACATACTCTAAAGTCACACACGTGCCGGAAGCTTAGAGATTGTCTAGACTGATGTGCATATCCACTGAGGGAGGTACCTGAAGCCAGCCCCGTGTAGGTTGTTGCTAGATGTCTCATACCCGCGAAGGAAGGATCTGGTCACCTCCCAGCTGTAACTTACACTACACTAACGAGTGTAGGTCCCAAAGTTGTTGAGACTCCCGGAATCACGAAATAATTCATTCTTTCGGGAGAATTACGTTACCAAAGTGAAATGTATTGTCCCGACATGTAAAGTATTATTTAGTGAACCTTGAAATGCTCTGTGATTAACAGATAAATAAGATGTGCATCATGATCCACCCACCACTGACTTTTCTTTGCGTTCCCGAGATGTGTGAAATAGGCATTTTAAACCTCCTGCCTTACTAATTTTATCTAGCCCTGTTGTTTTTAAAATACTTCCGCAATCCTTAATAATGCTTCTCTACTTTCTGAGTGTTTTAATGACTATCCAAAAGGATGGTTGTGGAATCAAGCTATTTTAATTACAATAATTTTGATCGTACATAATTTTCAGTTATATTTTTCATTTCTTTTTAGAAATGTTGAAATTAAACGACTATACGCAGAAAGTGCTAAAATATTACGTTTTTGGCCAATGAAAGTAATTAAATGTGATTGAAGTTGGCGAAAATGAAGTAAATCTTTAATTATCGGTGCCACAGAGCTGTTCATAATCCTGTTGCTGGAAAAATCTTTAAATACATTGTTGAGTTCTCGTGATTTACAATTTAAATCGCCAGACGGACAAAATGGTTAAAGAGTTAAACCATTTAGTCGGATCCCGATTTCTAATCTATTCGAATTATGTACTGTGGTCCGGATGTATTGATAAAAACAACAAATATATATTTATAAACCTATAAACTTGTATGCTTCATAAATCAAATAATACTACAAAGTGTTGTTTATATTTTTATTTCCATACTATTGAGTTTAGCTGGGAGACTAGAGAATAATTTTGTGGTGTGTTTGCGCATTCAATGAAGCATCGATTGGTAGGTTGGTTAGTAAGATTATATATTGTATCCTTTTAGGACCACAAAATATTAATGTAATTCGAATTTTAAACTAGAATTGCGGTTGAACACTCGAAGGGACTAAAACCAGAAAATTCAACTTCTTTCCTTCCCAAATTTTCAACACGATGTTTATTGACAAAACTTCTTCTAACAAAATCGAGAGAATAAACTAAAAAATAAATATCCGTCTGGTTTAGATGAATTTTCGGATTTTTTATTGAAAAGTTGTGTACCTGCCTTTATTCACCCTCTTACTCACATTGTCAATGCTTCTTTATGCACAGGAATATTTCCACATATTTTCAAAACAGCAAAAATTAAACCACTTTTTAAAAAAGGGAAATAACTGAAATTCACAATTAAAAACCTATTTCTCTTTTGTCAGTTTTCTCAAAAATATTAGAGGTACTTTTCTATACGCGCATTGAAACTTTTGTCACGAAAAAACAAAGTGTTTTCAGACTCAAAACACGGGTTTAGAAAATCAAATTCTACGAAAACTGCCATTTTTTTCTTTTCTTAAATATGTTTCTTCATCAAGGACCAAAATGAAACTCACTGGAATATTTTTAGACCTTTCGAAAGCTTTTGACGTTATTGACCACATCTTGCTATTAAAGTTACTTTCTTGTGAAATTCGTGGAACCGCCCTAGATTGGATTACTTCGTACTTTAAGCATCGATTTCAAAGTGTAGAAATACCGTACGGGCACAAAAGGACATTATTGACTCATCATTCCAATTCTTTAACAATTGAATATGGTGTCCTGCAATGTTCGATCTTAGGTTCTATCCTCTTTCTGTTATGCGTAAACGATATACTCTCATCTATTAAAAATGTAAGAAAAAGTCTGTTTGCTGATGACAGGAATGTTCTTTGCGAAAAAGAAACAATAAATAGTACGTTTTCAGAAGTTTCAAATTGGTTTTGTAATAACAAATTAATAGTTAAGGAATGAAAAGCAGTTTCAGTGCAGTTTTGCATTTCAAATCAGCAAACGCATGGTCCATTGAAAATAAATAATATTCAATTAGCTGATGTTAAGGTAACAAAATTTCGCGGTCGCTTAATTCAGTCTAACCTCAAATGTAATATACATATCACAGAATTAAACACTAAATTAAGTACATTATGTTACGCATTCAAAATTCTTTCAAATTCTGCCAGCCTTCATGCAGCTCGTTGCGTATATTTTGCGAATGTACATTACCCGCCTGAGATATGGCATAATATTCTGGAGAAGTTAATCATGTAGTACCCAGTTCTTTAGATTCCAAAAGAAAATTACTCGAATAATGAAAAAATGCCATCCGCGAGATCCTTGCATGCCTCTCTTCATTGAGCTTGGAATCTTGCCATTGCCTTGTCTATTTATTTACGAATCTGTAATTTTTGTCAAAACTTACTTAACGGTGGGAAGATATTTTCATGCAATACTGATATTTTTAATTACAACACACGTCGAAGAAATCAAGTGTCAGTATCTACAGCTCACTACCAGAAATTCTCATACAATATATGTACGTTACGTTACAACGCATTGCCAGATGACATGAAACAATTGAAGTCGGTACACAAATTTAAGTTAAAAGTAAAGTATTTTCTGCTGCATAAATGTATATAATTAGAGACTATACTGATCATCAAAAATAAAAATATATTGTTTATTTTATCAAAACAGTGATATATAAGGAAGTAAGGGTGAGTTACAATTTTGTAAGCAATGCAGAAAAGTAATATCTGCAGTTCCTTTACCGTTGCAAATACGTTTTCTATAACTCGGGAATGTCTAGTTTTTCAAATGTTGGTAAACTCGCGCTTTTATAAGTTTTATTAATTTATTTTATTTTATTTTATTTGTAACTTTTACTCATTTTTCAACTAATTGTAGTCAACATGATGGGAAAGGATTCTGGAACCCAAGAAAACGTTCACAGATGATCTTGTTCCCTATACGTCACTTAAAGTTTTTTTCTGTTTTTGACTAAATAAATAAATCTAAATCCAAATCCAAATCCATGCCCCGAATGGGATTCGAACTCGTGACCCTTCAGGCACGAAGCAGCTACGGCTCTTCAGCCTTAGGGACCTCGGCTATCCAGGCCAGCGAGGCTCTCATTGTTTGCTTACATCAGTGCTGAAAAACAGGAAAGAAAATAGCTCGTGTTCTGTTGATACAATATTAACCAAGAATGACAGCTCCTACTGGCAGAGACCAAGGCACTGAAATCTGCACGCCGCCTCCCATGAAGTCTTCTGAAACATTTAGATGCTACAACATATACTTTCTTGCACAATTTGTAACTTTGGCAATTTTCAAAAATGCAGGGAGTTCAGTAGAAATGAAACCTCTGCCATTCATTTAAGCATCGTCTGTTCTATACAAGGGAGAAAAATCAAGAAAAAATGTAAGTCGTTTCTGAGAAAATTTTTTTTTGTTTTTTTTTGTTTTTTTTTATAATTTGCATTAATTTCAAGCAGTAATTGCCCGAAAACAACTCGTTTTTTCGAAAAATTGTGCATGGTCTTTAGTAAAGTTCTAATGTTTAAGAACAGATTTCATTTAGGACAAAACTGTTCATTTTAAATAATGTAATAATAGAATATTTATCATAACATTGTACTTCCAAAATACCTATGTATGGAAAGCATTGTATTGCTCTAGATGGGTTAAGTTCGACCTTATACAACGATTCTAGAAGTTTCTATGCAGTTATCAGTTTCAAATTAACAATTCTGTACTCCATTGAAAATGAACGGTGTGCCATTAACTAATGTTAAGGTAACAACATTGTTTGGCATCTGAATTCAAATCTCAAACGGAACGTCCATTTAAATGAATTGACCACAAAATTAAGTTCATTATGTTAAGCGTTCAGAGTTGTTTTAAATTCAGTTAGTCTTAATACTGTTCGTTGTGTATATTTCGCGAATGTTCATTCCCGCCTGAGAAATTGCATAATATTCTATAAAGTAAGAAATAAGTGTTGTAGCTCCCAGACTTTTAGATTACAAAAAAGACGTTGGAATAATAAGCAAATCTCACCCACGTGATTCTTATAAGCCTCTCCTTATTAATCTAGGAATTTTACCATTACCTTGACTCGATTTAGGAATCAGTGTTTTTTGTCAAAAATGACTTACTCAAGGGCGGGAATATATTTTCAGCAAACACCGATGTCTAGTAATCATTCATTCAGAATGAACAAGTCTCTACAAAAATTTCAGTTACATGTACAACACTATTTTAAAACACTTTGCCAGATGACATTAATGGGTTAAAATCAATAACAAAGTTTAAGTAAAATCTTTTTTGCTACATAACTGTTTTTATATATATTTAGGGAATATACCGAGCAAAATTAATAGAAATTAATATTAATTTTAACATTAATATTAATTTTTATTTATTGTATTATTTACCATTTGGACTGTACAATTCCAATCAACTGTGACAAGTATTGCACTGCAGCTTCTAGGCAATGATCCCCATCTCGATCAGGTTTTTCGCCCCGTTTCCCTGATCCCTTGAGCAAAATCTGAGATGGGTCTTGCTTGTGGACATATATGTAACTTCAATATCTGCTCACTTCTTCTAGAGTTCAGTGGGGAATATAATTATTCCAATGATTTTTCTCCATGTCGCAGCAGAAGTGTATTCCTTCATGAAGGACATGATGAGAGATAAGAATCCAAAACTATAGCTGATTTGCCTTTGAAAATAGGTTTTATTACATGGGAACAAATATTTTGATAACAATTCTTGCCGAAACACTAATTTCTTTCTGTATTCAATTGTATATGTGGTTTAGAGTTGGAATCCAAGAATTAAGAAAACTTACACAAAATGCACTTCTCCCCGTAGCACGTCACACAGTTTTTAACTGTTTTTGACGTAAAATAAATACGTACTAAAATACAGAGTGTTTCACTAACCAATAAGATTTGGTTGAAATGTTAAATCAGCACTGGACATTGTGAATAATAAAGATGACCTTCATTCTTCTAGAGAGATTTGAGTGAATGTGGAGCCGTAAATTCATTATGTGTCGTTTTTCATACTCCTTTCTTGTCTTAGTAACTAGAGTTAAAGTTTTGTGAGTCATGTTGTGGCGAATCTGCCTAGCAATGGTGTAATTAATATTTCTGAAGGGGCAAACAAAACGTCTTTTGATGAATATAACTGCTAAATGTTTTTCAGCACACATAAATCAGATAATTGTGTCGTAAATCAGAATTGTATCGCTCTGTTGCGTAATCCTCTATTCGAGGCTTTAGTCTCTGGCATAACACAAATTACGACCTTAAAACAAAAAGGTTGTAACTGCACTGAATAAATTTTACGGTAGAATATTTGAAGTTGAGGCTTTAATTTGAATGACAAAATGTCAACGTAACGTTTTGAGATTCTAGCAGTTTTGCCTTCTTAGGAGGATCTTTCTCGACTATAAATTTGAGAGAAATATGTACATCGGAAGAATGGTAATTTTAAATTCAATTTTGTTGATAGAACTTTTTCGAAAATACTTTTGAATTACTGTCATGCAGATAGAACTTGCAGTTTGCTAAAGAATCTAAAAATGATAACCATAAAATGGAAACTTATTTTTATTGAATCCTTTGCGGGAACCGTTACAGACAAGCTGCTGAAAATGGAATTATTTACGACAAATAATGAAGTATGGCTTTCTGATATGATTTATGTAAAGGCATCCATATTATAATTGACTTTTTATCTGATATTTTGTCTTGTGTCACTGAATGCTTACTGATGCGGGGAGGTGGATACATTGTTCGTGCACTTTCTTCCAAACGTCTAGAGGTGTGGATTGATGGAGCAATTGCAGAAATAAATTGTTGATCTCCATGCTTTAGTTTGAATTTTACTTTTTTCCAGCGTAAAATTAAGTTGTGCGACTTTCGAAAATTTTATTTGGTTAAACCGTAAATATGTGTGTATTTGGCATTTTGGGTCGACTCTCCGCCTTCTCGGTTTGCTGTGTCCCACCTAGGCTTATTTGAATACCCACGATTGGGGGATAAGAGAGACATGTGGCGAACATGACGTATTCCCTTCACCGTTACTTCCACATTTCGCCTGCCTGAGATTTTCTTTGTTCATGGCTACTGAAACCGAGACGGTTATAAAGAAAAGCTACAACTCTATTTTTCCCTCGACCTGGAATCAAACCCGGGAGGTAGTACGCTGCCCATGAGCCAACCGTATGTGTTGACGACTATTACAAAACTCTTTGAAATCTTATTTTGGCTGCTGCTGAATGATGTAAAATGGTCGTTTTTATTCATAGCAAGCAGAATACGAAGAAATAAAGTAGATTTCTGAATTGAATTCATGCCTTATTTTACGTGGCGAGACTCAGGCCATGAGGCCTGCTCTTCTGCCTGACCTCGCAAATTTCGCTACGCTCCATTCACGAGCTAGCGGAGAAAAGAGGTATTTCTTGGGCGTCGGAACAGGCGATTTGGATTTAGTTGAGAGGCTTGAGGATCTTTTACATGTAGTAAATCTACTAACATGGGACAGCCAGCATTACTTACCCTCAGGGGAAGGCGTACGAAGGATTTTTTCGGCTTTAAATATCCACGTCTTTAATTGGGTTTGAACCCGCGATCTTCGGTATAACAGTCCGATACACTAACCGTTTGACCATTACCGCTTGATGTCTAAAAGTCAGAGAGACGCATTGATTTTTTTTTTTAATTTCTGAGTGAAAATTGTCTATTTCTTGGTTGCTAGAATGCCGTCGAGTGAAATATTTCATTTCTACGCTCTCGATGTGTGGATGATTAGTACTAATACACATCATTTGCAGACTAGTACTTTACTGGAAACTACTGGAAAAAACTCTTGAAGACATTTATCTATATCACTATCACACAACATTATTTTCCTTTGCAAATCACTCACTATGAAACTTCTACAAGGTGCTACTGGGAAACTTTCTAACTTCAGGCGTGCCAAAATACTGAATTAAACATTTCTCACATTCCTAAGGAAAACAAATGTGTCTTAGGCAGTATTTTAATTGAGGTGGTAGCTAGAAGTGGGGCCGATAGGACTATGGGCCCTTCTGCCTGAGAAATCAGAAATAAATTCTATGTACTTAATCTATATCCAAGCAAATTTTCATGATTTTATCTATTCGTTAGGTTGGTAGAGTAATATTCCGTTACATGAAGAGAGTTTTCCAGCATATTGCATTTGAAGCTATCATTCGAGTTCCGCTTAATCCGGCAAGAGTTGCATATATTCGGGACCAAATTTTACCAAAACGTTTTTTGAAGAGTGTGCTCCTCAAGAAGTGTCAACTGGAAATGTTGACAAAAGTTTGTCCGAATCTGATAGCTCATAAGATGAACTGTGAGGCAAACAAATTCGTAACAAAACACTCTATGATTTTTAATAGCAGTTTATAATAAAAACAAATTAAAATTTAATAATATTTATGTTACACCATTTCAGTAACCAACTAGTGGTGCGACAGAATGGCACAGATTTTCCTGTATTAGTTTATTTCCTTTGATCTCGGCTAGCTATACGAACTTGCCACATACTTTTGCCTGTTGCCATCTATCGCCGCACAAGGTACATTTTTTGAAAATTTCTTAATTTTTGTTTTTCCTAATAGTAGAACGAAATTTTTTTAAAGTATATTAAAAGAAGAGTAAAACCTCGTCATAAATGGCATTTTTTTAACATTTTGGAGCCGTTTTTAAAAAAGACTAGCGCTGTAAATTCGAAATTTGAGGCTCTTTTTCCCAAAAAGTTTTTAGGCTTCCAAAAACTTAATTTCAAGTCATTGTAAGTTCTTAACATATAAATACAATAGCGTTTACAAATTGCTGGAAATGTGCATATAAACGGCGTGAGAGATGTTTCAAAAAATTTACATTAGTGTAATTTTGGAAAAAACAAAAAAATACCCTGAAATTAACTTTACGTCATATGAAAGAGTGGAATTAGTACTCCGTTCGAAATTTTTGAAGAAAAAAATTGGAGCCATTTTTGTGAAAATGGCGTTTGAGCGTTTCTGAAAATGCGGAGTTTTGAGCTAGTTTTCACAGAAAACGATTGAGTTCTCAAGAAACTTCATGTGACATTATTTAAAACATATGTACTCATAAATACAATAATGTGAACAAATTGCCGCTAGTATAAATATTAACGACATGAGAGACAAGCAAATTACATTTTTGTAATATGCCATTGATGTCATCTTATAGAGGGCATTTAGTACAATCCCTACCATAAGTTTAAAGAAAAAAATAGGAGCAGTTTTTGAAAAAAATCTTGTGTATGAATTTTTTAAATTGCACAAATTGCAGGCAATATTGCGCGAAAAGTACTAATTTTTTTTAAAAAAAATATACATAACCTTAATGAAAGAATTTACTGTGAACAAAGTTTATTTAAAGGGAAAATCTTCAATTTTGTAGTTGTAAAAAAACTTTGGAAAGAATCATACTTTTGAAATGTTCTAAAAATTCGGAGTTAACTGTGAAAATCGGACATGTACCACGTTTATAAGTCTTTGTTACCCTATTCTTACAAATTTAAAGAAAAAATTTGGAGCCGTTTTTTGAGAAAAATTTGAGAAGTCCAGTGGGAGCCATATAAAGTACATATTAAAGAATGTTTTTCAAAATCTCAAAGTTTTGACTTGAGCCAAATGGACATGGGTTTCTTCAATTTGGAAAAAAGGTTCTATGCACGGTTTAGGAACTAGTGGTGTTCACAGACACCAGACGGACGGACGTTTTGAAACAACACATTTGGTATCTGGGGACTCCAAAACGTGTATTTCCGTTGAAATTTTCTTTACGGAATATATTTGAAATAAAAGAGAATTTAATTACGTTTTAATTAAATTAAGTTTTAAATAATTATAGTACATTAAAATAATATGATTGCAATTAAATAGACTATTCTGTAGAATGCTATGATCGAAGACTTGCAATGCGTTTTTCTCGACACACAGTTTTGCAGTATAGGCCTTTTTAGCTACATCCTCACATTTGAAAGTCTGTTGAAGTGTATTCAATTTGGTATTTAATGGTTTTAAAAACATTTACCAGACTTCAATCATACTAGAGGACCCTTAGTCAATAGTTATTTTATTCAAATGATGTCCACCATGAGTATTGCAGAAAGAACCTATTTATTTTTAAAAACTATGATCATGTGCAGATATAACTATTTACACTGTCCATTAGATGAAGATAATATAAAATTGACATCTCATAATAATACAGCAGATAGAAGTACTTTTTATTTTTTATTATACATTATTGCTTGTAATTGCCTTTGATATGGATCTCGATATAACTGCATAACGTACTTGGATGGAAAGGATCGTGGTTATGAGAGAAATATAACAGTAAAATGATACTCCGTGTTCTTATAGAGGGAATTGTGGGAGGGAAATATGAAAAGACAAACCGAGCCAAGTTAACGTCTAGTTCATGAGCAAAAAAGGCAATGCGAATCTATTACATTTCTTAAACATGAAATTGTGTACCACGAACGTCAACTGGTTCTAATCATCTCGGGCGACAAAAAGAGCTCTCGTCAAAGGCCATCCGACATATTCTCGCCCCTCGATCATTAGAACCCTTATAATGCCCTTGGTGCATAAATAAGTATTATATATTCAACAATGTCGATAATTCATTTTTCCATTAAAGTGCTGTTAGAATCCTGTTATTTTAAGGTCGCGTAAAAGAAGACCCGGTCCATCTTTACTTAAACATAATTCGATATTCGGTTTATCTGTAACGAAATCATATGAATCTGGTGTTGTATAGCAAATATATTTCGAAAATTATATTCTAAACACCGGTCATTAAAATACATTTGTTTCGTTTTTCTGAAATTTTCTTTATTTTCTAACTGCCGGTGTCGAGGTTATTGCAAAACGTTTTCCAAGGCAGTGCTCTAAAAGCTATTTAGGTCTAGTATATGTTTCTGGGAGTGGTAACTACATTCTAATTTTATGTTTGCCACCTCGAATTTCGGCTTCACAGAGAAAATTGCAAAAAACAAAATAATTTGTTTTTTTTCAGTTTTCGCTTATGTTTCCAAAACTGCGTTTTATCGGTAATCTCTATTTACGATATTAAAGTTGATACAATTTCCTACCAATCGCGTACCTTAATTTTAATTTTCCGCAAATAGTAAAGGCGTTAGAGCGCGTTGAAATACGATGAATTTTGGTCCTCTGGGAAAAACGGGAGTACAGATCTCTCCTATCTCGCAACAGTCTAGTTTCACTGAATCATACTTGAAAACAACCATTGTGAACAAATTATTGGCTTTGTTAAATGATTAACAGTCTGATACTTGTGAAATCATTGGAACGAGTTTACTCGCCGGAAGTATCTGTAAAACGCAGGCTTATATAACCAAAATATGACGAAAACAAGCAAAGTGAAGATGCAATACGTTCACTACAATACAATATACGAGTAATACATTTATCGATCATTTGCAACAATAATACGTTTTGTCAATATGTGCCAAATTATGACAAAATTGAATAAAACTAAAGAAGATAGTTTCGAAATGTAAATTTGAGGTTAAAAAATAATGCAATAATACGGCGGTATAAAATCGCTGGACATCACCTAACTAATTCCGACCAATCACCAATGATATGATTTTGCATACTCTATAATTTCTTAATTCCGTTTTTCGTTGAATTCTGTCAATTTTCGAAAACTGCAGAAGTTCATTTTTTTCCGTTTCTTCCTATAGCTACAATGTTGAAGATCGTCCAATAACGCCATGAACTAATTTCCAACTCTATAGAAAGTTTTCCTGTACTTTTTGCCTGAAATATGGGTAGTTTCTAATCAATTTGTTAAAAAGTGCTCCAAATGTTTTCATTAATTTTTTCCCCCGAATATTACTGAAGAACGCAAAAAAATGGCACAGTTTCCATTTTGGGGGAACTCTCTATGAAAACAATATTGTAAAACTACAATATTAATGATTTTTTCTAAATATCTTCTAAAAAACGTAGTTTCCGCTTCAAGTCGTTTCAAAACGTTTCCAAATTTTTCTTTAAATATTTTCCTGGATAGAGCCAAGAATGCTAAAATTTGCGTCGGTCTAATTTTCGTTGCTCTTTTTGAATTTTTTCTAAAATTACAGAAATTTGAAATGAAGGTATATGCTATTGTTCCACCAATATCCTTGACAGCGTATGTTGTTTACGTTTACTTCATTTTTTCTTCATCTTTCCTAGTCATTCCTTGAAATAAAAACTAACGGTGTTAGAAAATAACATAGTTCCTCGAATATTTGTGACGGTTTCGCAATATTATACTACAATATGAATCTTCAGTAGTGTTTCCAACCAGCAACAATTTATTTCTGCTCCTAGATTTGAACTTAGGTCCATTGGGTTTACTTGCCTGTGCTGTACCGATACACCAGGCAGTCACTCTCCCGCACTCACTTGGGGGCTCTCACTAAAAATATAATAATCTCTCCCATTATTTCCAAGACGCAATTTTCGAAAATTTAAGTGTTCAAATAAATTAGACCTGCGCCATCATTGTGTCACTTATTTTATCCGGAAAAAAATAAAAGAAAATTAGAGAGGTTTTTGAGATTTTTTAAAATAATTTTCATTGATTTCCAGCGAAAACTACTCACGTTTTCAAAAACTTGTACATGTCATTATTTAAGTACTGATTTTTTCAAGATATATTTTATTTACGACAAAAATCTTTCTTCAAATTTGTAATTTTGAAATGTTAACTTTTTCAGTTTTCCGAAATATAAAGTTTGCCGGAAATGAGACTAGCACTACATTTTACCGTCCTTTAATACATACGATGAGAATTTTTTTAAAAATAGAAGCCGTTTTTGAGAAAAAAAATATTAAAAATTTCTTATATTTCTCTCCAACTTCCGTGAAATCTAATTTTATATTAGAATTGTTCCTGGCCTTATTTGAAGATCTGCCTTTAGAGAACAGATTTCAATAAGAAAAAATCCCTCTCTACATATTGTAATTTTTAAATGTTTAAATTTTGCAATATTCGAGGACTTTGAAAACTTGAACTTTTGCAATTTTCGAAAAATACGAGATTGAATAAAAAATGAGACTGTACCATTTTTTAAGCATCTTTACAGTATCCTAGTACGAAGTTTAATAAAAAATTTGGAGCCATTTCTGAGAAAATTTTAAAATGTAATTGAGGCTTCATGTTAACTACTCTCAAAATCAAAATATCCATTTGAAAATCCGAGGGTATGGAATTCATTTAAATATATTTGAGAATATCTATTTGGGAGAAAATCGGTTAAAGCTAACGTTTTATGCACTAGCATTGAACACAGAAGAACGGAGAGACGACCAGACACAGCCACACAGATCGAAGAGGGACAGACAGACGTTTTGCCGTCAATCGATATTTCGTAATGCTCGTACTGCAGTTGAGAACATCACATACATCACTGTGGTCATGGAGCATCAAGGCGAAATGTACACCTTTGTTGCCACAAGGCTGTCGGTTTGTAGAGAAACTTCAACGACCTATTTCATATTTTTCGCTTTCCTCAACCTACTGAATTCCTTTAAAGCCAGAAAAACTGCCGCACAAGAGCGCAAAGCCACTCTCTGAAGGGGGCAAGCAACCACATAGTGGACCACAATGAAATACATATCTAAATTTTGTTCTAATTAATTACTCATTATTTACCATAATTTTATATTAAATATGCAAGCCATTTTTACTAAAATATCGAGTGTCAGCTAGCCTCAGACTGAAGCTCACTAGCTGCTTTCCAAAATAATACAGAAAAATATGAAACAAGTCTAACCAATGAAATAATTAATTACATCATTTTAACATCATTTACAATTTACTGTTTACAAAAACTACCCAAACAGTTAATAACGCAAATTACTTGTAAATACAGTGTATTTAATTACCACATGGCCACTAAATTAATTACTGCTCGCAGTTATTTATAAATAGCCATTAACCTTCACGAGAATATCAAAAGAGTGGCCAGCAAAACAAACAAAAAAATCACAGAAAAAGAACTACTCCGCGTTATACAGAAATATTTGAACAAGTTCCTTTATTAGACATCTATTTTTAAAAAAAGATATTAAAAACCATTATTCCGCCCAGTTGTTAAAGCCGCACGTTTTGCACCAAAACTTCAATTTACCTACACATATCAAATACTGTTTTTTTTCTGGACTACCACAAAATTGTTAACATTAATTTCTTATAAATACATGAAATTTAATGACGAGTGGGCTCCAGAACTATGGGCAAGAATTATAAAGCAACTTTAACACTCACGAGAATCAGCATGTTTAAAAACACAAAATCACTGAAAAATAATGAATAGTTTGTTACACTCAGAAACTCTGTAGGTCGCCGGTAAGATAAAGTTCTATGATTTATTCGATTGAGGTGATAAATTGTGCTTTTGGTACATATCTTTAATTTTTGTAAACAATGCGTTATTAATATGGCGTTAAAATTGAGTAGTTAATTAGCAATTAATTTATATGCACGCATTAGATTTTATCGTATTTTTCTCCGATATTTTAGTGACTAGCTTCCTTCAGTCTGAAGCTAGCTGGCCCTCGATTTTTTTAGATAATGGCTGGTGTAATTAATTTAAAATAATGGCAATTATTGAGTAATTACTTAGTATTAAATGTTGGAATGTGTTTCGTTGTGGTCCGCTATGCGTGGCTAGGCAGCTTGAGAGAGGTGAGCGCGTGAGTGTTTAAGTTACTTTGTTCAACACTGTCAATATCCCGCTACTCCATCCGACAATTCGCACAGCCATCGATATCCCATCATCCACGTTCATTAACCCCTCCAAGGGCTCATCCTGTAGCCTATCCTCATCCTTCCCCTTCCATTCCTATCACAATGCATGAACCATATTCCCCCCGCCGCAGAATTCCACAGCCATCATTACCATACCAAATGCCGCTATATTCAGGTGTTTTCAACAGCACATACATCCACCATTGGGCAGCCCTTCCAATTGGAACAATTTATCTCCCAACGTAGAACATTTCCTCTAAACTCCTAAGTCAAATTATTCCTTCTCTTACAAACTCCATTTTTCAATCAATAAAATTATATTAACCATAAAACATGCCTATAAGTAGTGCCACTCATTCCTCACTCCGTCATTTCATGGAATGCGAACGGTGTTAAACCTATTCATATGCTAGCCCATTTTTTGCATAATAAAATAGAAGTAGCTTGCATTCAGGAAACCCATCTTTGCCCTTCGATGAAATTTTATATTCCCGGTTATGTTTGATATCGCTATGACCGACCGCGAAAGCGGTGCAGCGGTGGGGTCGCCATATTTGTAAAGAATTCCGTAACACATTATCAGCTACCTTTAAATATTAATACTACTTTCGAAAATATTAGTGTAGCTTTTCAGCAGAAATGTCAATCTCCCCTAATAATCACTTGTATTTACAAGTCCCCTAATATTCTATACAGATCAGGTGATATTGATACCTTATTTTCCTCCTGTCAATCAACATTAGTGATCGGTGATTGGAACGCTAAACACATTGCTTGGGGAAGTAGACTAAACTCACCTGCAGGTAATCTGTTGCTAGCTGACATACAAAGATTAAATCTGGCTGTACATGCCCCTGATACACCCAGCTACTATCCCTACCGCGCGTCAGTGCAAGCTGATATAAAGATTTCGGGTAACTTTACTTGTAACATTCAAGTCGAAACTCATATCGCCCTGCAATCCGATCATCGCCCCGTAGTTTTCTCACTCGACACAACCCCGGAAGACATTCGCCCCGCTAAGCCTTATCATTCACGTAATGTCAACTTGCCATATTATCAGATGCTAGTTACACATCTTCTACCTCCACTGCCATTACTCCGTACTACGCAGGAAATCGACAGCGCCATAGACTCACTCATACTATATTAGATGCCCTCGACTTAACGGCCTCCACAGCCCATCAACGCACGTCGTTTCCAGCAATACCACCTGTAGTGAAGAAACTGCTCGAGTATAAACGATATATTCATAATCACTGGTTGAGACATCGATCTCCTCTCTTAAAATCTTATTTAAACATCCTAACTGAAATTATGAAACAACTTTGGGCATCCATCCACGCGCAAAAGATTCATCTTCAAACTCAAACGGCAAACTCATCTGATCATACATTGGAATATAACCCGACGTCTTTTGCGCAAACCTATCAATCTATCCACCCTTGTTACTCCAACTGGAGAAGCTTCTCCTTCCGATAAATGCGATATGTTGGGTAATTATTTTGTATCAACCTTTATTTCTTACCCTTCTCAAAATTGGCACCACGATAAACATATTGACAGCCTAGAAGTAACCACGATAAACATATTGAAGAAGAAATTGCACGACAAGTAATAACGGTTCCTGAATGCCCTAAATTTATTTCAACATCAGAAATCATCAAGTATCTTTCAGTTGCAGCCCCGAAATTATAAAATGGTCATGATATAACATCATTTTTTTATTAAAACGCCTTCTCATAAAAGTAATCGTACATATTACAGCAATATTTAATGCCGCTTTGAGTCAAACGTACTTCCCTGAAAAATGGAAATACGCCCACATTATTCCCATTCTTAAACCAGGGAAAGCTCAAAATCATCCAACTAGCTATCGCCCGATTAGTTTGCTAACCACAATGGGAAAGCTATTTGAAAAACGTATACTCTCTAGGCTAAATTCATATCTCAGTGCAGTCAATGCCATACCCTCATCAGTTTGAATTCCAACCCCTTTTGTCCACATATTTTCAAATCTTACGCCTAACTGAAGATATCGAAGGATTTCATGTCCATAAACATACCGCAGCAGTTTTTCTAGATGTAGCTAAAGCTTTCGATACCATCTGGCACCGCATTGTAGGTACTCCATTATATCTTTCACGCATCATCAAAGCAGGAATCCACCCTCTCCCTCACTTTATTTAATGTCTACATTTCGGATATACCAATCACCCAAAATACTGCAATAGCTCTATTTGCTGATAATACAGTACTTTACTCCTCCAATTGCAATCTTCAATCTGCCGTGAATGATCTGCAGCATCCTCACATTATTTTCCAACTGAGCCAAAAAATTACACATTGAAATAAATACTAATAAAAGCCAGGCAAAAATATTTATCCGCCGTAGACCAGATGTCCCTCCAAATCTCACATACCAATCACATACCATTACCTGGCTCCCTCCCAACAAAACTGTCAAATATCTAGGAGTTCTGTTCGATAAAATGTTTACATGGCGGCAAAATATAAAACACCGAATAGCGCTAGCGACTAGTAGTCCATCAGTTATATCCGATTCTCAAAAAAACATCCTCCCTACTACATGTTGCTATTTGCCTCTATAAAGCAACCCATGCTTTACCAACCCATACGACCCATGCTTTCCTATGCTTCCCCTGTGTGGGCTGCCGCAGCCAACAAAATTCAAATTTTTCAAAATAGATATTTACGCATCATTACAAAAGATTCCTGGTTGCGCAGTTACATAATCAACTTGGCATTACACCAATCCCCATCGAATTTTTCGATTCCCCATAGATATAAACCGATGAGTCTTTTCCCATTATTTACTGTATAAAACCACTGTATGTCTTGTATCTAAAACTAATTTTCTGTTTATTCTGTTTGTTCTGTTTTCAAATGATTCTTGTATATAAATAGTATTCATGTATCTACCTTATGCGGCTGCAGAGGGCCAATGGCGAAGCTAGAATAGAAAGTTAAAAAAACACTGTCAGTTATTTAATACGTCAAATCGGACCAATCACAGCTACTCGCCATCACAACACCACACCTTCCTCCACCATATTAACACCACTATGCCACTGTCACCCAATTTAGGGAACTAAACGACCACTTTATGGAAGCTTAATATTGAACGTTTACATTGTATTTGTTTTTTGTTATTTGGGATTGTATTGAAGTAGGATGCTGATCCGATTAACATAGGGTTCAGGTAATCGGGCGGAATAATCTCTTCGTTTTGACATACTTTTTTTTCGAGGAATCGGTCGTATTCCTATCACGTATTTGTCAGCAGCGAGCCCGTAGGAAGGTGCACGGCCATCCGGTGGGAATTGCAGCGCCTTTTAGTTAGTTGCTGACCTGCAGGAGCTAGCAGGTAATTAATTTTCTTGCCTAGTCATCGGAAAATATCATTGATCTACGAACTGCAGCTCCTGGTGTGCTTCTCTTTCAACGGAGATTCTGAACGGGATGTTAGTGAACACACGTAAGTGTGATAGTATTCTTGATGTTACTTTCTCCCTACAGAGTAGAGACAACGTTATGTAATGCTGCGCGAGAAGACAGCGAATTTTTATGCAAAAAAAACTCGTATTACAGCGCCCTAGTAACGACAAAGTGGATAAATCCAGATTCTAAATTACGGGGAAAAATTCTCTAAAACGTAGTGCAGCCAGAATTGGTTTTGTGCGTCCTTGTTACCGAAAAATCGAATGACGCAAAACGTGTATCTATCCGTCTGTCTGTCCGTCCGTCTGTGACCAACGCTAGCGGCTAAACCGTTCAGCCGATTTTCTCTACAATTGATATTGCTCAATCAGTTTGGATGATGTCGCGATTTTGAATTTGAAATCGATAATTCAGATTTGGGGGGCACTTTACATGAAGCCCCTGGGACATTCTCCACATTTTCAAAAAAAGGGACTCAATCGTTTTTTATTAAATTTTGTTGTATAGTGTGAAGGACGTTTAAGACAATGGTGCAGGTCTCATGTTCGTTAAAAACTCTCAATTTTTCGAAAATTGTAAAAGTTCAAAAATTTTTACGTGTTCCTACAACTAAAATATTAAAAGATACAAATTTTTCCCCTTAAGGAAATTGTTCCTTAAAGATAGATTTTGAAATAGGGTCATGTCCAAGTTTTCGAAAATTTAAGTACTTTTCGCGTAATTTTGCGTGAAAATAGGGAGAGAAAGTGCGTGCTGTTATAGTTTGTGGGTCTTTTATGATTATTTCTGCGAATAGTATTTCATTTACTCGTGATATATCTAATACGGGATTGTGTGGGCATAGATACTTTCTCAGTCCATGCGATTAGTGTTTACCAACTGAGTAAGTCGTAAGACGCGATGCTAATATTTCTGTATTTCTACTGTTAATGAAAATGTTTTATACGTTATTTCCGTATTGATGATTCTTCCATCTTCTGCGATTATCTCCTATTTTTTTAACGAATGACAAACGTGCTTTAAAGAGGTGAAACTGAATTGTTGGTGCAGGATACAGAAAAGTCAGTACTAATGTATGGTAAATTTGAATTTTGAATTGTTCTTTTTCGTGTCTCTTGAAATACACTGTGTTAATTTTGTCATGCTCAGATATAATTGTATTGTATTTTTGCATGATTGAGATAACTGAATTGGTTAAAAAAGCAATACTGCCATTTTTAATATACGAAAACAATTTATTATTTAGAAAGTTGCCTGCTTTTTTAGGGATAATTTTCTGTCTTTAATTCTGTTAAATACTAAGAACAAAATAACTATGTGTATGTGTGTGCGTACGATCGTTCGCCTACGCGCGTGAACAAAATGTATATTGTGAACTGTGAGAAGACCTACATAGAATAGTTCTCGTTACGGTAAAACTAAATTTTATCTGTGACTAATATTCCATTTAATTTTTGCTTTATTCTTTGCTTGATTTCCTTTCTTTGTAACATCACAGCTGATGGAGAGTGTCAGACTGTTTAAGGAAAGGGGTTCGAAAGAATAGAATAGGAAATTGCCTTAAACGATAATAGTTAAAATGTGAGGAAGAAGAACAATGATGGTGGATTTCTTTAATTATTTAAAGTAAAAATACTGTGACGTATGGAGAGAAGATCAACTTGTTCATCGAAAGATAGGGGCAAAAAGTACAAGGCAAGAAAGAGTGGAAATATAAGGAACACAATTGTATTCCCACCGAAAAAAATGACGATGAAGAATTAGTTATACAATTGTGTAAACTACGAGCGAAAAAATCAATTGTAAGACTGTGGCCGGTGAGAGTTTTTGCTTGCCTGAGTAAGATTCATCCTTCTCTCCCTCTCGCCGGGTTTGGCGATTTGTGTCGGGTTGAGATGGGAGAAGAGCTGTAACTCTGTGTTTCTGTGTTGCGTCCGTAATCTCTGTGTTCTGCGGAGAACCGAGCTATGTCAGAACAAACCAACCTGTCACAACGTTGCTGTTTAACGACCTCGATCTCCCGGCATCTTTGCGAGCTGCAGAGTGCCCTAAGAATAATTAAGCTGTCTGCATACTGGTAATAATGATTTTAAAATAGAAATAAATTCTTTGCATGTATTATAACGGGGATATAATTGAAAGCGCTAATTTGAATGAGTGCACACTTTTCATTTTTGCAATAATTAATGACCGTTTAGTAGGCATATATACTTGTGAGTTGCATATTTAAAATGGAGATATGAGGGTTCAATTGTGACTTATTTTTTTTAAAAAATTGGCGGTTTTGATAAAATAATCTTACTTGAAGGATAAGATCGTCTAACAAATTCTAACGTCACGTTTCGCAGAAATTAATTTTGGGAATTTGGCCACACATTTTATTAGATTGTAATGGAAACTTTGCAACATTTTACTCTCTCCTAAAAAGTTTTAGTTTTGTAGATACTTGTTAAAATTTATCCATCGGATACCATTTGAAATCGACGTTTCGACTCGGTTTCATGAATTGGTGTAGAATTGGAAACTATTTTTTCTAAATGTCTTGGTTATCTATAAAAACGGTCTCATAGTACATGGTGATTCAGAAAGCTCGTCTACAGTGGTGGAATTCTCAATTTCAATTCGTGCCATTCGATGTAGCAATAAAAGAGGGTTGATGTACAATATCTTTAATAAGGTTATTCTGCTATAGGCAGACAGACCCTTACATCATCAAAGTTTAAAGTGTCAAATCGATCTTAAAAGCCAGTTACTAAACTAGTAAATTTATAACAAACTTGTAATGATCCACTTCAGTTTTATGAAATAATCTTGACATCAGTAAAACGAATATAGGATGAAACAAAAATATTATGATTTTATATTACTACAATAATTTTTTGGCCATCATTAAAATTGCTTTCAAAAATAAAGTATCTAAATTCATATTTAGACCTATTAATAATTAAACACGATTATTAACAAAGTAGAATATTTTATTCCCCAGGACCAAATGAGAATGTGGTCTACAAAAATCATGTGCAATAACTCTGAATGCAATGTGAGCTATGCGAGGTTTACAATGATATCCCTTTCCCCGCAAACCATTTTCGATAGAAGAGCATCGTAATAATATTAAAATTAATCTGTGTTATCTCTGATGACTATATAATTTGAATAATGACATGGATTGGAATGGAGTCGAAATGTAGAACCAAGAAAACAATTATTTTAAGAGATGTGTTTAATGGTTTGCGTACATTATACTAATTACAACATAAATGCACACTTCATGTGTACGATCTTTCGTCCACAATAATCTCAAATATGTACCATCGATAAGATTGATATTTTACGTTTGTGTTAAGAGTATATTAGTTTGCTTTTATACTTCGATAGTGCCGATTTATCAACATCATCACGACTTTCTGCTTCATGAGAGGTCCATGCATTCTTTATTTTCAACTATGCATTGCTGTTCTTTTGCTAATGAATCTCTTTACTTCCATCACCTCATCCAATTCTTGGATTCGCTTCCTCTTGTTTTCCCCTCCATTGTATCCATTTTATGATTTTCTCTATAACCCGGACCTTTCGTCTCAAAGTATGTCCTGACCATATCCTTTGTTTCATTTTTCTTCTCCAATAACTGATTTTCATCTCCTGCTCTTTCTCATATTTCTTCAGTCATTATCACATCTTTTCGAGTAACTCTCCGTTCTTCATCGTACTCATGTGAATTTAAATGCCTTCAGTCGTTTTTTTGTCTTCCTCAAAGTACACGTTTCCACTCCATACAGAAAAACACTCCATACAGAGCACTTAATCATTCCCATTTTACGGTCTCTTTTCCTTTTGCTGCAAAGTACTCACTTATTCAGCAATGCCATCTTTGCCAAAGCTACTCTTTTTGATTTCCATATCACATTTTCCATTGCACTCAATTTTGCGATTTAAATATTTACACATAAAATTTGATTAGATCTGATTGTTACTACACTATTAATAATAAAACACAAATATCGTTTCTTTTTATTCCATTCAATAATTATGCTAATCGTCAAAACAAGTCTTCATTTTTTATACACGACGTTTCGCATTTTGGTTACAAGCATCTTCAGATGTGTACATTTAATAAAATAATAGAAATTATTAATTTGAAAAAAGACAAACGAAATTTTGAATAACTGAATAAGAAATCCAAAATAAAAGTTATAAAGAGTTCATTATAATAAATGTTTATTCAGTTTTCTTTGCACCGTCTGTAAACTACAACGAATGCAGAGCATAATATGAGAATATTTATTTTTGCTTCTCATTGTAAAATGTAATGTAACTTCATTAAGGAGAAAAATACCGAAAGTCTGCTTTTAGTAATGGTAAAAACAACCAGGGGAGCGGGAAATTGATAATTGACCTCGGGTGTCCCAACGCTATTGGATTTCGTTCATGGGAGCATCCGTGCCGTCGCGTCGCGTTGTTGCCGGCGCTCGGTAGCTTCTTACTACCCCGGCCTGGCGAGGCGACAGTGCTGTGCAAATAACGCGGGCATGGCATTGGGAGGCGGTCACGCGACGACAGTGGTGGTAGAGGAGGAGGAGGAGGAGGAAGCGTAGCAGGAAATGGTGGAGCGGCGGCGCCTGCTGTTTATGCAACCCAGCGCGCGTCGCTGCCCTGCGTGTTGCGTAACGACCCCTGTGCCGCGAAGGCAGTGACAGCGCGCGTGCTCAGCATTTGATTCGCAGTCTCGACTCCTCGTTGCGACGTTTGCGGCGGCGACCGCTTGGCGAAAGCGGCCGCATCCAGCAACGTGGGTATACGGCGATCGAGGTTAAAGTATCGGTATGGCTAGCGGCCATCGACCCAGACCGCGGTCTTAAATGCGGTCGCTTTTGTGGCCAGGCGCTGCTCGCATCGACAGTGCGAGAAGCGAGACAGCGAATCAATTGCTTTTGGGTTGTGAAATTCCTTTTCGTTGTTTCCGTTGTGTCAGTGCTTTCCTTATTTTATTAAAAAATTATGTTTGAAATAAGTAGCTGAGGTTGATGTTACAAACATTTTATGATTGTTTTAATAGGTAGCTATTCGAAAATTAGAGTACTACTTGAGAATATCCTAGCGTGTTGGTTTTCTGCAATTTCCCGGCGAGCTGTCTTTCTGTTTTGGAGACGCACAAACACATAAAAAAAATTGTGCTACGTAACACTGCTGGGTAAACTTATTTATCATCTCCTGTTACGTAACCAGAAAAGTTACGTAGTGCGTAGGGAATTTTGGGAGTGCAAATATGAATAAGAATTGCTAATCTACCATGGCTATCGTATATGCTTAATGAAGAAAAGTCGAAAATTGCTTCGTGTAATGGAGGCGAAAATCATTTCAGCAGTGACACGGTAATGCATCTCTATTTATGTGCATTAGAAATTCAAATGATGCTCCTAACTTGGTCCACCTCAAGCAGATTTTCTTTCAGACTTATTTTTGTATTGAACCTATCTTGAAAAGTCCAGGGTTATGAGGTTTTCATTTCAAGAATTGTCCTTGATGTACCAGGTTTAATATATTATTTGAAGTACTGAATTTTAAGTATATTGATGAGTTTGAAATAACTGCTTGGCGATTTTGAGATTTATCTTTTTATTTCACGCACTAAAATACACAAAGGTTTGATTTTTATGTTTGAGTCGACCTTGGTTTTATTCATTCAGAACATTACTATCAGTTTTAGAAATAACATGGGATTTACAGTGTTCATATTAGGAAATTGTACTGTATGAATACAATAAATGCTACGTAATGCAGAGATGTAACAATTTTGAGTCTGAAATTGATATTTAACAAAATTGTCAACTTAGAAACGAAACATTTTTTCAGTCTGATGGCTTTGATATTGATTTCAATTTGTATTACAAAGTGGTTCACATATTTTCTTGTATTATTTGTAACGACTACGCAATATTATATTACTTCATGAGTATGTAAGCGTTTTCAACCAGCAATTTTTCTCCGCAATAGATTCAGGCTTAGGTTCTAAGAGTTTAACGTTACACCACTAGCCTCACTCCATCGCTTACGCTCCTTCCCAACGCTTTTAAAACAAGTTGAACATTTGTGTTTGCGTTTTAAAAAATTCAGATATTTTCATTGTCATTATTTCAAGATTAGTTTTAAAGGACAGATTTCAGTAAGGGAAAAATCTTTCAATATTGTAGTTTTGCAAAATTATATTGATGTTTTGCAATTTTTAGTAATACAGAGTTTCACAGTCATTATTTGACTGTTCTTCTAAACTAACTTGACAAGCAATTAGTTTCTTGTATCCAGGAAGGAATTCATCTTTAGGGTTTCTGTAACTTAGGGGTTGACTGCTGCTCGGGTATACAGGAGATAAGGGTCCCAATCCTGTAATGCAAAAGCAATTATTTTCTATTCTGCTGTTCATCTTATCGCTTCTATTCTAGCCGTCCCTCGTACCAGCGGCATTCTTAGCGCATGGAGAGCTCGTGTCAGCATTTACATGATCATTCGCACAAAAGTTTAAGACAAAATTCACATTAAACTGCGTATTTTTATGACAGTGTTTTCCTTCGGCTTCTGTTGTCATTGTCTCTCCTTATTATACTTCAAGCACACAATCTCCCAACCCAACCCACATTTTCGTTTTTACTCTCCCTCTACTACGTACTTACGTAGAAAAGAAAGAAAACAATATTCTATTGCTGACGCTGAAAGTGTCGTTTTTTCGTCAGAAAAAATCGTATTATGGAGCCTTCATACCCAAGTAGTAGATACATGTTGTTGCTATATATAGTATATTACTTTTCTAACACATTGTTCATTTAGAATCCACGTTTTGTGGATCCTTGATATCGGAAAATTGGTTTACGGCAAAACGTGCCTGTACGTCCCTCTGGTCAACTCTAGCGCTTTAATTTTTCAAAAGATTTTCTCTGCGAATGCCTACGAATGGAGATCCTGCTAATACGGATACGTATTTCATACGGATATTTTAATATTGGAAGGTATTTTATTCGAAGCTTCAAGAGAATTTTCCAAGTTTACTGAAAAATGGCTCCAGATCTTTTTTCAGGTAAAGCAAAGGACGATGGAGCAAAAATCACATTTCAAAACTTCAATATTTATGAATGGGCTTTTTACTTTTTCGCATTTACTTTGTTAGGAGAGAAAGTGTTGAAATCGTGCTCCGGAAAACGGCGAATTTTGACAGAAAAACTCTTTATGGCCCTAGTAACGAAAGAGTCTCTATCTCTAGTATATTACTTCCTCTATCCCTTTGTGTAGTCAGAATCCATGTTTTGGGGAGCCTTGATAGCGAAAAATCGATTATCGGTAATACATCTGACGATCCATCTGTGGTCAACGCTAGCACTAAAGCCGTTCAGCCGATTTTCTCCAAAGTTGATATTTTCAATCGACGTGAATGAACTTGAGGTCCTCTGAGTTCAAAATAGATATTTTGATGTTTATTACTTTATATGAAGCTATATACGAATTACTTTATACGAATATGATTTATATGAATTGATTCATATTATTTTATATGAAGCCTCAACATTTTCAAATTTTTTCTCAAAAGTGGCTTCAATATTTTTGGATCAAACTTTGTCCTCCGAAAGCGTAAAGGACGCCTAAGAGAACGGTGTACGTCTCTCTTTCGTAAATATTCCGGATTTTTCAAAAATTGCAAAAGCTCAAATTTATTTCAGAGTCCTCCTGTCATTTTAGGACATCTTGAAATAAGGTCTTATACAATTTTTCGAAAGTATAGGAAGTTTTCGCTTTATTTTGTGTGAAATTTAGGCCATTTTTAAAATATTTTTTTCTTTAAAAAGACTCCATTTTTTCTTTAATTTTTTTCTTTGTGTGTATCAAACGACGGTAACAGAATTTGGTGCTTGTCTTATTCTGGGCAAACTCTGTATTTTCGAAAATTGCAAAACGTTAACCTTTCAAAACAAAAAACAAAAATTGATGATGGAAATTTTTGCTTTAGAAAAAATCTCTTCTAAATAATATATATCTTTAAAAATGTCTTGTAGAATTTTGTTTAAAAATTGAGCAATTATCGCGTAAATTCTGCTTGAAATTAATACAATTTATAAAAAGCACGTTTTCACACAAAATGCTCAATTTTTTATACATATTTTTCCCACGGAATTATTTAAAGGGCGCTTAAAAGAATGGAAAGGTCTTATTTTCGTCGAGTTCTTTGAATCTACGAAACCTGCAAATTTCTAAATAATGCGAGAAATTATGCGCAGTTCGATAACCACTACTTGTTTTTGTTGTGGGTTTTCAAGTACCGTACACACCCTAATGCCTTTTCACCAACTTCTTCATCCCAGATATGTCTCAGTTCATGTTCGATTCATTCGCCTTCATAATGCCTCCCTGTTTTATAGCAGCTAAATTAACACCTGTCACAACTAACGTCTAAGCAGTGTCCAAACTATTATCGAGCCGTTCTACTTGCTCTATCATGCTCTCTACGTGCACCGACATGTATTCTTGAGGGAGCCGACCTCCGACGTGAGCCTTTTGTCTTCCAAAATACACGTGTCTCTCTCATGGAAGGTCTTGTACTACCCGGATTCATAATAGTTTCTCAGGTGGCGGCGAACACACACCACCCCCTGTTGGTCACAAAAGATAAATACATGTTAAAATGAGGGCCACTTAAATATATACTTCGATTCTTTCATGGTCACGAGCTGAAAAGCGAGGGGAAATTGTCACCCAATCGGAAGCTTGAGTACCAACAATTTAAGTCGTAAGGAAGCTCGCGGTTAGAGACGGTCCCCTCTCCCACCAACTCGTGGCCTTGAAAGGTCTTCCTATTTTAATCGGAGTATGAGGGTGGTTTTGTCAGCGTCGCCTCTTACTGCCGAAGCCCAGTAGTTGTGACAATTAAATTCTACAAAACTTCGAAGGATCTAGGATTTTAATTGGTTGTATGACTCTCATTCGGACCCGAAACTCTCGTGCGCGCTCACGAATTCGCAACAGAACTCGAAGCCCAACCCATTGCACTCACGTGGTAATGCAACACATTCTCGTAATTGTATTTTCATTGTGATCCACTGTTGTACATATTTTATTACCAGTAGTGACCATATTTGCGAGAAATAAATGTACGTATTCCACCACTAGCTTTTAAACGGTTTGACTTTAAGTCTTGTAGCAATACCGCAAAAACAATTTTATATTTGTTAATGAAACTGTATATCTTTGATTTTAAAAACCATTAGGTACAAAACATTCTGGGCCGAGAGATGACTTATTTCTGAACGCGTTATGGAGAAATTTCGGTAGTTAATGATTATCGTGAAATGTTGAAACTGTGATCAGTAGGAAATTGCCAATTTCGGATGTGTCCCTCGTACCGCCTCTCTCCCCTCCTGTTAAAACGGGTTGCTCGTTACCGGGCACGGCTTTCGTCCGTGCCCTCGTCCGCGCCCGTCCCCGCGCCTCCCCGCCCCACCCCCGCGGCAGTTCAGCCCGGCCGTCGCTCCGGGGCATGCGCCTGCACCTCTGCCGGTCGCCGGCGGGCCGGCCGGGCCAGGCCTCGCCCGCCCCGAAGCCCGGTCCACGCGGCGCGGGTTCCCGCGAGCGGCCGGCCGCCTGCGCGTGTATCGACCGGGCGTCGAGCGGGGTGCAGCGGGGCGCGAGACGCCTCGTCGGTGCGCGGCGCCGCGGCGCGGCTCGGCTCCAGCCACCGCCGCCGTCGCCGTCTCCGCCGCCGCCATCGCCACCGCCTCCGCCACCGCCGAACCCAGGCTGCGGGCGCCGTCAGCGCTCAGTCGCCCGCCGATGAAGGAACGTGGCGGGGGCGGGGGCGGCGCTGCGGGACCCACCGACGGGAGCGACGCCCCCACGGCTCCGGGGACACCCTCGGCGCCACGACCCGCCACCGCCGCCTGTTCACGCCGCCGGTCCTCTGCCTCGCCCACAATCGCGCACGCGGGCACACTCGTTACGCCCCCCGCGCAGCACAGGTCTTTCCTCCAGAGAGCACGCGGGAAGGTCATTCGCTGGCTGCGCAAGTCGTTCGGCCGCCAACAGGTGAGTCAATAGCGCTTTTTTAGTGGCCGCGAAACCGTTTTATGGGACGTAGACGATGTATGTGTTGTTGGTCGTACGCCGGTCACCGTGCCGTGGCACGCTATCCGGCTCGCGTCAACCCACGCTTTCGCTTTCCTCACCACGCGATAGTGAGCGCCGCCTCCGCGCACACGAAAGTCGCGTGAGGGAGGTCGGCGGTTCCGTACAGTGTGTCAGCGCGCTAGGGTTCGCAGGCCGGCACACCGCCTTACGACTTCCGTCGGCGTCCGTCGCGCACAGCACCCCCGCAACCCACTGGGCGACGTGCCGGTGCCCGCGGATCCGCCCTGCGGCGCCCGCGAGCCCGCGAGCCCGCGACCCGGTCCCGGTCCCGGCCGCGACGACCGGCCCGCGCACCAGCTGATTGGTTGGCGTAGGCCTCATGCGGCGGGTCAGTTCGGCCAGCTGTGGCGCCGACGGCGGGCTTCGATCGCGCCGCCTCCGCCGCCGCCGTCGCCGCTGCGAACGGCGAGCCTGCGCTTGCACACCGCGCATCGCCCCGCCGCCTCCCTCGCCCCTGCCCGCTGTCTCGCTGTCCCCGTGCCGCCCCCGCCGCGCCTGCCACAGCACCCGTGCCGCAGACGAGGTCTGCTGACCCTGAAGCTGTGATATCTGCCGGGTCAAATGTAAAGCGCTAACGAGGAACGTTCGGCACGGCGTTGATATGACGGACCGGGTAACATTTTCGGCATGCGACTCTCTTCTTCAAATGCATGCTTCCTATATCTGAGCCTGTCGCATTATATACGGGTACCGCGATTTGGAATCGTGTTTATTATTATACCTTTTTAGTATTCATTACATAAGGATGAATTGAAGGTAGGACCCGATATGGCTTTCGCCGTCTCGCTCCATTTTACCTCATGACCTAGTTTCCATATATTCCTTCAGCTACGTTGAATGTGACACCGCATGCTTCAGAACCAATCATGAATTAATAAATTGCATGGTGATGAAAGTTTTATTTATGACACAATGAACTCCCTTTCCTATGCACTTCTCCATTTCGTCATAGCTGCCTCACTTTATAAACAACTATCAAACTTTTAGCCTGGAAAAGTTGGACAGGTGTAACTAGATTGCTTGAGGACACCTCTTGATATGGACTAGGGCTGAAGCCCGTACGTGAATACGGAATTAGAATGTCCCTTTGTCCTTAAAACTTTTTATCGTATCCTCTTTGTTCCACTTTATCGCGTGTTGTGTACCCAAACACGAACAACATTCCTGTTGAGTAACAGTTCTTTGGCTTCGAAAATACTTCTAAGAAGCCTTTCTTTATTTACCGGTGTCTGCGTAGTATATTATCTTAAACGCGTCCTCTTAAAAATCAGTATACGCGTCTTCTCTCTACGCTAATATTTATTTTTCATAAATTCAATTTTATGCTGCGTATGTAAAGTTATTCGGAAAACTTAATTGCCATTAATTTTTAATTTCTTGTACATACATATAAAAGATGCATCGTCTATGATTTTCTTCGTGGTTTTATTTTCCATGGGAGATTTTCATTTCTGGAGTTTTCTTCGGTCAGACATTTCATCGTTCTTCCAGATGTAAAATCATTTCTGTTTTAAAATTATGTAATCATTTGACTATTCTTGTACACAATTATAAAGCCAGTTCTTCTGGAGGTTCCTGGACGTTTGTGATATAGTTGTCGCAACTTATTATTATTGTTAATACAGAAAAACTTTAAATGTTGAATCATGTATGTAGCTTCCTGAAACTCATAGACGCAAATCCCTATCAGGTGCACATCCTTCTGCCCACAAATGTCAAGAATGTTGAGAAGCAAGCCGATTTTACTTTTGTTTCTCACTTAGCACCTACTGACAGGTTAATTTTCAAATAATTTATTATTCGGTAATTTAATGTACGATCGTAAAATAAATCATGTTCTCAAAACGTTACGTTTCTTTGTCCCATTATGTTTGATCACTGTTTCACTTTCTGTGCCAAACTTACTAAATTAAAGATACTACTTTAGCCTTTCAATCATTATTGATGCCGAAATATCGAAAAGTGTTACATAATACGTCAATTTTGTTAAATCATTTCCCTTTCAGTTTATCGTTCATTTAATTCTAAGCTTCTTAATTTTGATACTACTTCTTAATCTGGTGATGGTTGGGGCTTATTTCGCATGCATATTTCGCATGCATTTTTCACATTTCTCTAATTCCTGAGAGAACTCTTCTGGATATCCCAATATGAAATGCTGTTACAGCAAGATGGACACGGCGTCGAAGCGGGAGCTGACTTGGATGAAGAAATGGAGAAGGTTTTCGCCATGGCGGACGAAGAGAGATTCGACGTGGCCAAACTTGCGGCGTCGCCGGACTCGACTGCCAGCAAAAGAAGTTTCGGCGAGAAGGAGTACGCCAGTGAGTATTGAAACGGACCCTTCATCTCTATCTAGTGAAACTATCTTCCTTTCCATGATAAACAATAACTTCTAGGTACATCCCATTGAAAAATCATTCAAGGACTACTTAGAATTCTCATAAAGATATATTATTAGGAGAAAAAAATTGCGTCAGAATGTTTCGCGTTCTATGAGTATAATTTCAACTATACCTTTCAAAGCACTTTGGTGCAGGTATTATTATTATTATTATTATGTTGGGTGAGCGTTCATGTTATTATTAATAATACTCAAAAAATAGTTTTACATTCGTAATTTGCGCCATAATTAACTATTACTAATTTCCAATGTGCCAAGAAATTGAAACAAAACTATGCAGGCTCCAGAGATGTGAGAGGTGTCAATGGTTTAATAACACAATAAATAAGTAGTAAATCAGAAAAATCCAAAAATATGAAAAAGTTTTCATTTTGACTAAAAATGGAAGTATTTTACTGTTATTCTCATACTACGCGTAATATCTAGTCTGTGAAGTCTCGTGCTCTGTGCTTCACTGCTTACGACACAACTGTCGCCATGGGGCAGCAAGGGTCCAAGAAAGAGGCCCCCACCATGAGATATTTGCTATTCACATTTTGCGTTATAAGACAGCATTATAAGACAGACAAAATATTTGTATTTATTTAATTTATTCGAGAGCCAAACGAGAGTATCTTATTTTTCTTCAATAGTGTACCTGCGAATTTTTGGAAAACCATTTTTTGTTTTTTGGTTTTTGTTCAGATGCATTTCTAGTTCTGCAGGCCACTTTGGATCCATGCAGATTTTGCAGCTATACCAAGAGAGATTTGGCTGTGCGAATTTTTAGGGCTTAAACTATTTGTGAGGTTTCAAGTGAACATTATCTTCCTTCCCTTTACTTTTTAGACTGCTATCTTGTAAATCAATTTCATGAATGAAGATTTACGTTGGGGTTGTTGCAAGAAGTTGACTTCTGAAATTTCTTTAAACCGTTAATCGAAGTTGCCGATTGGATCAAAACTGCCTTCAGACATGCCTCATCGGCCCTCAGATTTTAATGAATTGCAATATTTCTCAAAATATAGTGTATATTTGGCAATAAAATGAGAACGAGGTGTCCTAGCAAGGTTTTTAAAATATTTTTAAGAAGGATTATGACTTTGAATTTCATCCTCACAACTTGTTTGATAAACGTACAGAGCGGAAGAAAGATAAAATTTTGGTGGGCCGGATGCCAGCAAATTCGTGAAGTTTGATACTAGCTTAAGAACTCTCCTCCCGCGTTTTTTTCTCTATGTTTAAAAGTTTAATTTTCCGGATCGTCCATTTCTGCGCATAGAATGTTACTTGAAAAAGTATCCATTAAAATACATATTTAAATATTTGTTTCATTACAAAATTAGATTTAATTATCGTCATTCTAATGAGTGAATTCTTACCATCAGAAATATAGATTTTTCAGAATATCGTAGCGGGGGAATCGGCTACTTCCGATCCATGCGGATTTGGCCATGCGAATTATTGTATTACGTTCGTTCTTTTTGGTTTAAACTATTTGTGAGGCAAAACAACTAGATTGTGCCAATCGAGAAGAAAATAAGCTTTTGATCACCTTTGAATCTTCAAAAGTGATCAAATTTTCAAAATCTTTTTTGTCACCAAAAATGCCTCTTTATTTCTTAAAAACAAAGGAACACGTTTTTAGATAAACGTAGCAGTTTCTGCATGATCGGCAATCAAAATTATTAGTTCTTGAGCAGGAGACCGAGAAACATGGAATGGTATCTCATTTATCACGATTGATGAACGCAGTCTGTTCCGAGCCGCCGCGGCGAACGCTTGTGCCCGAGGTAGCTCTGCCTTATCGCTCTCTGGTAGTGGTCAACCGCAGCGATCAGTGCGATAACACTCAGTGCCAGTGTCTTTCGTGTGAACGGTGTGAACAGTGCCTCGCTTAGAGAAGTGTTATTTTAGTTTTAGTTAAAGCCAACAAATCTTTAAAACCAGTGAATGGCCACAAGTAGTTGCTCCGTTACGGGGCAACTAATTCGAAGCGCAATGGACGCTACCTTTAGTGAATGTGATGGTGAAAACCTGCTTATCAGTGAACCTGTTCAGCCCACCCCCGACCAAACAATACTACAACACCAAGAAATTCTTCAGCAACAACTGCAACATCTCCAACATCAGCAACAAATGATAGAATTGCAACTTTCCCAGCTTCAAAATCATTATCACGTGCCGACACAACCGCCTCTGCCACAGCAATCACATTCTCAACAACCGCAGCTGCAAGGCACGCAGGAACATGGTAATGAACTTAAACGAAAGAGGTCACGCTCGCCAGAAGAGGATATATCCAGGTACAATATTCCTGTTTCAAATAGGTATAAGCTTCTTGGAACATTAGAGACTAATGAAGAACCCGAAATCGATCCAATTATTAAAATCCCCCCAATCATAGTGCATAATGCTAGCAATTTTCAACTTTTGTTAGATGATATTAAAAAGAACGTTAAGGACGACTTCACAACTAAACAAGAAAAAGGCGCTATTAAAATTTCATTCACTTCAATAAGTGATTATAGAAGCTTTAGGAAATTCTGTGAATCTGAGAAAATTGAGTTCCATTCTTTCAAAGACCCAACTGTAAAAACTTTAGCCATAGTTATGAAGGACATTCCTACTACCTACACGGAAAGTGAAATACTGCAGGAACTGATAAGACTTAAATTCCCAGCAACTAAAGTTGCAAGACTATATAACAAAGACAAATGCCCCATACCTGTTTGTGCAATAGATCTAGAAAACACGTATCAAAGTAAAGAAATATTTAAACTAAACCGATTTTTGTACAGTGTAATTAGAATTCAAAAAAGAATCAAGTCTCATGTAATCCAATGCAAACGTTGTCAGAGATTTGGGCATTCCCAGGCAAATTGTGGCCTGCAGCCTCGCTGCGTCAAATGTACTGGCCAACATCACTACTCTGAGTGTACCAAAATTAAATCTACCCCCCCTAAGTGCGTTAACTGTGGTGATGATCACACAGCTAATTATAAAGGCTGCAGCATATACAAAAAGGCAGCAGATTCAATGAAAAACTCGAAGAACATACACCCACCTTCTAACATGCCCCATCTAACCACTAGTCATCCTAACTTTGTTGCCACTAGACAGTCACCATCACATCCTACCCACCATCCTAATCCATACCTTAATAACCAATCGAGGTCATATTCTTCATTATTTAAACAGGAACAATCAAATTTAATCTCAAACATCGTACAACAAGTCATGATAGCGCTCACTCCCATAATTGAAAACACAGTTAAATCTGTTCTGACAAATTTGAATTATGTCAAATAAAATAGCCAATATCAAACTTTTAAACTGGAACGCCAACGGACTAAAACGCCAAGAAAATGAGTTCAGATATTTTCTAAAGAAAAATGAAATTGAAATAGCTTGCGTAACCGAAACCCATTTAATTCCGGGTGAAAAATTCCACATTCCAGGGTTCAAAATTTTCAGAGAGGACAGAATTGCCAATAAAGCATCAGGTGGCGTAGCAATAATAGTAACTAAAAACGTCGAGTGCAACCAAGTAACTACGCCCTTTTCTCCAAACCTCGAGTCAATAGGAATAGCAGTGAAGAGTAGTATTATCAGTAATAACAACATTAACACTATTGGTACCTCAGCAGCTGCTATTGCTACTACAGCTGATGCTAACACTGGTTTTGTTGCTAATGCTAGAACGGATGTTGGTAGTGGTGGAATTAGTGACGGTAATACTAATAGTAATAGTATTAATAATAACCCTAACAATGACAACCAAGTAATAATCATTGCAGCCTATAAACCTCCCAATAAAAGTTTCCCTGAAAAGGCTTATAGAAAAATATTTAGCACATATAATCGTATAATTCTCCTAGGAGATTTAAACAGTAAACATAGAGCTTGGGGCTGCAACTCAATAACTATACAAGGCAGAAAATTACTGGAATTTGCAAATAATAATAACCTTAATATTCATGCCCCAACTAAACCTACACATGTTCCCTATAATTGTAATATAATCCCAGACATTCTCGACATAGTCATAACCAAAAATATTAACTTCCCTCTGCTTCAAAAAGTTGTAGCTGAACTAGATTCAGATCATAATCCGATCCTAATATCACACAAAGGTAATTTTAAAGAAATTACACCAGGAAATAACCCATTAGGAAAACATATTAATTGGACTAAATTCGCTTACCTAATGAAAAATAACTATAAATATCCACTCCCTATTAGGTCGATTGCAAATATCGACTCCGAACTAGAAAAATTTAATGCAGCTATTTTTAATTCTCTAGATCATTCAATAACAACAAAGATATCCCCCCATATGTATAATACAAAAAATAAACTATTTTCCTCCCAAATTCCATGGAAAATTATTAATTTAATTAAATCGAAACATAACTTAAGAAGACTCTGGCAAATAACTCGAAGGCCAGATATTAAAGCAAAACTAAATAAACTATCAAGAGTAGTCAAAAATAGATTAGATAATCACCGCTACACTTCATTCCGTCAGTTTATAAACCAGATTGATCCAAATTCAGCTCATCTGTGGACAACAACAAAAAGAATCACCAGAGATAAAAACGAAATATCCGAATTAAAAGTGAACAATAAGCTACTGCTTTCAGATGACGAGAAGGTCAAAGCGATAGCAGATCATTTACAAAATGTATTTAGACCACACCCGCCAACAATGATACAACACAACAATGAAATTGAAAATTTTATGAAACAACCACTAATTACAGCCGAAACCAAAATAAAGTTTATTTCACCGTCAGAAACAGCTAAAATCATTAAACATCTAAAACAACGAAAAACCCCCGGTATAGATGGAATCAGTAATAAGATGCTCAAAAATCTTAATAAAAACTCTGTAGCAGGACTAACTGCAATATTTAATGCTATCTTACGCTTTAATTATTTCCCTACTGCCTGGAAGACTGCAATTGTTCTACCTTTTCGCAAGCCAGGAAAAGACCCTCGACGCCCTGAACATTACAGACCAATAAGCCTCCTTCCCTCAATTTCCAAGATTTTTGAAAGACTTCTACTAACGAGACTTAACAAGTACCTGAAAGACACGGATGCAATACCAGATATTCAATTTGGTTTCAGAGCAAACCACTCCTGCACTCACCAGCTGCTAAGGCTTACCGAATACATTGCACAGAGCTTCCAAGAGAAAAAACATACTCTGGCTGCATTTTTGGATATAGCACAAGCGTATGACAGAGTCTGGCATACCGGTCTGTTATTTAAAATAAGACAACTTGGAGTTCCTGAATATATACAGAATATTATTAAAGGTTTTATCTCTGATAGAAAATTTAAGGTCAAAATTAATCACTCCTTTTCCACTCTTCGTAATATCACAGCCGGAGTTCCTCAGGGCTCAGTTCTCTCACCTATTTTATTTAATATTTTCATGAGTGACATACCTAAGTATTCCAACGTGGAAACTGCTCTTTTTGCCGACGATACGGCACTGTTTTCAGCAAGCTCAGAGATTAACCTAGCATTTAATAGAGTTCAGAATAATCTTAACATCCTAATACAATGGACAAAAAAATGGAGAATTGCAATCAATTCTCAAAAATGTCAGACTAAGATATTTACCCTTAGGAGACCTCAAATCCCTCCCAATCTGAAAATAGATGACAACGAAATACCTTGGAAAAGCGAACCAATAAAGTACCTAGGAGTATTGTTAGACAAGAAACTCACCTGGAAACCTCATATTCACGCAGCTATCAACAAATCCAATGCCAAAATATTAAAACTATACCCTCTTATAAATCTACATTCAACACTCAATACCAAATGCCAGATTCTATTATATAAATCTATTATCCTACCCACGCTAACTTACGCATGCCCGGTATGGGGAAACGCTGCTTCCACCACCATACAAAAAATGCAAATTGTCCAAAATAAAGTCCTCAGAAAGTCAATTAAAGCTCCATGGTTTATACCTAACCACCAAATTCATAGAGAACTCCAAATGAAAACAGTGCTCGAACACATTAAAAAAGTAGCAAATAACTTCTACTCTTCCCTTCCCTCATCTCATGCCACTCTGAAATTCCAACTAGGTCGAACAGCAAACATCCCAAGCCGAATCAAATCCAAATTTCCCAAAGACATGCTTAAACCTCCCTAAACAAAAAATATCATCCCGTATCTAAATAAAACCTAGCACGTTCCCTTCCTATTGCCCGCTAGGGCTATCCATAACAGCTTACCCCCTCCCCCTCCCCCCAAAAAAATAAATCCCAGCAGCTCCTAGAAGCAAACAAGGAATTAAACGAGCCAGAGAAATCTAATCTCAATTTGTCAGGAATGCCCAAATCCCAAAATGTCAGTATGTAAAACCGAAAACCCTCGAAAGACCTTCAGGTCGAACGAGAAGAAATAAATTAAAAAAAAAACGATTGATGAACCGGAAATGGTCTAACCATGAGTTATGATCGGACAAATGCAGGTTACTCGATTACTATATAAGGATTTTAAAAAGAATGTTTTACTCTCTGTGGAGTTATTTAGCATCGGATATTTCACGCAAGTTGCCTTTTAATTATACCTAGTATTAATTACCTTTTAATTATGCCTATTAATACACACACATCTGTGTGTGTAACCAGATGGGTTAAAAGAATTGGAATATAGGGATGAACATTTTTATTTTCAAAATTTTCTTTACCCTTCTTTATCAAATTCTTTGAATGCGCTTATAAATGAATATAAAGTGTAAAAAGAAAAGGAAGACTTATTACCATAATATTTTTTGTCCCGAGCAGCCACGCTAAATGAGAGCCGCCAAACGAAATCATTATAGAGAAGCTTAATTCGTGTGGCTGTATTTTCCAAATTCAATTTCCGTGACTAATGATCTAACCGCAAACTTAAATGGATTGTGCGCCGCAACAAACACCAAATTTTACCACTAGATAGTTCCAATAGCGCCTAATATTGTACTGATTTTATAACCACCCTGTCGCTTTTTAATTTGTTGTTGCTTATAGGGACATCCTATCCAAAAAAAATCATTCTTGTTGTCATATCCTTAAGCCATAAATAATATTGTGCAAAAAAAAAACTTTTTTATCGTGCTGGATTGCAGGCCTTAACGATTCAATCTTGGAGACGCAGGAAATAATGCTATTGATAATTAATTAAAAAATTGTACTTAATTATTACAAAAACAATTTTCAGAAATAGCAAATAGTAACATTAGAACATATTTTATGAATACGCAAAGGTAGAATTTATAAAATTTGTCACATTTTTACCAGAATCAACTAGATGGTAGAAATTTTCAGTGGGCACATTTTAATGTGTCTGGGAATAATTTTCGACACGAATGTGAGGTTTGTACAGAGCAAGTGCAGATGCATCTACAAAAATTGTGATTGAGACATCAAACATAAATAGTAATTGTATAAAATAGCAACGACAAACTGTTCAGTTTTCAATTAAAATAGATTGCACTAATTAAGAAAAATTGACGTAAAATCCTCAGCCCGCATTTTTTTTGTTTTTTTATCAAATAATTTTCAATACGGAACACTATTTTCACTCAGTGCTGATTCCACATTCAGTAAAAACATAGTGCTTCTGCTCTTCATCTACGGTTATACTCTTACTGTATTGAATTAATTTGACACTCCTTTCGGCTGTGTCGTGTACAACCTTCAAACGTTTGACAATCCCTTTCTCTTCAAAGGATCCATGTCTTCACTTCAAACATACGTTTCGGAATGTAAGAAATGGCTTGAAATTTTAAACCTTTTGAAGAACTTTAATGTAAGTGGTGTTATGTAATAATCGATTTCTTTGTTCGAAAAATACTTATCTTCTTTTATTTTGGCTTTAAATACCCTACTGTCTCTATCAATTTTCACAATTAATTAGGTTTCTAAATAATTGTAAATCCTTTTCGGGGACAATGTAGATTTAGGAGTATTAAACAACAATTTTGATATAAACATTAATTATGAATAAACTTCTTCTGATGACATCTATCTCGGAGCCCCTTAAAGAAAATTGATCCCTGAACAGGCAACGTTTTAGGGAGTAAATAGCTTTTGCCATTCACCTTGTGTACAGTATGACACCTGGCTCCAAAAGTTTATAGGCCCAAGACAACCTAAAAATACCAAACACGGCTGTAAACATTCTTTATAATCTTCTCTGGACTGACGCCAAGCTTTTTTAGTTACCCTGTAAGAAAACTAGAAATATGTTCGACATCATTTACATTTATTTTCAATTTGACCTGATCGTCATCAAACCCAATTTCTTTGTCAATTGTGGACCTGTTCTGTACCTCTTCTTGGCTTGACGACCCGATACGAGCCTTGGCCGACCAGCGGTGGCCCAGCCTCTCGGCCATGGGATAAGGGTTCGTGTGGTTAGCACGAAGACATCTCTCCTCTGTATATACTGGTCTTCTCAGCCTTAGAGTGGCTTTCTCGTGGTCACACAGCAATAGATACTGGGACATTTGTAAGGAAAGTGCACAGTTATTACCCTAGCCGAGAGTCCAACCCGGAGTTGGGCCGTGGATAGCGAGCACGCTAACCACCGAGCCACCGAGGGCTTAATTATGGACTACTATTTCAAATCTCTTCAAAATTTGAGATTTAGAGCCAGTAGTTGAACATATTATACAATTAAAAACTATCTTCAATATTAACTCTGAAATTTGGAGGCGACATATAAAAAATAAGATTTTTTTTCAATTGAATTTCAATTTTTCAATTTTTGAAATAAACTCTGGTCCCGCTCAAACGACCAGATTTGACACTAGTAGTGTCAAAATATATTGCATATATTTTTCCACTGCCACTGCTTTTTTTCAGATCGAAACTAGTGGTGCTACAGTACTGAAGTATAAACAATGAACAATGCATGTGGACAATATGCATTACAATAAATTGTTTGTTAAATAATTAACACAAATAAAACCAAACGTTACCTGTATGATTATTAGTAAGGTGTGTACTTCCTATATTTTGGTGTTTTCTTCATCCTAGTTTATAATTTTATTTTTTATTTTTTGGTTTTATTTGTATTAATTATTTAACAATCAATTTATTGTAATGTATGATGTCCTCATGCACTGTTCATTGTTTATACTTTAGCCCTGACGAAGAAATTAAATATTTCGAAACGTTGGCGTAACTAATTGTTTCTCTAACCACATTGACCAATCCCGTGAACTAATTTTACAACAAATTTCATTAAGAAAACAATCTATTTTCAAGTTTGTAGTTGTAGGAAATGGTTGGAAATATTGAACTCTTCCAATTTTCGAAAAAACAGGGAATTCAACGAAAGTGAGACGTGCGCCATTCTTTTAAGCGTCCTATAGGCTTTGCGTGGTCAAAGTTTAAAGAAACAATTTGAAACAATTTTTTAGAAAATATTTTTAAAATGTTTTTGAGGCTTCATGTTAAGTCACCCCTCAAAATAAATATCCATTTCAAACTCGCAGGGTCTTGAGTTCGTGCAGATCAAGCGGGGAATATCAATTTTGGAGTAGGGCTCTAGAGTTTTCCACAGTCAAACAAACAGACTTTTGGCATCTATTGATTTTTCAGAAAAAGCAGCCTCAACACATGGGTTTTGACTACACTACGAGTTAGATGAAACAAATTTACTATATATTGGTACAAGATTTATTTACTTCTTCTTTACCAGGGCCGACAATATTTTATTTTATTTATTTAGTCAAAAAACAGTGGAAACTGTATATGCTGTATTGGGGAGAAAATCAACTGTGCACGTTTTCTTGAGTTCCAGAACCCCTTCCCAACATTTGAGCTATAAATATATGAAAGATGAATAAAAGTTTTAAACAATAATAATAAAATTGAAAAAAATGCGAGATTAGCAACATTTATAGAAAGTAGACATTTCCGTTCCCAAGTTAAAGAAAACTTATTTGCATCGGCAAACGAATTCCAGATTTGATTTTTGCGTATTGCCAACAAAATAGCAATTTACCCTCAGTTCTACTCCTACCACTACCAATACTTTAAGGAAAAGGAGATTTCATCAAAACGTGCTTATAGTAAAGCTATATTTATGTTCAGAAGCAAAACAATGGGCCATCTCAGCGTTTGCTCAATGGATCAGGGCAACTGGAAAAAACTTGATCGAGATGTGGGTCATTGTCCCGTGAGCTGAAGTACATTATTTGTTGTAGGCCCATTAATTATTTTTTTAAATTATACAATACAATGTAAATAATGCATTATATCATTGTTTTGTTAGAATAAATATTATTTTTCTTTTTGATATTCAGTGTAGTATTTATTTGTATAAAAACAGTTTTGCAGCAAAATTGATTTTACTTTTAACTTAAATTTGTGTGCCGACTACTGTTTCTATCGAAAATTGCCGATATCCCCCGCTCGATCACAATATTTTTTCTTTACGTACTAAGGCGAGAATGAAAAAATATGTTACTTCAGCTGTGTGATTAAAATAACAAAAAAAGTTGAAAATATTGTGTAATACCAAGAAAGGTTAATTTCTTCGTCGTGTCCAAGAAAATTCCATGTATCTTCCAATCTGTACGTTTGTACACAAGTTGTGAGGATGAAGGTGAAAGACAGATTCGTTCTCTACTAAAATGAGAAAAATAACGTGTTCCTAGGACAAATCGTTCTCATTTTCTTGCAAAAAACACGTGTCTCTTTTTGAAATATTGTATTTTTTTAAATTTTAGAGCTGATGTGTCTTAATGTTATTGAAGCTAGCTGAAACTTTGGAAATCTTATTTATATACTGTTTTTGCCTTTTTAGAGCTTCCCGTCAAATAAATTTCAGAAGTCTATTTCTTGCAATCACCCTAATGTACGTGTTCTGCCCTTGAATCTTTCAATTAAGTGAACGTTTCTTGACCTTCTGTGAAACAACACTTACCGTATTCAGATAGAATCAATATATAACTACTGAAATATACAATAATTGGAGTTAAAATAAGAGTCCTAGAGTACACATATAAATATGTGCTGGAATATATCCCAGAAGAATGGAACATAGTTCAAATATGTCCAATACATAAAAGGGGAAGCAGACATGAATGTAAAAAGTATCGAGGCATTAGTTTAATGTTTGCTACATATTATATGCAAGAATAATCAATAAAAGACTATCACCAATACTTGATACCAAGATATGGGATTCCCAGCATGGTTTCCAGAAAGGGAGATCATGCTCAGATTGCATATTCACGCTGACACAATTGATTGAAAAACGCCGTGTATTTAATCTGCCTATTTTTATTACTTATTTATTTACTTTGCTTTTATAGACTATGAAAAAGCATTTGATAGAGTAAATAGAGGTAAACTAATGGAAATACTAAGAAGTAGAGTAACACATCTAATAAGAGCTATCCAATGCCTATATAGAAACAAATAAATACAAATTAAAGTGACAAATAGCACAAATAATTTTGCCGAAATAAACTAAGGTGTTAGTCAAGAATCCGTACTTTCCACCCATTCTTTTTAATATTTACATAGACGAAGTAACGAAAAGGGGTTGCAAACAATAAAAATTTTAAAATTTGTCACCAATTATACGACATTACTGTTTATGGATGACCAGGTAATTGTCTCCCAAAATGAAAATGAACTACAAGAAACCGTTTTTAAACTAAATAAAATTGTCAGTGATTTAAATTTAAGTATTTCTACTACAAACTCAAAAACTATGCCATTTTAAAGGATCTTAACCTCTCCGAGTAAAAATTGTGATGAATTACAAATCATTAAACGAGTCAATACCTTTAAATACTTAGGTTATAGCGTAACATATTGAACAAATAAATAAATAGAAAACAAACTAAATATATTTCATCTCTTCCGCCGACCTATACGCCGGACGCTGGGCAGGAAATCCAGAAACTCGCCGTTTAAAAGTTCTATAAGGTGATGGCGCTTCCAGCCCTGCTCTATGGTAGCGAATATTGTATCGTGAAGAAGAGAGATGAAAATAGAATTGAAGCCAGAGAAATGATTTTTTTAAGACGTATAGCCGGTTATACATTGATGGATAAAAACAGAAATGGCATAAGAGCAGAATTGAAGTTGAAGAATATCGTAGGTAATGTAGAATCACGTTGGCTGCCCTGCAAGGGATGAGGACGCGGAAGGCTAGCATACCTGACAGCTGAGTAGGTAGGAGCCACGGCGTTGGGGTTTGCGGATATATTTAGAATCAGGTGCCGCCGGCTTTGCTTGTCTTGCAAGTAGTTGTCACGTGGTAGTTGCAAACCTCCCTCTCTCTCTCAACGGTGGTCACGCGGGCGGGTTTTGTTCTTGAAAAAATTCACGCCCAGGCCGGAGCATATTCATGCGATGCACGGATGACGAAAGTCACATTAGTGGCGCTGTAGGAGCGTGCACTCAAGGCGGGGCCTCTCTGTTAAATGTGGTGTATCCACAGAATTGTACGATCACAGCTGGCGGTCGGGAAATACCTGGAAGTGTATACCGAGTAGTTCAGTAGATTATCTGTACACTTTGTTCATAAAACATGTATATACTCTTTTATATCAGTGTACTTCCACGACGCCACAGAGTAATAAAACAGTACCAACCAAGGTGACACGAAAGTGTTGAACGAATGCCAGACACAAGAATGACAAAATCAGTCAAACAATACCTTCCAGAAGGAATAAGATCACTGAGAAGACATAGGAAGAGATGGCGAGACCCGTTCTAAGGAGACGGAATGAGCCAGGAGGCTCAATCCTTGAAGTAGATGATGAATTAATTTTTACAATAGTTTTAACATATTCAACTAAGTTGTATTCCTCTTCTTCTGTAATCACCTTCTTGATTTTACAGCAAGCCTTATATTCAAACTTGGACCTGATGTTTTGAAAGCAGTTCAGGGAAAAATAATGAATAATAATCATATTTTGATCGCTAGTAACAAAACTAAAGCAATGTGGAATATCGTAGAAAATACGACAACATCATCTCGTTACTTAGTAGAGAATGTTGTTTTAAAGGATAATAAAAGAGAAGCCAGTAATCTGGAAAAAGTGGCAAATCTCTTCAACCAACACTTTTCTAGAATTGCGGCTGAACTCACGAAGGAACAAAAACCGTTTTTATCATTACCTTCCCAAAAAATGTTGGACACTATTTTTACTTCCGAAACTTCTTCTAACGAAATCATACGAATAGTCAGTAAACTAAAAAAGAAATATTCATCTGGTTTAGATGAATTTCCGGATTGTTTATTGAAAACTTGTGTACCTGCCTTTATACACCCGTTAACTAACATATTTAATGCTTCTTTATGCACAGGAATATTTCCAGATACTTTCAAAACAACAAACATTAAGCCACTTTTTAAAAATGGAGCAAAAATGAAATTCAAAATTACCGACAAATTTCTCTTTTGTCAAGTTTCTCTAAAATATTAGAGAGGCTTTTCTATACGCGAATGGAAACTTCTCAGGAAAAACGAAGCGTTTTCAGACTCACCACACGGGTTTAGAAAAACAAAATCTACGGAAACTGCCATTTTTTTCTTTTTTTTAAAGATGTTGCTTCATCAATGGACCAAAATGAAGCACCCACTGAAATATTTTTAGATCTTTCGTAAGCTTTTGACGTTATTGACCATAACATCTTCTATCAAAATTTCCTTCGTATGGAATTCGTGGTAGTGCTCTAGATTGGATTACCTCGTACCTTAAACATCGATATCAAAGAGTATAAATACCGGACTGACACGTAAGGACATTATTTACTTATCTTTCTAATTATTTACCAATTGAGTATGGGGTCCCGCAAGGCTCGATCCTAGGTCTTATCCTCTTTCTGTTATACGTAAACGATATGCCGTCGTCTATTAACAACGGAAGAACGGTTCTGTTTGCCTATGGAAAAAAAGAACAACAAATAGTACGATTTTAGAAGTTTCATATTGGTTTTGTAATAACAAAGTAATAGTTAATGAAGGAATAGGGTTTCAATGCATTTTTGCATTTCAAATCAGCAATCGTATGCTCAATTGAAAATGAATAATATGCAATTAGCTGATGTTCAGGTAACGAAATTTCTAGGACTCTCAGTTCAGTCAAACCTCAAATAGATTGTACATATAACAAAATTAAACACTAAATTAAGTTCAGTGTGTTAAGCATTCTGAATTCTTTCAAATTCTGTCAGCCTTCATGCAGCTCGTTGCCTGTATTTTGCCAATGTGCATTCCCGCCTGAGATATGGTATGAAATTCTTCCGTAAAATAATGAAAAAATGCCATCCGCGTTACCCTTGCAAGCCTCTCTTCATTGAGCTTGGAATCTTTCCACTGCCTTGCCTGTATATTTACGAATCTGTAATATTCGTCAAAACTGACTTAACGGTGGGAAGATATTTTCATGCAATACTGATATTTATAATTACAACACACGTCGTGAAAATCACGTTAATCAAGTGTCAGTATCACGATCTGAAATCCACATACATGTACGTTACTTTACTACGCATTGCAATATGACATCAAACAATTGAAGTCGGTTCACTGATTTAAGTTAAAAGTAGAATAAGCTACATAACTGTTTCTATTCCATGTTGTTTTGATCCAGTGTTCATGATTGTGCCTCTTCCCATACTTATTCTCCTCAACGTTCTAGGTTAAGTTTAAACTGAAAAATTGCACAACAAATTACTCGCCAATAAGCAGTTGTTCAGGTAGAATTTTATTTAAAACAAACAAGACAATAGTCAACATGTAAATAAATGAACAGTAAAGCCAAAAGTTGTTACTGTTTCACTACAAAATATTTATATTTTACTCGATAACAATAGCGCATAGACAATCACTCTCCCGCTTGCTCGCAATTTAGTAAGTACTAGTATAGTTACTATCGCGTAGATATCAGCATCTGTCAAGAAACTGAAGGATGATCCTAGGTACACTATGAACAAGGTACACCAGTGTTCCCTACGTTTTTTTTTAAATTGCAGAGAGAATGTTATTTAAAGTGCGTACTATCAGAATTCTCCAAATCAAAAAGTTTATGTACTTGAGAATCTTTTCCTACTATTTCAGAGAAAACGTAATAAAATTATGGCTCGTATAAAATAGATTGATATTTTTTACATGAGGCATTCGCCAAATAAAATTATAAACGTGGAAAATTATAAATTTTCATTTCCTTGTATTAGACCACACCATTTCTGCAGAAATTTCGTTTTCACAAGGTGTTTTGAATCCTCTACTCTGATAGGAATCTTTCAGAAGGAATAGTAGTTGCGTTGAATATAATTGTTGCGTTCGATCCATTGTGGAAGGGCCGCAGCTCTGCACTGCGCCCACCCCCGAGCACATACTCACTGGGAAAGCATTTTTGTCAACAATACAACACGGACGAGGCAATATCTGAAACAGATTTATTTCCAAGCCCTGAATTTTTTCTTACATTACAGAGGACTTTCCGTGGATGTTGCGTTTGTTGAGGAACGCTGCGGATTTGTTGTTACTTGAGAAAAAGTTTGCGGATTCCAATTTCAGCAGGTGTAATTGGTGGGATCATGTTGATAGAGAACGATAAAGAAAGGTGCTTTTAATTTAGAAGAGCTTTTAAGGAAACGTGAGAAAAAAATGAGACAAGTTCTTCGAAACATGTTGGAAAGGTTTAATACAAATAATTGCTACTGAAGCCAACAGTACCGAAAAAATACTTGTTGGAAAATTCAATAGATAGCAGCACTGTAACAGGGGAATTTACTTTACCGATTAAGTCTGAACCAATGGTGATTTTCGATCTAACGGTAATTGGGTAATACGGTAAACGGTATTTGGCGCCTTTTTGAAAATACAATTCACGCTACGAAGCCCTTTTTTCAAACAACTAGCAAAAAATAGAATTTGAAATTGGTGCTCGAACTTTCGAGAAAAAAATTAAAAAAGGGGATTTATAGCGCGATGTCGACATGCTTCTTCATCCAACGCAAATCGGATGAATAGGAGCGTCGTAAAGTGAAGTTTGGGCTTACTCCCACCCCCTCCGCCCGTTGCGTCATCCTCCCGTTGTGGGCCCTCTCTCGACACGGCCAGCCCCCGCGCGGCGGTGCGGCGTGCGGCCCACCCCGTCAGGGGAGACCGAATTTCCCGCACAGGCATGCCAGTTTATGCTTTCGACACTTTGCATCACAGTATATTTTTTCCCACTTATCAAACTAGTCATGCTGTAACAAGTAAATAGTCTCGTGTCATCTGTAATAGTAGTAAAACAATTTATATTGTTCACATATTTCCGTCTTTCTTCGAATACCGTCATAAAATTGTTTGGGGCATTACTCAAAATATCAATTCCGATTAGGAACTGATTTCAAAAAGAAAATTGATCTAACTGTGTAATATCGCCAATATTCCATCTCCTCACATCTTATTTTACGTACATTTTACTTCTAAAATCTTCCGTAATTATTCCACTACTGAAAAACAAATGAGTAGAAATTACGCACGATCTCTTTTATCCTACGACTTGATTTTTGATCTCAAAACGGCGTTTGTCTCCTTGATAGAATTCAATATGTGATTATTTTTTAAGTAAAATAGCTAAAGCTAATTTTAAAAATGTTTTCGTACTTTCGGACAAATTTGAAACAGTGGTAAAATTGCGCGCTGTCATTGTCGAATCAAATTATTCCTCCCAATATGTTAGAGATTCCTGAACGAGATGGATGTTGGGCAATATTTTAGTTTTGAATATTAAAATTTTGAAATTTAACTTATATGATGGTTGCATTTACAATCCTTGTGCCAGTATTAACAGCTCACTAGAAAAAATGACATACAATACATGTATGTTATTTTATAGCACTTTGCCACATGATATAAAACTATTAAATTCGATATAAATCCTCAATAAAAACTTTTCTTTACAACTAGAGGCTATAACGAGCTTCCAAAAGGAAAGTAATATTAATTTAAACAATGACATGTAATGCTGTATTTACCGTTTGGACTGAAGAATTCTGAAGAACCTGTAACAATTATTGTACTTCAGCTTCTGGTTCAATGACCCTCATCTCGATCAGGTTTTCGTATAGTTTCCGTGATCTTTTAGAAAATGCTGAGATGGTCCCTTGTACTTCCGGACATAAATGTAACTTCAAATTTAGTCCCGCAAGCATAGCCTTCTCCTCGTAGCACGTCACACATAGTTTTTAACTGTTTTTGACGTAAATAAATAATTAAATATTGTCTTTGCAACCCTCCTAGTCTGAGAGGGCGCAATGATAATTCTGCAATTTGTTTCGAACAATGGCAGTATGTACACATGTAAAACTGCGGGTATCAAAAAATATTTTTTGAACGTGGTATAGGCTGTTCGGAGCTACAATGTCTATTTGTTGGCGCCCGCCTCAGTAAAGCAACGGCTGTGAGAATCCCTTCTTAGCACCTGTAAGACCCAATCCTTCGTACGGCTGGATGCACAGAGAAATTGAATGCTTGAAAGGAACGTAATTAAAGGGCTCCGTCGTAATAATATGCATGACTTATTGGAGAAAAATGAAAGTAAAATGTATATGCTCGTTCTTTTTATATTCTATGAAACTGTTATCGTCACATTAAATCTTCTGATTCTCCTACAATTATAATAATTGTGAAACTTCATCTTTTTATGTGAGGCGAAAATCTTAATTTATTCTGGGCGTCTGATTCAATCTGTCTACCACGGTTGGCAAACCACTATGTAGGTTGTTGTTCTGTGGCAGATATATGCGACAGACAGTCGTTCCTTCACCGTCACCCGCCGCAGAGAGGGCAAATTTCGTATTTCCGGGGTTAGGTGGTATCTAAAGAGCAACAAAATTCCTTTTTGGGTACCACTGCGCAACAAAAAGTGCAAAAGTCCCATGTAATTATTTTTTATTTATCTCTGAAATTTCTTGGTTTTTTGATAATTGCTGTGCTAACTTGATGTCCGCTTAGCTAGCCGATTGTTTATAGCAGGGTGAAATGAAGAGCGACAATTTTTTTGCGTAACAAATTAGAAACAAAAAAGAGACAAATTTTGAGTTTAATGTCAATTTGTTTAAAAACTTCGCTCTGCTAATTCTGGTAATACTTGCAGTTTCGGCCCTAGTGTTGTTCACAGATGGACAGATACACGGACGGACGGACGTTTTGAAAAGAAAAAACTACACTTTCCTGGTATCAGGGGGCCCTAAAACATGCATTTCGTTGAAATCTCGAAATCGATTTTCCGCAACATTACCTAACTTTCTCTATACTACATATATTACTCGGTATATACGTACGTATACGAGAATGTAAAACTAATGTTGTGATGCGGAAAATAGGGAAAGTGTTATCTGACAAATCTCAGTCGGACCACCAGAGAACCGCCTGCTTGCCTGCCTCGCTCCCAGCCCGCTCCTTCTACCTCTTCTCTACCGCCCTAAGGGGCTGAATGCTTCCGTGCTCCTAGGAGCCGGCGCCCTCACGCGCGGCGGCTGCGGCGGTGGTGGCAATGGTGCGGCACTTTGTGACGCGACTATTCAGCCGATTTGGATGATTAGTTGAGGATTTTATTGCGTTGTTTTGAGGCGTTGTATTGAGGAAGCACTTCGCCATTGCGCTATAAGCCCAATATTTTTTAATTTCTTCCCAGAATTATTCCAAAACAAATTTCAAAACTCATTTTTCAATTTTTTTAAAGGAGTTTCGTGGCGTAAATTCTGTATTAAATACAAATCATGTCGTCTACTGATTGGAAATCGGACACTTCTTCAAACGTTATTAGCAAAGTAATTTTGGCTTATTTTGGTGCTGCTACGTGGTAGCGACAAATCGAGTCAGTATATTTAGCCTAAGTTGACCATACTTTTAAAAGTATGTAGCCTCCTATAACTAAATACCGACTACCAGAAATATATCTTGTTACCAAGAAGATACTAGCAGTGGGATTTCAAGCGTTTCCTTCACTCTGATAATAATAGCGAGCCCACATTATAGAAAGGAAGTGTTAGTATACTTACCGAAGGTCTTGTACTATTCTGCTAAACTTCAATAAAAAATTAATGACAAAAGAAGATGCAGGAACTCTAGAGAAAAATGTATCATAATTTCTAACTCCCACAATTTTTTGAAATTTCAAAGAGTTCCGTGTTTGAGAATTTTTTAATACACTGCTTTAACTTCAAGCAGAAATTACATGAAAACTAAAATTGTTTATGACCTTACTTAAAAATTCGTTTTTAGAACAAATTTTGTTTAAGAAAGAAAATCCCTATCATCAATATTCTACTTTTGCAACGTTATTTCTTGTCAATATTCGAAGAAAGAAACAAAATTTCGCCAAACATGGAACCAGCACCAATTTTTTTGTCATTCTTTACTGCATACAAGAAAAAATGCAACGAAAAAAAACAACCAGGTATCTCCCACCAACAGGGTCCGCCCCAGCCGGGACAAGCTCTAACTTACCGAGCGGTCTCGCGGCGTGTGAGTGTTAGTGTAGTGCATTAAGGGTAAGTGTGTGTAAGTGTTGAGGATAGGACAAGGAATGGAAGAGAAAGATCGTGTGCGGTCCTTGGCCCGTGTGTTAAGGTACTGCTCCGGCATTGATCGAAGAAACAACCGAAAACTACCGATGAAAGACAACCGGCAGTTAGAATTCTCCTCCAGACAGCGACTAAATTCGAACTAGCAATGTAACTTGTTTCTTATGAGAAAATTCGCTTCGACATACGAGTGTTTTGGATTTCGAGCACTTTTCTAGAACGGATTATACCCATAATTCAAGGTTCTACTGTACGTGCTGTTTCAGTACCACTATTTTCGTCAATAATTTGCCACGTTTTGAATATTGTATCCCTGCAATGTAAAATAAAAGTAACTTTTTTTTATAGGTTTTCTAATGTTCTCTTGGTAATATCTCTTGGTAATAAAATATGGTTTAAGGAATTTGTAAAGGTACTTTTCTGTAACGAAGGCTGTATATACCCTAGTTTGGTGCTTTTTTCCTGCAAAAATAATGGATGTTTAACTTAATTTACGAAGTAGTGGTAAGAGTTAGAAGTTGAAATTATGCATTAACAAACAATGTAATGTTGATACGTTATAAGACAAGTTTGAGTTTTGTTACTTAAATACTAAAGAATCTATTCATTTCAATATTAAGGAAGCTATTAATTTTTAAAACTTTTTTAAAAACGTTTTGTATTTAATTTTATTCACTTCATTTATATTTCGTCAGAAATCAGTAAACACTATAAGTGACGTATAGCGAATAACTACAATTGATTGATTGATTGATTGACTGATTAGTGATTCCGGGCGCGTCAACTTATAAGGACATTTGTCCTGTAAGTGCAGTGTATGTTTTTGCCGTAAGAGGTTGCTGTGGTGTTCTCTGCGTCCGGGAGTTTTCCCCAACCAGGTATCTCCCACCAGCGTGACAACACCCCAGCCAGGACAAGCTCTAAGCTCCCGACTGACATCTGTCCTGTGTGATAGTGTAGTACATGTGAGTGTCAGTAAAGGGGAAATGATAGGTCACGAAAGGACAAGATCGCGCGTGGTCATTGGCTCGTTTGTTAGTGTACTACTCCGACACTTGCCTGGTGTTGATCATAGAAACTACGGAAAACTACCGATCAGAGCAGCCGGTTCCTAGAATTATCTTCCAGACAGCGCATGAATTCGACCTAGCTGTGTGGCTAGTATCAAATAGGCACTGCAATGACATCACTTGATGCCCTGAGCCACCTTGTCAACGTCTAAACCGTTCAGACGATTTTCTCTAAAATTGATATTACCTGATTGATTGATATAATCTGCACGATTTGTTGAGCTCTGAATTCCTACTTCACATTTCATTTCATCCCTCATTTCAAAACTATAAATTTTCTCTCTTGAGTAATCGAAAACTTGTTTCGATCGACACATGAACCACAGGTTTTATTTTTTCTTCTCTCATTGTATAATTTTGCCGTTTAACGGCCGCAACCTTTTGCATAATGATACTTATTACGATACAGATTTAATCATGATAGAGGTTATTGACCAATCACGGAATTTACAAAAACAAACATTTATTTAATCATTGAGAATCGCCCTTGTAAATGTTAGTAAATCATAGTAAATGTTTCGTTCGATTGTGTGCATTTAATGTATATATATATATATATATATATATATATATATATATATATATATATATATAAATCATGTGGTTACCCTTAAAAACGGCTAATTCTTTACTTTAAAATGTTTTAGTGAATCAGAGATTGAGTTGACACCTCCGTAAATAAGTGAAAAAGTGAAAATGACCTCGGAATTATTGTCGCAACTTTTGTTTTCTCTCGCAGGCGGACTGGTAAACTAAAGCCACCTGCGGGAGGGTAGGGTAGCTGTCCGCTACGATTCAATGTAAAAGTTTAACTTATGAAAGTTACCATGAGTCGTAGAAAAAGTACCGTATAGAAGTCGATGTAATGGGTATTAATACACTCGTCTGCAGTTTACGATACTCGCTCCGATCGTAATATCACACTCGTGTATTAATACCCATCCCTACATCATCCTTTCATAATATACTATTATGGTATTACTAACAAAATAGCTACCAACACCCACGGCCCTACTCTCATCACAACTAGCAAAAGAAAAAGTAAACACACGTGAGAGTAAAGATATATACGAGGGTAACTGAAAGAACGAAAAGAATGAAACTGAAAGTATCTGCAATCAAGTTTTATAATTACAACAAGGGTACAAAATTTTTATTAATATTTTTCAACGTAGTCACCCTGCTTTTCAATGCCCTTGGTCTACCGTTCCACTAGCTTTCCGATACCGCATGGGGAAAAAAATTGGGTTCCGCAGTACGTCATGTATGAACAGATCTTCACCTATTGATTGGTGTTGAATCGACGGTCTCTTCAAACATTTTAAATGGACCAAACGGATGGTAATCGAAGGGGCAAGATCGGGAGTGCACACGGGATTCTCCAACGCCTCGAAACTCAGCGCGCTTGGGCCCTTCAAAGAATTGTTTTGGAATTATTTAATGGTGATATTCCGCCTATTCACATTCTGCGCGTATTGACTGCATTATCATACTCAATGCGTCATTGCTTACGGCAGTTGACGTCATGGAACAGCAAGGCTTCAAAGAAGAGGTCGCCCTCGATTAAATATTTGCTGTTCATGTGTTTCATTATGGTACAGCAATTTTTTTATATCCTTGTATGTTAAAAACTATTGTGGATATACAATACTATATTATTCTTAAAGAATGGTGTTGTTAAAGTATTTAATTAATTGCCCTCGCGGTTTAGCTCATTGGTCAACGTGCTCGTTTTCCATGACGCGACACGGGTTTCATGCCCAGTGGGCAAGATTGTAGTGTGCGTTTTCCTTGCAAAGTCCTCGTTTATGTTGCTGTGTGGCGATGAGAAAAAACACTTCTCATGTTCAGAAGAAAACACACTTCTCATGTGCAATATGAACCGTAGCGCGTAAATTGACAGAGCAATTGCGGGAATACGACGGACTACTACCTACCTTTGAAGTATCATTATCTTTTATTTTGGAAATGTTTGTTGTCGATGTATGACAATGTGAAGTATGAACCTAAAACAAATTAAACATACACATTTGATTTGGATACCAGTATTGTAATTGCTTGTGAGGTTAATAATGTAATTTGCTTTGCTAAGATGTAATCGCAAATTTAGTATGCTGCTTCATACAAAATTGTAGTATTTAATCTTTTGCATTGATGATGAAAGTAATAAATTATTTTTTCATTAAGTATGTTTAATTGATTAAGACGGTTCTAGAAAAGCTCAAAAATCTTATTTAAAAAAATATTACTTTCTTCTCTAATTTCTCACAAGAGTACATAATATGTTTCTAATGTTAAATTAGCAACCACTATTTATTCATACTCGTTTACGTCATATAAACTAAGATTATGCCCCTTGCGTTCTCTTTAACAAGACTCATAATAATGATTGCCCGTAAAATATCGTGAGAGGTTTTGTCGTTATCTCTTATTCAGCTTATTCTTATTAAAGTGGGTTGCAATGTGATTACACGTGAGGGTGCCAAACTGCTTAATCTCATTAACGCAAGTGGTCACAACATAGCCATTCATGCCCCTATAGAACCCACCCATTACCATATAGAACCCACAAACAAGAGAGAAGACATTCTAGTTATAATATAAAAGGCCCGATCCGATCCACACCGATCTATCAGAAACTAGTATCAGATTTAGATTCTGACCATTCTCCCATCCTCATATCATTAGGAACTCCGACACAGTCTTTAGAGAAAATACCGAGAAAAATTAATGGTAAAATTAACTGGATTCGTTTCCGCGACTTAATAACTAGCAGTTTACCCATGTAATATGATCTCTATTGAAGACATAGATATTGAATTAAACAAACTCACTAACTGCATACAAGTCATTAAAATAGGCGCATATACCCTTCTATCAGAGAAGCAGAAAATCAAAAACGATACTACCGAAAGATATTCTTGAAGTAATTAAACAGAAAAGAAAAATCCGACGTACTGGAAAATCCAATAGTAATAAAAACAATATAAGTGTACTAAACCACATCTCAAAAATTGTGAAACAGAAAGTAGATTAATTCAGATTTGTGAGAGCGTAGGCTTCCGCGGCCGGAGTCAGAATTTACTAGGCTGTGCGACCTTCCTCAGGGGGTAAAGCCAAACCGTGCTTTAGAATGGCGACCCAAACGTCGGCACCTTCGCCATGGACGCGGCGTCACCTGGACATCCTAGTAAATACTGAATTCAGATTTTCAAACTTTCATACATTTCTAAGCCAACTTCACCCAAATACCAGACCACTATAGAAAACAATCAAAAGCATAACAAAAGAACGAACAGAGCTACCGCCTTTAAATAATAATGGTAAGATAGTATACTCAGACGCTGAAAAAGCGATTACCTTAGCAGAATATCTAGAAAGTGTCTTCATCCTAAATCCCATAGAATATCCCACTTTCAATTCAGAAGTAGAAGAGTACGTGAAACTACCTAAGTGCACTGTCCCAACAAAGATAAAATTCATTTCTCCTTCAGAAGTGGCAAATATCATTAAACATTCAAAGACTAGAAAAGCGCCTTGGTACTACGTCACTAACAAAGTGTTAAAAGAACTTCCTCGACAAGCAATAGCAATAATGACAGCGATATTTAATGCATCATTAAGAATATGGTAATATCCATTATCATGGAAACGGACTGTTATACTTCCATTCTGCAAACCAGACAAAACCTCAAAAACTCCAAGCAATTACAAGCCTATTAGCCTTCTCCCTTCTATAGTATTTTTTAAAAACTTCTTTTAAATAGTTTGCAAACATACTTGAACAAAATTAATGCAATTTTCAATACTCAATTCAGTTTTAGACCTAATCATGCAACTACCCATCATCTACTGCAACTTGTCGAGCACATAGTAAACGGTTTTAACGATAAAAAGCATACAGTAGCTCTCTTCTTAGATATCACAGGCAGTTTTTTTTTCTTCTGTTGTGTGCTTGCTACTGTCTCGGTCACCATTTGTAGTGTTGAAACATTAATACATCTCTCTGCATACATTCCTAGCTGTCATAATGTCCCCATGCTTTGCAAAGAGTACAGTGTCGTCAGCGTAAAGCGCTTTTTGCGAATCTATTAGGTGTGGATAATCGGATGTGTGTATATACAAGTATATATATATATATATATATATATATATATATATATATATATATATATATATATTTATAATACTAGTGATAATAGGGACCCTAGAGGCAGTCCTGCTGAAATCTGACGTAAGGATGATATGGCATCGTTAATTTTGACTTGAAATTTTCTTTGATTTAGGAAACTTTTAAGAATTTGGTATAAGTAGTCTGGAGTGCCTATTTGTCTTAATTTGTATAGAAGGCATTGGTGCCATATTTTGTCAAACGCTTTGGTTATGTCCAAGAATATTGCGATAGTGTGTTGTTTGGTATGAAATCATGCTATATATTCGGTTAGCCGTAATATTTGATTTGTTGTGGAATGGATAGTCCGAAATCCAAAATGTGTGTCTGGTATTACATGTGTGTTTGTCATTAATGTTTTTAATCGTTTTAGTATCAGTTTCTCTAACAGTTTCGACAATGAGAGGAGTAGGCTTATTGGTCTATAGTTCGCTGATCTTTTGGATTCTTTCCTGGTTTTCGGAAGGGTAGCACTGTTGCAATCTTCCAATCGTTGGGAAAGTAACCTATTCTGAGTACTGCGTTAAATATTGCTGTAATGCCTGCTATCAAATTGTTATTTAGTTATTTTAGAACTTTATTCGAAATAAAGTCGTATCCTGCTGATTTCTTAATTTTTGATTTTTTGTGGGGATATATTTTCTTCTGATGGGGATATATTCTTTATATTAATTGGAGCTGTATATAGTGGTTTCTGATTGAATTCTACTACTTGTGTATTAAGGCAAGACTCTGTGCCATTATATGCCGGTTATCCAGGTTAGAAAGATATTTTCATTCGACTTGATAGAACCACTTACTTTAGTAGAGCACAAGCACAAAATTCAGTTCAGGCCACAGAGAACAGATGTTGGAAATTTTTCATTCACAAATAGAACAATAACGGACTGGAATAAGAGGCTTCTAGCTATTTAAGAAGATCCTTGTTCCTGAGAGTCCAGGATTCCACTTCTTACAGTAAAGTGGGGACTGCCATCAACTTGTAAAATTTTAATTGCGTTTCTTTTCATATTCTTGTTTTTAGAGTTTTCTAATTGTGCCACATATTTGTTTACGTATATTAATCTTTTTCTTAATATCTTGGTCTTCTTCATAAGATATGTCATAGCCCAAATACTGGAAATGAGATACCTGTTCTATTGGTTTGTCATTTACGACTATTTTTGTTTTTATTGAATAACTACCTGAATAGCCATTGTTTTGGTTTTTGTTAAATATATTTTAAGATTATAGGTTTGACTTTTTTCATTGAGGCTGTGTAGTGCCCTGCAATTTATCCTCGCTGTCTTGTATTATTATTTGATCATCAGCTATAAGCGAGGTGTTAATATATCTGTTAGGTCCGATTTTAATACCTGGTGTTCGGTCTCTTTGCCATTCTCTAATCATATCATATGATGAAATTAGATGTTGAATAGAGTTGGGGACATACTACATCCTTGTTTCACTCCTTGATTTGTCCGTATTTTAAATATTTAGGGGATCCTCTTTTTTCCAATATATGGCATAGCTTATATCTTCGGATCCTATCAAATTCCTTCTCAAAGTACACAAAGGCTAGGTGTGTTTCTAAGTAAAATATTCTCCTCTTGTGTCTCATTTGTTTTAAAGCAAAATCATCGTCTGTGCATGATCTTCCCTTCCGGAAGCCTGCTTGTTCTTCTGTTAATATTGCATGAGAGATATTTCGATTTTCGTTCACTATTTTACTGTAAAGCTTGTAGGCTGAATTCAGAATACTCATACCTCTATAGCTGGATGTATTTCCTCTTTCTCCTTTCTTAAATGTCGAAATTATCTTTGCAATTTTCCATTCATCTGGTATTTCATAACTTTCCCAGCACGTGATAAAAAAATGAAGCATTCTGAAATCTAAAAGGATATCACCATATTGTATCATTTCAGAATTTATTCCATCCAAACATGGAGATTTTCGAGTTTTCATCTTTTAAGGTGAATCTTTAATTCTTTCGATTCAATGTAACTACTAGCGATTGCATCTTATCAACTATTTCCACAATTTCTGGATTGTACTTCAGTTTTTTATAGTGTTTATCCAGTCCGATGTTGGTGTTACATTAAGGTTCACAGTATCTTTTTCTTCTCTGTATAGATTTTCATAAGTTTTGAATGTTATTTCTTGCCTCCCATATAATCACGTTCCACTCTGCTTACGAACATATCCACATCCTATGTGCTGTTCGTAATATTGTTTTTGTTTCATTCCTGATTTTGTGTTATAGTTCTTTGGCTTCTGTTCTTTTCTTTTGTAAATATTCATTGTAAACTTTATCTTTAATGGCTTTTTGTATCTTTTCGCTCCAAATTTTCAAATCTCTTTTTATTTTTGTTGATTTTTTGTTTTTCACTTTGCACTTCTTTAGCTATATGATGGCATTTTTAATATTCATCCACTCTTCGTTTATGTTTTGGCTAGTGAATATTTCTTTGAGCAGTTGTGTCATTATGTACTGATATAAATTCCTTATACTTTCTTCTTGTAGTATATGCACCTTGAATCTTTTATCCAATTTCATTTCTTCTATATTTTCATTCTTTGTTTTCTCCATCTGGACCAGAGCTAAAATGTTCATTTTACTAAGTGGTGGTCTGGGTTTAATTTTTACCTCTGAATAGTTGAGTATCAATTATTCTCGAGGTCAATTTTTTGTTTATTATTATTTAATCAATTAATGAACGATATCCTCATGCATTCCACGTGAATTTATGAATTGCCTTCTTTTTAAAGAAAGTATTTGTTACTTTCAGTTAATTAAAAGCTACGAATTCTCTAAGTTTTCCCCATTCTTATTTATTGTATCTTCTCCATTAATTCTTATTAAATTGCGAATAGGTACTTTTCCAATTAGAGCATTTAAATCTTCTGCTAAGATTATATGGTCATTTGTTAATTTATTAAAATGCTTTTGAAGTTGTTCATAAAATAGATTTGTTTCTTCTTTTTTCCTTTCTTCGGGTGCATAAGTGCCGATAATTGTCAAATTCCTTCTATCGAATTTCAGTCCTATTGTTAGCAGTTTTTCATTTATTAATGTATATTCCCTAACTTAATTCTTTCATTTTCTATCTATGAGTAAAGCTACTCCACAACATGCTCTTTTTCTTTGTGCAACTCCACTGTAAAACATGATATGGTCTCCAAGTTCTTTAGTGTCGTTGAGATTCTTTTGTGTTTCAGTGATGACATCTATAGTTATATTATATTCTTTGAGGATTCTGTTTAGTTCGGTCTCATTTGATCCTAGTCCTTGAACATTCCATGTGGCCCCATTTAGTATATCCGTTAATCCTTTATTCTTGTGCTTATCCTTGCCTGATCGTCGTACTTGCCCTGCGTTATTCCGAGGCTCGGTGTGAGACTTCGGAGAAAGATTTTATTTTTTACATGTACAGGTTTCCAGCCTATAGCATAACCCCCAACCTGGAGGACGAGGTGATTTGTGATTAAGTGTCTCTTCCTCTAGCCTTTGGCAGTCCTGTCACTATCTGCAAGGCTATGTCTGAAGAGGTTCTTCCGCTCTTGGTTTTCTGTCAGGGTTGGTTTTCCTTCCCTTAGCCCAGAATTCCCGTTTTTAGGCGCCGTAAACTCGTCCATTAAATACTCTCTGTGACCATGTCACAGAGAATATCCAGGAGCCACCACGAAGGAGAGAGAGATTGGACTTGCTGACTATACCCCACTCTTGACTGCTCTTCTCTTCGGTCAGGATACCCCAATACAGGGAGTCTTTTCTGTCATTTAATGGTATAGGCCTATGGGCTTCGGCCTAACCCTCCAAAACCCTAATCAGCCTTGACCCCCTCCTCAACAAATGAAAAAATAATTATTTTAACATTGCTGATACATTTTCTGACCTACTTTTGTTTAATACAACCCTCATACCCTCATTAAAGTTAATTTTCAGTTTTTGATATCCCTTTTTGTGACCATCAAAGGTAATGGGGAACAGCATTTTATATGTGGTATCACTATTCATTTGAAAAGTTGCTCTTTACGTGCTCTTCATAACATTTTCCTAGATTTATACATTATATTCACTTTTGTAGCCACTTTCTTATAATATACTCTACGCGATCGTCAAAGTTTAACCTATTATTTATTATAACTCCCAAATATTTATTTTTATTAACTCATTCCAAAGCTAATCCATCCATCCATCCATCCATCTTAATTTCACATATCTCTTCTGTCTCTTTCCTAAATATTTGTCTTCCTATTACCATACCTTTTCTTTACTGGCATTCAAACTCAGAAAATGACTTCGTACCCATTTGCTTACTATCTCTAGTTCATCATTTAGTCCCTTAGTAGAGCCTTGGACGTACATTCCCATATAATATATTAAAGTATCATCTGCAAACATATGTACTTTGCTTTTTTTATTATTCCTGGTAAGTCATTAGTGTTTATTTTAATTATTTTTTTAAAGAACTTTTTAATAGTAGGCATCAAACCTCTATTACACATTACATTCTTGCAGACACTTGGAGGCATTACCCCCCAAAAGACGCCCCCAACATGGATTTAAAAAATCGAAATCTACAGAAACTGCCAAATATTCTTCTCTTGAAGTCTTTTCGGCAATTGTTCACAATGAAACACTTTTTGGCATTTTTCACATCTTTCGAAAGCACTTGAGATGTTTGACCAAAAATTTTTGATTCCAAAAACATGGAATCTCATATTTGCCGAATTGGAATAAATGGAATTGATATCATTACCGTAGGTTGGATATCTTTGTACATTAAGCAACGTGTTTAAAGAGTAGAAATACCGTACTGTATGAATGAACATTTACTCATCTTTCCTATTGATTGCCTTTTTTCATTTATTTGTTTTGTTGAAGTTACAATGTTCAGTTTACAAGAAGAACTTTCCAATTATGTGATGACTTAATCTAAAATTCTTAATCTAGGTTAAAATTGTACTTAACTAATCTTAATATAGAGAGAGGAAACAAGAAGCAACTCAAGAGAATTATTCAATATTTGCAAATATGTGGAGGAAAGAGTGAAGCGGGAATCTATTCTTAATTCTGGGTTTATATCTGGGATACACACGACTCCGTTCTCTTGATTATTTATTTACGCAGTTCACTTCTTACACACTATTTATTTACACTGTTCTTTTCTACAGTATCACCCAGTCCGATGCACTGTCCACGGTCCACTGCACTGACCCGAATTCCTTGCGCAGACCACACTCCACTGCGCACACCAGGGTCCACTGCACTGCTGTTTACCGCGATACACACTTCACAGCTCAGCTTCCACTGCAGACTTCAAACCGCTGTTTCCCCACTGCACCACTGTTTACCGCGATGCACCCTTTCAAATTGGCAGGGCAAAGAGTTTGGCTAGATCGAAACGGGAACATCAATTTCCAATAAAATCCTAAAAATACTTTAGGCCTTTGTTCTGTCCACAGACGGACGGACAGTCAGGCTGACTGACGGACAGACATATATACAAAGCAACATATACAGATAAACGTTTTGCTGTAAACCAATTTTTAGAAATCGAGATCCCCAGAACGTTGGTTCTCACTACTCAACGTATTAGAGGAAGTAACTTGCTACAAATTAGAGCAAGAATTATCCACTTTTTCGGGATCAGTGCCCACAATACGAGTTTTCCTGTCGAAAATCGCCTGTTTCCGCTGCAGCATTACAATAGTTTTCTTTTCCTACGTAAGTACATAAGTGAAAAGTGAAATCGAGAGATCAAGCGAATTTCAGTGTAATAATAATAATAATCTCCCGTAATAAGGTAATAAGGCTCCGTTCTACCACTTGGTAGCGTTGACTGGCGTCAACAACGTTGGTCCGGGCATTGACGGCACGATTCGCGGCTCCGTTAATCACACCCCAGCCCGTCGCCACTCTGGGCTCGCGGTCGGGCATTTATAGTCTTGGTCCACTGCATTTATTCAGAGCCAGCTTTCCCAGCGTCAGCATGAGATGTGTCGATGAGGCAAAGCATTCGGGCGGCGGCAGTGCATCCGCTGGCGTCGCCCCGTGAGTCGAAGCAACTCGCCCTCGCCCCCACCTCGGCAACGCCCACCTACTCCTCGTTGTGTCTCTGATCGGAATCGGAATGCAGAGCTAACGATCAGCTCGTAGGCTCCGCGGGTCACGTGACTATCCCCCGCTTCATTTCCCGCTATTGGCAGACGCACGTCGCGGGGTTTCTTCCGCCCTATCGCGGCGTCGTTGACGGACGCCCGCGTCTTGCCAACTTCTGCGATTTAGATTAGATCTTTACATGACGTCTTTTTACGGGTTAAATCTGTTCAACTTGCTATTGAAAGCACAAGGAAGATTGTTATGCAGTCTGAGTTGTATGTTCATGACTGGGTAAACCTACGTTGCTGAATTCTAATCCAAGCCTGGACAAACATTTTTCGGAATGGAAACCCGTTTGCGATTCAAGTAGTATTATAATATTAGGTAACTGTTAGAAATAATGTCAGAAAGTAAAGTGCTGTTGTATCATCACTAGTTTTCATAGGGATCCTGAGTCTCGTTTGCTTTCGATCTCCTGAAACTTTACAGGCCTTTTTATATGATATTCTTTTTAATCTGCAATGGAAACTATTTTCCACTTACAGCGAACGAGAAAACTGCAATTCCGTCCATACAAAGCGGAAAGTTGTCTCGAAAACGCAGACTGCCTTTGCAAAACACACTACACGTGTGGAATTAAAAACTCGTGTGATACATTTTCTAATAGAAATGTGTAATTAGGAAAATGCATTTTTATGGTATGTCAAATGTGATGTTGAGGGTGTTGCTGCTTTAGTCAGCACTCAGCATTTCATAGACACAACGCCTTCATAGCCAGTAATTCTAGTTCACTTCCAAAATCTGTCGAAACGAATCCTTTAAAATTGTTTCGATTCAATCCGCTTCAACTGCGTCATGTTGAAAGAATCCACTCCAACAATAGTCTTCATAAATAATATCTACAACTTAGTATTAAGAATTGGTTTCTATCCAATACTTTAGAAAAACTAAAAAATTATTCCTGTTCCAAAGGTAAATAAAAATCACTCTATCCGAGAAAGCTACAGACCAATCAGTTTATTACCAACACTATCAAAAATTTTAGAGAAGTTAATTCTGAAAAGGTTAAACAATTATTTAAACAAAACACAAAACATACTCAATACTATTACGATTCGACTCAATACGATACGATTTTATTCGTTTTATTGATAATCCAAAAATATTTTTGCTTGATAGTTTTGTGACAAGTTAATATTAATAGTTACTGAAATAATTTAGGGGGATGGAATTTTTCTCATCCCCCCCCCCCTGGATCCGTACCTGGTACATGAAAACAAAGTACAAGGGCAGTAGCTTGGTTTTCTTTCAAATTATAATCTAAATTCTATGACAAGCGAAAATACTATGTTTTTATCTTGTGTTACGTTTGTTTCTGATTTTAAAGTAAACTACATTGAATCTTCCGTATTAGATTTGCGGGACTGAAATTAGCAATCGATTCACATTCTTCATTTCTCAGAACTTTCCTATTTTCTGATCTTGTTTCTATTTTGGGAGAAGAATTTATGACTGGTAGTCACTTCTCATGACACAGTTGACGTATTGCCGAGATTCAATTTAGTTAAGCCCTTCAGTTGTATCATTTTATACAAGAACCAGCCGCGGTCTAATATTGACTTCGACAAGAAAACGTTTTCCATGGCAAGATTGCCGGTTTATTTCTTGTGGGTGAGGAAGAGCAGACATTCCAACATTGTGATGCGGGACTGAACCGGGAACTGAGCTGCTCTGGAAACTAAAGGTACGTAAGTGACATAAATATGAAAAAGAAAATGTTACACTAGCATTGAAAATGTGTAAACATTCCTCTCGAATTAATTTAAGGGACATTAGATACAATGAAATGTGTGTTTCATCATTTATGAATTATGTATTCTAAATAAATTTTTACGTAGAAAATATGATTACTGAATACAAATTGTAATACTCTTCGTTGCCGAAGGAGTGTGAAATAAGTTGAATATCGATATGGGCCCAATTCAGGTCATAGATTACGTGTTGTCAAAAAAGTTCGCAGCGTAATCAGTAAATCATGAAAGTCATACATCAAAATGATATCACTCTACACATTTATATTTATATATCATGCGTTTTTACCTTTATATTTACAAATGGTAGGGTAATAAGCTGCAATGCAGGCATTTAAAAATGATATTTACGTAAGAAATTCAGGGTTTGTAAATACTGATACAATTTACAAGAATTATAATCGTGAGAACATGTTCTGAAGATACAACAAGAATATACCAATAATAAATGTTTGATGAAATGAATTGAAGCTATCTTAAAGTGTGAAGAATCGCTTAATAAAATTAAGAGTAGTAATATTACAGACACTGATAGCTCTCTCTAGTACTAGAGAATTGGAACAAAAAGTGCTTGGGTAATCTTAACTATCTTGTGCAAAAAGCAGATTGGTGTGGCATATGCTGTTAGCGTTGTGATATTAATGACCTGGTGCGCAAGTTTTTGCAAACATTCTTAGCATATACTGTTCCGATATTTTCATCATTTAATAAATAACCTCTTAGTTTATAGGCAATGACAAAATTTAATTATTTAACGTCAAAGACTGTCGATAAAACTTTGTGAATCTTGAGGGGGAGAAATTCTAAATTCAGTATCCAGGAACGAAAAATTGATTATTATTTTATTTCAATAATTTTACTTGAATATTGAGTATTCAAAATTAAACTCTTAAATTTTAATCGAACACTAATTATTTCTTCAACGTCGCTGCACTGTTGTTGTTTTTTTCACTTTTTTGCTCTGTATGCCCCCAATTCATGATCATATTTATTTTTCTGAGAGCTTCAAAATCCGCTATTTCGATATCGATATCGCGATTTTGCACACGATTTTAATTATCTGTGCATGTTACTTCATTATCTGTGCACGACTTCCAGAGTTCAGTGGGAAACATAGTTATTCATATATTGTTTGAATAATTTCTAGAAAGTACTTTGTGGTAAAAGTGAGATGAAAATGCCCCCTTTGCCAAAAATAAAATGTATTGAACTTTGTGAAGTAATGGCAAGAGATACAAGATTGGCATTACGCATTCTTAAACAATGTATGTTGATATGTTGTGCGTTAAATTTAATTTTCTCATTTGAATATTGTAGAAACTATTCAACGTTAAAATCACTGTTGTTTTGAACATTAATTTGTTTATGCGTTTTTGCTGCAATTTACTTAATTTGTATTAATTAAGGGAAAATTGATAGCTCTACAGGATAGTGCGGTAAAGTTGTACAAACTAGCTTAGTTTTATTTGTTAAATAATTGGAAAGGAAATATTTTATCCCAAAAATACCAAAATCTTTTACTCATCGACGATGTGTGTTGTCAGTATATCTCAAAAACTATTTTTCCAATGAAACGCAACCTTCACAAAAATTCCTTCAAAAGGAGTTGGTCTCGGCATACAAAATTTTATCAAAATCCGTGGTAGTCGCGTGGGGGTCCTAGACTGGTTGAAATGAAAAGACCATTGCATTTTGTCTAAACTCGAACCCCGTAACTGTTATGTATCATCATCTTCAGAGTGTAAACCATTTCTGGTTTGTTCCATCTTTATGTTGTTTGATTTCCCCACCTCTTCTTAAGTATTATAGGACAGAGAGAAGCATGATGCAAGTAGGGAGTAATACTATTCTAGATATGGGTACCCACACTAGCGGTCAATACTGCTGGTGGGACGTTGGTAAGGATATTAGATATAAATAAGACAGGTATAGAGGTAAAGATAGAGGGAATGGGACTGACGGTGCGTTGTGAGACTACCCTTTGTCTGGCTCCTTTACTAAGGCTGTACACCACTGGTGACCCATCGATAGCGGTACTAAGCAATTCGCTAATTGCTTAGCAACATTAACCCTGCGATGCCCAAAGCTTCAATGGAACTCGTACACCTCCTCGCCCGCAGACATTTTACTTGGCATTTAAACTTGTGAATCGATTTTAATTGTTAAATGTCATCTGGCAATGTGTTGCACACTAACACATGTTCTTGCTATTGACACATGCTGAATATGACCGTTGAGTGTTATAGATTCGCTGAAAATATGTTACTACCTTGGAGCAAGTCATTTTTACAAAAACGACTGATTCGTAAATCAAGAGACAATGCAATGGTAGAATTCCTAGCTTAACTAAAGAAGGGCTTACAATAATCATGTGGGTAGAATTTGGTTATTCGTAGAATTCATTACTGTAATCTAAATATCTGGGAGCTATAGGATGTGTTTCCCCAAATATTATGGCATATCTCAGACAGCAATAAACTTTCCCAAAATATAACCAACGAGCAGTATGAAGGCTGACAGAATTTGAAAGAATTCTAAACACAAAGCATAATGAACTTAATTTTGTGCTTCTGTAAGGTGGTGTCTCCGGAAAAAGACCATATGTGCACCGTTTATTGCATAAAAGAATAATAATAATAATTATTATTATATAATTTTCATTATTATATATAATTATTATTGTTATTATTATTGTATGTATGTACTCTGCGCGACAGCCCGTGAACGGTCTTAGGCATACTGGCGACGTCCTTGCCTCGCGGCCATGATGGGGGGGCTACTTGTGGTCCCCACGCCGTATTCCGGTCTTAAGAAGTAACTTTTCTCATCGTCACATAGCAACAAACGCTGGGACATTGCAAGGAAAACGCATACTATAGTCTTGTTGGAATCGAACCCGGGGCTGCGTAATTATTATTATTGTGACGACTAATAATGTTTTTACTTCGTAAAAGCCATTGAAATTCTGTATTATCTTTGAGAAGAGTAATGCTGTAATTCATTGCTTCTGGACAGATTCACTGTTTGTTACAAAAGTTGATTGACTGATTATAATTCACGCATGTTTGTAATTGTCCTGAAAAATTTGTACAGGGTGTATTTTGAAATTGAAGTGTATAATGAAAGTGAAAATAAATGTTTCCTTCCTAGAACTTCTAAGCCGTTTTATTTTCGTATGAATGGTGTATAATTAGAATTAGACACCAACCGCTTGAAGATTATAATTCTTGAACAGAGCACGGAGGTTTTGGCCGTATGTTAATAGCAAATGAATTTTTGAAGTATTATATAGCGTCGTCCAGCTCAATGGCGTATAATGAATGTTGCGAGTCCGCAACTGAAGCTTGGCAGATCGAGAGGCTCGAGTTGCGATGAACCGCGGATTTTGCACACGATTTTAATTATCTGTGCATGTTACTTCATTATCTGTGCACGACTTCCAGAGTTCAGTGGGAAACATAATTATTCAAATTATCGTTCTCCATATTGTCACGGCAGAAGTATATACCTTTGCGAAGAACATGATGAGGAATAAGAACCCAAATCTATAGCTGATTTGCCTTTGAATATAGATTTTATTACAACGGAGCGAATATTCTGTTAACAATTCTTGCCAAAAACGCTCATTTATTTCTGTATTCAGATTTCATCTTATACATGGTTTAGAATAGGCATCCCAGAATTTAGAAAACGTGCACAGAATAGACTTCAGCCCATAGCATGTCACAGCACAGCAATACATTAATCAATAGGCTTCATCTTTCCTTCTTCATTCTATCATTAGAGGTGAACATTAGGCGAGTCCCCGGAATCAGTAAGAAACTGCCCAAAAATCGGAGATTCGAGTTGTAGACTGCGCGTCGCCCCGAGACACAGGTGCGTGTTTCGTTGTGAGTTACGCGAAATGAAGAATACTATAATTACGAAATGTGGAAAACGTATAGGGTTGCGACACCAGTAATGACCACCTCAAGCACAAAATTTCAAAAATAAAATTTGGAAGCTTTCCTCTTGCTTCGAACTTGCAGAACGTGAAGGTTATGCCTTTTAGTGGTAGGGATTAGTTCGAAGATAATCTTTTTCTCTGATTTTATATTTAAAGATAAGGCAGAAAACATATTATTAATATTGGTATTGCAATAATGTAACATGGACCGATACTCTTATAGACTTTCTTTTTTTTTACCATGTTCAGAACGTACGGTGTCGATTGAACATTACCGAATCGAGTATGTAACCATTGCCAAAATTTTGCAATTTTCGAGTTCCCACCATGGAATCAAAATCGGGGTGTAGAAATAAATTTTTAATAAATAGAAAAAATTAAAAATTGGCCATTTTCAAGCAAGGGATATATTATGATAGAAGTATGCTAAACATCTGTTGGCGTTTCACATAACGAAATTAGTACTGAAGCACAAAATTATAAGAAAACTATGAATATGTTCTTAACTGTGGTCACTACCGGTGCTTTTACCATAGTATTTGTAGAAATAAAAGAACATCTTACGAACACAAGTATCTGGCAATTTTCCATTTTCACTTCCTACAAAACTTATGTCCGCCTCTATAATTTTTTTAAGTTGAAAATTTACCAAGGCCGAGGGAGGTCTGATTCGTCGCCTGATACTGTGGGGCTGCTTATAGTTTCTACCTTGTGGTCCAATATAACTATTAGTATTTTTACCATAAAATGTTTGTCTTACGTATATGAAATGTACTTGTCATTTGTGTGTATACAGTGCACCGCAAGAAAAGCTATCCTCATATGCACATGCCACTGAAGTCTATTCATTCTCGCTCTATGAGAAAACGAGTTGGGTCTCCTCCCTCCGAGTCAGAAGGTGCTGACATTTCCGGAGAGGTAAGTGACACTGAACTGATATTGTTGCATGTAGTCACGTCAGTAACCACTTGTGTTTTATTAAATATTTCACTCACTAAATCAAGACGATGTATCTATGTACACACACACACACACACACACACACATATATATATATATATATATATATATATATATATATATATATATATATATATATATATATATATATATGTGTGTGTGTGTGTGTGTGTGTGTGTGTGTGTGTGTGTGTGTGTGTGTGTGTGTGTGTGAGTTTGTAATATCTTCTATCCGTCTGTTCTTGCCACTTCTCTGTACTGACCAACCATAAGCTGTCATTTATCAGTAATAGGAAGTGGTATTCTTAGGAATAGCAGACAGCCGTGGTTGAATTAACGAGATATTGAAGGAAGTTGAATGAAACGCGCGCGCGCTCGCGCCCGCACGCCCCCGCGCGCGCTCCCATCCACACACACACGCACGAGAGAGAGAGAGAGAGAGAGAGAGAGAGAGAGCGTGTGTGGTGTGTGTGTATGTGTGTATTTATGATAGTTCACTTATTATGATTCTGTTGGACGTAATTTAATTCGTAAAATATTCTTATTAAAAACCTTTCTTGCATTATAAATTTCCAGATAATTTATCGTAAATTTCCAAAGCACTTGTATTACCTATGATAATACCAATCACCGTTTTCTGTTTTATGTAATGAAGACTTCTCGGGGCTCACGCAAACCATCCCAAACAGAATCGGACTCGGCCGTGTCTCCTCCGGTTCTATCCCCCTCTTTGGCTGAAGAAACTCCTACACGGTAATTTTCTCGCGTCTGTTTGTTAATTACAGTGAAGTGGATGTGTTCCTGGAATATTCTACAAGTCATATCTGCGTTCTGAAATTTGAAATTTATGCACGCAGGGCTACTCTTTCTGGAACAGTAAGTCCCGATGATGATCGGGACGAACCAACCCTTATGAGCAGTGAATCAGAGCCTCAAGTGTCAGAGAGAGCAGCTTCTTACAGTGATAGTCCAATCTTCGGATCTCCTACTGATGCTTCACGCCGAGTTCAGTTTCAGATTGGTAAGTGATGTTGCATAAATATAAAAATATCAGTGTGATGAATAATTATTACTTCTGTTTTTCGCTTTGTTCATTTGGGTTTTAAATTTTAATTTTGTATGTGCTCCTTAGGTACTTATTTTTCTCTTTTCTCACCTGATTCCAAGATTTTGAAGAGTTATTCTTTTTATGCAACTCGCTATATACGAGGAGCGTGCTGTATTTTTTAAAAGGTTTTTCGCTTGTGTCAACTGTCTCCACATAACGTTTTTGAAACTTGTGCAATATTTTGATCGGCGCTGGAGTCTTGTTAGTCGTCTAGGAACCTCTTCTTTAGAGAGCTACGCTCCCTCGTCTGGACAGCGGCTTGCAGTTCGTGAAATTCTAACCACGTAGGTGTTTGTTTGTTGCTATGAAGAGGTTATAATCAGACTGGAGAGTACAGCGGATGAGGGAGCACTTCACTGCCGTCCATCGCCGAAAAAATGGAGAGAGCGCCGTGGCCGACAAGCATATAGCCACAATGATGATAATGTCCAATATTTTGGAGGAGAGACTAAGGATTTCACCTCGCAATTCCAAAGAAGCGGTCAGGGAAGTGAAAAAAAAAACGAGCTGCTGTTACAAGATAACATCAATGTAAGTCGATAAACACGAGACAATCGAAGAGATGGTCATGGAAGAACGGTCTCACCTGCCTGACTATTCAAACTTAGTCCCGTTTGATTATTACGTACTCGAGACCACAAAGAAACTCCTACGTGGTAAGTATTTCACGAACTTCTTAGAATTGCATACCGCACTTCAGGGGCAGATGTTCCGCTCTTCAAGAAGTGGTTATAGAACGACTAGCAAGGTGGTAAAAATAAACGCAAATTAAATGTGATAGTGTAAAGACAGTGTACCTAATCTAATAGTTGCAAATTGTTTTTCTCTGTAGAAAAAGTAGAGTAAATGAGTGTATTACGTTCGTTGTATTTTATTCTCTATGTGCTACAGGAGAAATTGCTGAGAAACCTGAAGGGGGAGATGATGAAGATGATGCGAACAAGGAACAAAAAGATACAGTTGCTGATGAAACTTCACCTCTGAAAGAACCTGAAAAAAAACCAAAGAGAAAGCACAGGTAAACACAAATGTAGTATGCTTTTAATTTGATTCCTTCTTCTTCGACGGTTTCTATCCCTTAGAGTTTGCCATTTTCGATTTCCATAATTCTCGGTCCTCTCATTGACCCTCTTCCAATCCTTTCTCCTCCATAACTTCATGTATATATTTCTTCCATGTTAAACCAGGTCTACCTCTTCTACGTCTTCTTTCAGGTATCCAATTTAAAATTTGTTTTGGCCATTTCTCATTTTGCATCCTCTGGACATGTCCATACCATTGAAGAGCTTTATTTTCTAGTCTTTTGGTTACGGTTGTTTGAACCTCGGCTCTTTCCCACACCACTTCGTTTCTTATTTTATCCAGTCTTGTTATCTGCAAAGATATTCTCATAAAGTCGAGCTCTACCGACCGTATTCTGTCTCTACGGTGTTTTGTTAACGGCCACATTTCTGCTCCATATAATATAATACTTTCCACGATACTGGGGAATATGTGTCGTTTTGTGTCTTGCCTTAAAAGACTATTCCATATAAGGCCATGCAGAGCTTTGATTGCATTCCTCCCCATTGCGAGTCTAGTAGTTATATCTGCATCAATTTTCCCATCGTCAGTCCCAAGATATTTAAATCTCGAAACGTTAGCTATCTCGTCTTCAGCGACATTAATATTAGAGGCATCTCCTCCTATGCATAAATTTTCTGTCTTTTTAAGGTTGATTTTAAGTCCCCATTTTTCGTATTCTTCTTTTAATTTTACGAAGCATATACTCCATAGCTTCCCGATCTGATGCCATAATTACCTGATCATCTGCAAAAAGCAAAGAATGTAAGCACTTGTCATTTATGGGAACTCCCATTTGAGAACATTTCTTGTACCAGGTTTCCAAAGCTTGTATATATATATATATATATATATATATATATATATATATATATATATATATATATATATATATATATATATATATATTATAGAGAAGTGGCGATAAACTACATCCTTGCTTTAACCCTTTGTTAGTTCTAATGCTTCGGGTAATTTTCCTCCCCATTTTAATGCACGCTTCAGTATTCTGGTACATTTTGTAACTAAATTAATCCATTTTTCTTGCACTTTCAGTCTTTTCATTGCTGGCAAAATTTTACATCTTGGAACACTGTCTTAGGCCTTTTCCAGATCAATAAATGTCATATATGTATCTATATTGTTCCATTTTCCATTTTTTTCTGCAATGGATGTTATCCAAACATGACCTCCCACTCCTAAAACCACTTTGTTCTTCGCTGAAAGTTATTCCTTTTTGTATTGTTTCCTTTAGTATACTAGCGAATAGCCTAGCTATTGATGGGATGACACTAATTCATCTGTAATTTTCACAAATAGTTTTGTCACCTTTCTTGTGTATGGAACTGATGTATGACATATTCCATTCCTGCGGGATATTACCGCTAACTTCAATTCTGTTAAAAAGATTTTGGAGGTATTCAATTATACTAGAGCCCCCGTATTTTAAAAGTTCCATTCTAAGGTTTCCTGTTCCTGGAGCTTTATTGTTTTTGGCTCCCTCCAAAGCCCTCTTTACCTCAAGCCGACTAATTTCAGGTTCCCATTCTTGCCAATGTGTGCATTCCAAATCTTGTTGGTATTCGACTCTATTTTCTTGCAATAGTTTTTCGTAGTAGTCAATCCATTTTGTAGGAGTTATTATTTGTACTTCGCTTCTGTTACAGTTTTTCTCATATTTTTAATTGCTTTCCATGCTTCAGTTGATCTTTTATATCTCAATGTACTATCTATATCCCTACATAATCTCTCCCAGTGTTCATTTTTTTCGATTTTTACTAATTCTTTAACTTCTTTTCTCTTTTCTACATATTCCTTTCGTGTGTCGTCATTCCTATTTGAAATCCATGTCAAATATAATTTTTTCTTTTCCTTAATCATGCTTTCTAAATCTTCACTAAATTTCTCTACAAACTTGCTTTTTTCTTGCTCCACTCCTAGAACTTCCTTAGCTGCTTCAAAAACAGCCTCTTTTAAATGATTGTACATTTCTTCGGGACTTTTATCTTCTGAGTATTCTAGCTTATTCTGAATTCTGTTTTGGTAGAGCATCTCAACGCTGTATTTTTTTAAAAGGTCTGTTTTAAAATTTACATCGTTTTCTTCAATTAAAAAGTCAGTATCTTTTTCAGTACATCTTCGTTTATTTCTAAAAGGAAAAACATGTTTGCTCACTACCATGTGATGATCAGTTCCACATTCTGGTTGACGGTATACTCTCACATCATTCAGTTTAACTCTTCTTTCATTCTTCACCACAACTAAATCAATTACAGATTGAATATTTCTTACTGGATCTATTCGTGTATATTTGTGGATGTTTTTATGTCTAAACAACGTATTCCCTACACATAGTGCATGTTCCTTACATAGGTTGATTAATCTTTTTCCATTGTCATTAATATTTTCCTCTCCGTATTGACCTACTACTTCACGTTCTCTATTACCTACTCTGCTATTAAAATCTCCAATTAATATTATTTCATTTTGTTACGGAATACTCTCTATAGTTTCGCTAAGGTCTTGAAAGAACTTATTCTTTTCATCTACAAGTGCATTATCATTTACGGCATATACCCCTAAAATTGTTATCTTATGACGAAAAATGTTCATGTCTATTCTTAGTATCCTTTCATTAATATTCTCTATCTGTTTAATGAATTTTGTCCATTTACGTTTTATAAGGAAAGAGACTCCACTTCTAGCTCTAAAATCTTTGGGTACACCACTCCAAATATGAAGATATGCCTCCAAAATTTCTTCCTCTGTCCCTTTTTTCTTCGTTTCCGTAAGTATAATTATGTCCAGGTTCATTTTTTTCAATATCTGAGATGACCTCCCTCTGCTTTGTTCGTAGGCCTTGTATATTCCATGTTCCAATTTTCATTGTCCGTTTTCGTAGCCTTTGTCGTAAATTTAATTTTGGTCCGGTCCGAGTCATATTTAAATCGCTTTGAACTGAATTTTTTTTATGGAGCCGGGATGTTAGCCCTGCGTCCAACCCCCATGCTTAATCCTGGAGGTAGATGTTTCTTTTTCAGGGTTGTCATCCCTTAGGAAGGTTGGTTTCTCCACACCTACGGAGGCCCCCTCCCCCCCTTGGTTTTCTGTCAGGGTTTCCTTCCCTTAGCTCATAGTTCCCGTTTTAAGGCGCCGGAAACTCGCCTTTCGTCCCAACCTTTTCGTTACTCTGTAGGTTCTCACCACGCAGAGAATCCAGGGCCACCACGAGGAGGTTTGGGAAGGGACTTGATGACTCAGCCTTACTACGAAGGCTCCCCATTACAGGAGGGCTTTTCCTGGTATTTAATGATGTATACCTATGAGCCTCAGTATACCCCACCAGGGCCCGAGTCATCCATTAGGACCCCATTTGATTCCTTTATGTACAAATATAAAATACGCTCTAAGGGTACATTGTGTTTTTTAACAATACTAATAAGAAACCATCGACACAAAATCTTGAAAGTGTGCTACTGCTAGTTATAGAAGTGCTCCCCAGTCATGCACCAAAGAGATTTAAGATGAAAATAAGAGACGTTTGCAGCTTATGATATACACATTATACTCTCAGGTTTAATTCAGAAACGATGCGTCCAAGTCCATTAAAACCAAATTTTCGGGTTCGTGAATTGCTGAAGGGATGCAAGTTTTGTAAGAGAAGGAGTTGAAGGGGGCAGCTGGAGCTCGAGTAATACTTTTTATGCAGTATTGTACAAAATGAGACCTTTTTGAACCTTCAATTACATTTTTGGAAATTTTGCTCCTGTGTGAACACCTACTCCGTAGGGTGAGATTAACTCAAAACGTGAGAGTTGGAGGAATGTTGGAGACAAATAATTCTCCACACTAAAATGAAAGTGACTTTTTGATTTTATGTGAAATTTAATCTCAACGCTTAGCAATTTTTGAATGTTTCTTCATAATAACGGAAGTATGATGCAGTAACGCACAGTGCAGAAGCTGGCTGTTTGAAGTTAGTATTCAGTATGAAGCTGTTTTCAGTTTTAATGATTGGAATATTCGCTCGGATGCAGCTAGTACTAACGAAATTACTCGATCTTAACATCTCTGCAAATGTAGAAGTGTTGTTTCGGCAAATTTATTTGTGTTTGAGAATTATTCCGGTTGCGATAACGTAGTTCCCAGTCTACAACAAGCTTATTCGTTGATCACAAAGTTCAAGTTCCATCGGTAGCAGGATCAATTTAATATCTGGGTCCAAAGCAACCTCTGCTTGCACGCGAATCCTTGAGACTGTCTGTCTAGATGGTCGTTTCTTTCCTGTTTTTTTTATCGATTCCAGGCGAATACTGGAGAAGTACGATAGTACCTTAAAAAACGAAGGACCACGCGCGATTCTTCTTCCCTATCCGTTCCTCACTCCCATCCTTAAAGAGACAAGTAATGGGCTGGTTGCGTAGGCTTCCGCGGCCGGAGTTCGTGTTTTGTACACGTAGGCTTCCGCGGCTCGAGCGTTGTGGCCTTGAGAGCGTACTGCTGACAGTGACCTTGAACAAGTAATGGGCTGATTTCCATCTCTCCCCTCCCCGACACCACCATTAATCTAGAACAGATGTTCAAACTTTTCACACATTGTAACCCCTTCACAAGTGAATAAAAGGAGAATGTCTCCCTCAATGAAATATTCTACTAAAAGATGCGGCAGAACGCCAATCTGCTCTCTCTGTTCGTCCTCCGTATGTGGCCAACACTAGCATATAAACCGTACAGACGATTTTCTCCGAAATTGGTATTTCAGAATCGATCAGAGCGATCTTGAGGCATTGCAAATTTCAAACGGATATTTTGATTTTGGGAGCGTACATGAAACCTCAGTTACATTTTCAAAAATGGCTGTAATATTTTTTATTGAAATTTTTTTTCGAATAACGTAAAGATTGTTTAAAAGAATGGAGCATGTCTCATTTTCGTTGAAATCCCCGATTTTTAGAAAATTGAAAAAACGCATTTTTTGGGGTGTCTTCCTACAACTAAAAGCTTGAAGATAGATTTTTTCTTTTAAAAAAATGTGTTCTTCAAAGACAGATCTTGAAATAAGATCATGTACAATTTTGCGAAAAAATGAGTAGTTTTTGCGGAATTTTGCATATGCAGGCAGTTTTTTAACTATGATTTTCTCAAAAACGGCTCTAAACTTTTTCCTCGTTTGTGTCAATGAACGGTAAAAAAATTTCCCATTTCCGGCAAACTTTCTGTATTTTAGAAAATTGCAAAAAGTTAGCATTACAAAAATCACAAATTTGGAAATAGAGATTTTTGTCTTAATTGAATTATTTTCTAAAATACCATATCCTTATAAAGAAAAGTAGAATTTTATGAAAAACCGAGTGTTGTTCGTGTAATTTCTGCTTGTAAATAACCCATATTATTTCAAAAATGTTCTCAAACACAATTCATAATTTAGTCTTTGAATTTTTTCCATGGATAGAACAAGGGACTCTTAAAAGAATGGCACAGGTATGACTTTCATTGACCTCTGTGAATTTTCGAAAATTGCAAAATTAGAAATAATACAAGACTGTGCTGTATTTCTTTCATCTGCAACATAGAAGGTAGCAATTTTTTAAGACTTAATATATTCCTCGATATAATATCTTTAAGATATTTCGTGTAAACGTTTCTGAAATCAGCAGATTTCACATAATTTTGAGGTATATGGTTACAATGTTAAAATTATTTTCGAACCTTTCGTTCACCCTTAATATTGAAGTTTTAGATTTCTTTCGTAATACCATCTATTTTCTAATATTAGATCTAAAAACATTTCGCTTATACTTTTTTCAAATATTATTTGTTTTCTGGTAATTTTGAGTTATATTTTAGATTATTTTTTTCGAATGATAGTTGAAGTGTTATTAGGATATACTATAAAGCAATACGAGGGTTGAGGCACAAGTCATGCCAACTATTTTTTTAACGAAATATTATCGGATCACATAATTTTATTTGTCGCGTGAAAAAAAAAACGCAGTACTAGTGTGTTTTAACAACAGGCGGTTCATCGAGTGTTCTATTAGCCCAGAGAGCAATGTGAAATCAGTTTCTGACTACCGCCGTGCGAGATGAATGTAACCCTTTCGAACAACGCTCCTACAATACAGCCGTTAGCTGTGGAAGAAATGCCTTAGAATTTCACAGGAAATTGGTGGAAGCTGTTGGAAATAATACCCTTCCATACTGGACAGTCACGAGATAGCCATGAGTAGGGTTAGCAGCGGAGAAACGGTGTAAAGATGAACAAATGACTTTAAAATGTAGGACAAAAGCAGAACATATTAAACAACGGCTAGTAACATACTTACGTTCCGGGTTTTGAAACTAAATACCCTGCTTTCTAAACTATTTAGGGAACACCAAGTACTGTTTCATTCATGCGTAAACTATGCTGAAATTGATACTCTTTAGTGTGAGTCACGCATGGTATTACTGGCTTGTTTCTTCCTGTTTATTTCTACCTGTCTAACTGTAAAATTTAAAATCCTCATAGTAATATACGCTCACGGCTTCGTAGATAAGGGGTGCGATACGAAGCTCAGACAAAAAGAAACTATGGATGTTTAACATGCTGAGAACCCCGATGCAGCGTTGGCACTCGGTACACTACCTTAATGTCAAAAAGATTGCAGTAACGAAAGTAAGCAATTGTATTTTTAGGCTTAAAAAATAGTTTACAATGCTTGAAAATGCGATCGCTATTTCTAACACGAAAATACGGACAATTTACAGATTTGGGAAAATAAGTACGTACGCCAGAACAATTGCTAACTAAACGGACATGTCCTGCTAAATAGGACAGCTGGTAACTGTAGCCAAGGGAGTTTCAGCGTGGACGCGTAGCAAGCAACCTGTGATCAGCAACGCACGGGACAACCTGCGAGTGTGCGTTTCTCGATACCACTGTCGCTCTTTGACTCCAGTGGCTTCCATCGGGTGTTTCACTCCATCAGATACTCGATTGCTGCACGTGCCACATAGGTCCGTACACTCGTAGGCCCCGTGCGCTGCTGGTTACAGGTTGCACGCGTCCTCGCTGATACTCTCCTGGCGACTGTCCGGTATGGAAGGGCATTATTCTCAACAGCTTCCACTAATTTCCTGTGACATCCTAGAGCATTTCTTGATTGTTGTTCGACAGGGTTACATTTATCTCGCACGGCAGTAGTCAGAAACTGATTTCACATTGCTCTCCATGCTAATAGGCGCATTCAAAGAACAGCCTGTTGTTACCACAAACTATTATTTCATTTCTTTCGCGCGATAAATAAAATTATGGGATCCGATAGTATTTATTGTAGAAAACGAAATAGTTGCCGTGACTTGATAACTGTTTCAATGCAGTTCTCCATTTCAAATAAACAGCTCGACACTTCACTCAAAATGAACGGTGTGCCATTGGCTGATGTTAAGGTAACAAACTTTTTAGGTCTTTCAATTCAGTCAAACCTTAAATGGAACGTCCATTTAAATGAATTGAATACTAAATTAAGTTTTTATGCTACGCTTTCAGAATTCTTTCGAATTTAGTCAGCCTGCACACTGCTCGTTGTGTATATTTCGGGAATGTTCATTCCCGCCTGAAATATGGCATAATATTCTGGGGAAATACATCTTATAGTTCCCAGACTTTTAGATTACAAAAACGAATTGTTCGAATAATAAGTAAATCCCACACACGTGATTCGTGTATGCCTCTCTTTATACATCTAGGTATTTTACCATTACCTTGTCTCTTCATGTATGAATCAGTGGTTTTTGTCAAAAATGACTTACTTAAGGGCGGGAATATATTTTCATCAAACGCCGTTGTCTATAACTACAACACTCGACGTAGATATCATATTCATCAGGTAAGAGTATCAACAGCTCACTACAAAAGATTCACGTATAATACATGTACATTATTTTACAACACCTTGCCAGATGACATTAAACGATTAAATTCAATACAAACATTTAAGTCCCACGTAAAATGTTTTCTGCTGCCCAACTGTTTCTACATATAGTCTCTGTACAATTAGAGACTATACCGAGCATTCCAAAGGAAAGTAATATTAATTTTAACAATGACATTTAATGTATTATATATCATTTGGATTGTATAATTGTAAAGATTCTGTAACAAATATTGTACTTCAGCTTCTGGGTCAATGACCCCCATTTCGATCAGGTTTTCGTCCAGTTTCCTTGATCGTCGAGCAAATGCTGAGATGGCCCCTTGTTTTGCTTCTGGACATAAATGTAACTTGAAATTAACTTCTCTCCATAGCACCTCACACACAGTTTCTAACCGTTTTTGACGTAAATAAATAAATAATATTATCTCCTATTAAAAACGCATGTACCTCGGCACTGCATATGACACTAACACATGACATTGTGTTTGATTAGCGACCTGTAAACACGTATGACACGATCGATTAAAAATTCATGTACTGTTGGTCTCGGGCCTGACTGAGTGGTGGGTGGTAAGGTCTGGACTTCTGTCTTGCGAGTTCGCGATCAAGTCGGCACGGATTAGAATGCTCCGATCTCAACTAAATTTTGTATAGTCATGTTTTAAGGTCATTCGAACAAAATTGGAGGGTTATCTTTCAAAAATATAGAAATCAAAAAATAAGGGACAGCCCAGTGTTTCTGGCGTGGAAAAGTTTTCTGGCGTGATTATGGTCGCACGACAGGAGTAAATAGACTTTGAACGCGGATTGGAAGTTGGAGCTAGACGCATGGGACATTCGAATTCGAAAATAATTAGCGAATTCAGTATACGGAGATCCATAGTGTGAAGAGTGCGACGAACGTATCCGTTAAGACAGTGCGGCGAAATTTGGCTCTAATGGGGTACAGCAGAAGACCGACTCGAGTTCGTTTGCTAACAGCACGACATCGCCTGCAGTGCCTCTCCTGGGCTTGTGACCATATTGATTGGGCCTTAGACGACTGGAAAATCATGGCTAGGCCAGATGAATCCCGATTTCAGTTGGTAAGAGCTGATGGTAAAATTCGAGAGTGGCGCAGACGCGACGAAGTCGTCAACAAGGCTGTGGTAACTCCATAATAGTGTGGGCTGTTTTTACTCGGAATGAACTGAGTCCTTTGGTCCAACTGAACCAATCATTGTCTGGAAATGGTTGTTTTGCTACTCGGAGTCCATTTGCAGCCATTCATGGACCTCATGTTCCCAAACAACGATGGAATGTTTATGGATGACAATGCTCCATGTCACCGGGCCACAATTGGTTTGAAGTAGATTCTGGACAATCCGAGCGAATGATTTGGCCACCCAGATTGTCCGACGTGAATCCCACCGAACATTTATGTGACATAATCGAGAGGTCAGTTCGTGCACAAAATCCAGCACCAGCACACTTTCACAATTATGAACGGCTATAGAAGCAGCATGGCTCTATATTTCTGAAGGGGACCCAATGACTTGTAGAGTCCATGCCATTGTCGAGTTGCAGCATTTCGCCGGGCAAAAAGATATCTGAAACGATATTAGGAGGTATCCCATGACTTTTGTCACCTCCGTGTATATTTTACTTAAGTTCAATGGTGGACAGCAGTAACGAGTATTTTCATTGTCCACCGAATAATTAGAGATTGTCATGTAAACTACATACACAGACATTAAACCAAAGTAAATGAAACATTTATGCATAGTGTTTATAAACCATCATTGATTTTCCCAGCCGACATCATCATCATCATCATCACCATAGATCTCGAAAATATAGCTTGCAAGAAGACCCTCAGTGGAGGATAAGATCTGGTTCTGAATTTGGTGTAAGCGAAACACGTCGAATCAGTATCCAACCTGATGAAGGACCTGATCTTCAAGAACATGATTTGGATGACTTGGCCAGTAAGTATAATTTTTTAGCATTTTAAATTTTAGACTATTTTTAAAACAACAAGAATTCCATTTTCCTTTACAGATTAAGTGTAAGTTTCCCTTAGACATAAAAATTGATTCCTGCAGTACTGTCCATAATTTCATTCCCATGAAATATTTTATTTCTCTTTCAAGCTAACAGTTGTATGTGTCCTCCAAGTAAGAATAAAGTATTTAATTTTTTTGTCCTTGTAGAAGCATACTTAAGTGCTGTGCAATTTTCCCTTTAATGCTAGTTGCTTTTTAAACGGTGCAAACCAATTTTTGTTCCATTTTTTAAATACCATATTCCCCATGGGAAAGTTCATATTGTTTCTTCAAAGGTTCCTGATATAATATGCACTTTACTTCCTCATTGATAAGCTACCATACTGCATGCTGGGCATGCATTGCTTCTTGAAATGTATAATTGAAGATTACAAAATATAAGCCACTTTTCTCATTTTTAAGGTCATCGCTTTGATGATGCTAAAGGATTGCGACGATATAAAATTCAGGCCAAGTCATCATCATCATCTGTTATTCATATTGGCCGTAAAGATGGAACAGAGCCTTTGCAATCAGTTTTACCTCTTCAAGCATATAAGAAGATGTTTGACCATAGTCCTCATGAGGTAAAAACTATTAAAACATTTTTAGATTCTTTATTAATTTTTGTAAATATGCTGTTTTCGATAATAGAATTTGTACATCACCATTATCATCATCATCATCATCATCATCATCATCATTATTATTATTATTGTTGTTGTTGTTGTTATTAATTATCATATTAAAATTATCTGTTCCAATATTATTTCAGTAGCATAGATGAGTTTTGGGGCTCTCATACGCAACCAGTCTTTATATATAAGGTCTCTAACGAATGATAATTTCATGGAGACTTGACAAATTGCACATTTACTTCAATAATATGAAGGATTTGTTGAAAAAAAGCATCACTAAATATTCATGTCAAATGCAACCGGCAATACTCAGACAGGATTGTTGAAATCTATATAGTTACATAACTCCAAAACAATACATTCTAGGGCTCTAAAACCTGGAATTTTGAGTCTAAAGGCCTCAGGGTCCAATCTGCAATTCTATGTGAAATTCAACTAATTGCTTAATATTGTATGTGACTGAATTGCATAGTTGTTCCTCTCTGTTCAGTAATAAAGTTAAATAAGCATAGTTTCTATTGACAAGGGTGTATTTTAGTTTTATGTTAAATTATGTTCAGTTAGTACAATTACAAGGAGACGTATAGAAGTGACAGAGGATAAGAGGATCTTGAAGAAAGAGATATATTATGGGCTTGATATGGAAATGGAAGGATGGTGAGGTTTAACATGCTAGAATTCTCAGATAAGTACGCTAGTTATTGTTTTTGTTATTATTATTGTTAATATTATTATTATTATTATTATTATTATTATTGATTTTACTATTGTCGAATATATTTGTATATTCGATAATAATATATTCGAATATATTTACGAAATTAAATGTTTTCTTACAAATATATTCACAAACAACATGGTTTGCTGTATTTGTTGTTTTTGAGAAAATTAGTAATACTTGGGAATGGTTTATTAATAATGAAACAAATATTTACAGGACAAAATAAATTTGTTTTAATGAAATACTGTATATGCTAAGGAAAGTTGGCAGATTTTTCTGTTTTATAAGAAACCATGGGCACAAAACCCGTAAAGTGTATTACTAATTGAATACCCCTCCCCCAGTGCATTAAAGAGATTTAAGATGAAAAACTTTGAAGTTTGCTAATGGACCATATTTGAATGATCTAGCACGAGTGCAAACCGCAAAACACATTTTGTCACACTCTACGATCATGCATTCCTCAGAAATGATGTATCCTTAGAGTCTTTTTAGTGTTTCTATGAGAGACACAAGTTATGTTTTCTGTATCATGATGTACCAAATGAGACCTTTTTGAATGTTCTATTACATTGTTTTATGGTTTTGTCACTCTGTAGTACAGATTCCCAAAAATGCTTTGGGAGAACATTTGAGGGAACTTTTGTGAGAACATTTGAGGAACACCAAGGAACATTTAGGATTTTGTGTTCAACATGTGAGGAAACATAAAGGATCATATGGGAAAATTGTATGGAGTTACTTGCTGGGGTACGTGCTGGAAACATGATGAATATGAGAGAGAACATATGGTGAACATGCAGAGACCATGCGAGGGGAATACATCAGGGAGCAAGTACGCCAAAATGCTGGGGTGAGGTGGAGCAAAGAATTGTCTGAAGATTAATATCTTCTGGTGTCCCCTACTCCATAGCAAGGTGGTCAGAAACTATATATCTATGTAATATTAAATTGACGTAGACCTGTCATGACAGGCATACAATGCTTGAGTGTACAGTTCATGTTCTGACCAGTATGAAGCTTATTTTCATTTTTAAAACGAACAGAATGTTCAAAAGTATTCAGCTAGTAATATTTAACATATTTGGAGTATGAGATTGTTTATTAATAGTTCTACTATTTTATTTTGAATATTTATGACTGGTTTTGCTTACGAAAGTGTGGAGGAAATATTTCTTGTTAATTGGAATTTTGATGGAAGTGATTTTGTATGGCGATTAAATGAACTACAAAAATGACTGTATTCTGTGGTAATTGGACAATTTTCAGAATTGGAATCCTTTGGTTTTTAGATTTTAAGTATTTAACATTACCGATAAAATTATAGAGTATGTTGCATTGAGCCACTTAGGTGTGGTTCCATTATCATAGTTTCAAATCAACAAAATTATCATTGTTGTTTTATTTTTGTTTTGGAGAACTTAATTTTTTGTATTGGGCTGTAAAGTTAAAATTACAATTACATCTCAACCTAATCACAGGGCACATAATTATAGTAAATATTTTAAAATTTTTATTTTTATTTTTTTTCTTCTCTGTAAATTTGAGAAACACATGCAATAAATTATATGTTACCATTGCGAATAGGTGTTTGTGCAACTTGATGAGCTTCAAGGAGAAGGAGAAGAGCGAGAATGGAAGGAAACTGCAAGATGGATCAAGTATGAGGAAGATGTGGAGGAAGGTGCAGATCGTTGGGGTCGACCTCATGTTGCTTCACTGAGCTTTCATTCTCTTCTCAATTTGAGGCGTTGCCTTGAGACTGGTAAGAATCTTCTTAATTCTAAGATCCAATATCATTGTTAGTTCTTAGCTAATGATAAATACTAATAAAATGTTCAAATTCTTGGAAAGTAATGGAAATTGAGTTGGAAGTCAGTACCACTTTGAAGAGCAATTTAATTGAGTAATTTTATTTCATCGTTTTGTGATATGAATCTGAAATTAACACTGTCATCAACAGAAATTCAGTGCTAGTTTCCAGAATGGAAAAGAAGAACTGCTGGTTGGAAACACTTACTTTCAATTATGATATTGCATAGCCATTACCAATAATGCAAGGAAGTGTGGTACAACCACTAGTTTATTTTAGCAGCTATTGAGGTTTTGCATCATAATATCATCATCATCATCATCATCATAATTATCATCATTCATCATAACTGCAAGCAAGGGTGGATCCAGCTGATCATTGATGGTGGGGGGGGGGGGCATAGATGTTTGTTAAATAATAAATGTATTTGTTATTACATTCTGTATTAATTTTGTAGTGTATTTATGTAACTATACAATATTCTTTTAAATAATTACATAATCCTAACACAAAAAAATATTTAAATCAATTTTGCCAAATAAAGGAAGATAACAAATGAAAACTCTAGGCCTTTTGCGGGGACCATGGCGCCATACCTCCCCCCCCCCCTGATCTCCTTCCCATTTGCAAGTGGACAACAAATTCAGTTCATTACATACTAGCTTTTTTTTATTTATTATTAATATTACTATTTTTTATTTTCCTCCGTTCAATTTTTCATTATTTTATTATGCTGTAGGTGTGGTCTTATTGGATTTGGAAGAAAAAGATTTACCTGGAGTAGCATATCGTGTGGTAGAACAAATGGTTGTGGAAGAATTAATTGATTCAGAAGATAAGCCGACTGTAATGCGAGCTCTCCTTCTTAGACATAGACATGTAAATGATCACGATCGTTTTCGTTTTGGCATGAAGAGGACATTTTCCAGTTATACCAGTTTACAGGTAATTTGTCTATTTCAGAATTTTTTTTTGTGCTGTGTAATATTTTATGTGTATTTAGAATATATTTCTTCGATCTTTTAGGGAGCTTTTTTTTTTTTTTTTTTCTCTACTCTTGCTGACAATATTACATTAGTAATTTAATAGTATTATTTTTATTGATATTGAATGTACAGATAATAGGATTCAAGAGGCACACTCATTATTGAGAGATGGATTGATAAAATTTTCAAAACTTAAAAATTTCAAGTCTAAATATTTTTATAGTCCACTTACTTATCTAGAGCTTATGCGTAATTTGCTTTCATTAATTAATTGTTTATAAAATCAAAACATATAACGTGACTGAGGTATCAAAACAATAATTGTTACCCTAAGAAATCTTAGAAATTCTTTAGGCCTATTTTTAATTACAAATTCCTTATTTGATAAATGAATATTATTTGTGATTCAAACAAAAATAAATAAATTTAAAAAAATTAGAAAACGAAATTGTCAACTACAAAAGTGGTACAGGAAAAGAAATTAATGCTTTTAGAAGAAGAGATTTATCTTAAAATAAACTGACGCAATTCAAATTGCATTGTCGATGAACAGATGACCTTAATCATTGAAACAGTTTGAATGAAAAACCGTACATACTTCTTCACGCTCTTTTAATTTTATATTAGTTTGTTTCGATATACTTTTATGATGGTTCTTATTTAGCATAGTTATATTTATATTCTTTAAATAAATTTAACTTATTTAGCATAGTTATATTTATATTATTTAAATAAATTGGAAACAATTTACCATCACCCATCTTGAATCTTTTGCAAATAATGAATTGTTCAGAATCTGTACATTGCAAATAATTATTAATTCAGACTGAATTTTCGTTAACTACTGTTTCAGGAGAGAAAATAATAGTAATTCGAAACTTTTTTAAGTATAAACACTCAGTAAAATATTTAACAATTTTTTTAATTGTTAAAAATATGTATTTATAAATATATGGTCATTGTTGTGTTCACAAAATATTATACTTGGCATTAATTAAAGACACGATTTGGAAGAAGTGTTATTTGTTTTTTTGTCATCCTATGGTACTTTCATTTTATGAGATCAAAGTTATGAAAGCTTTTGTAAATATGTTTGAAATTTGATATTTAATATTACCGATTTCAATCTGAATCAAATAAAAAATGTTAATTTTATGACCTGAGTGTTTGATTAATTGTTCCTGTTGTTTAGCCAATATGCTAATGTCATTTTGCAATACCTGTTCTCATTGTAGATGTTGAGGCAAGTGCTTGTGGGTTTTTAAAACAATGGTAGAAGTAGTTGCAATATTTAAATCAACACTATAGGTTTAATGATATCTAAGGAATGCATTTCACTGAGGAATTCCTCTATATTATAATTATTATTATTATTATTATTATTATTATTATTATTATTATTGTTGTTGTTGTTATTATTATTATTGATGTATTGTGTTTTAAGTGAACATTTGTAAATTTCCTGTTTTTAACGAAAAAGAGACATGTAAAACAAATAATACATTTATTATAATAATATTGTCTTCAGTGATGTGTATTTCTGCAAAATTCTAAATAGAAAATACAGTACTTAGTATTTGCACTTGTATTTTAATAATGATCACATGACCAGATATATTTTTATATCAATGTAAATGTACCTATGGTTTTTGGGTATGTCTGTCCATGTCTGAATTCCTGTTGTGGCAGTCTTTGTCATTGATGGAAGACGATGAAGGGATCGGGCAATTTGAGAGCGAAGGAGACACTAGAGAATTCAACCATGTAATTTCTTATTCGCTGTCTCCAGTAGACTGATGCTGTTTTGCTGTTCCCCAACAGTTCTTAGTTCTCTTGAATGCCTTGCTGTGCCCAAGCCATCCAGGAATGCAGTTAATCGATTGTAGATAAGGGATTATATTGTGCACTCCTGGGCATCCTCAGAGCTCTGCATGCAATTTCATCTTGAAAATTCCAAATTTTCCAGAACAGGAAATGAAAAAGTAATTTGAGTTATTCTCATAATTACTTAATTTTCTCATTCACTTATTTGCTGAATAGATTTTATTTTTATGCAAATGGTAGCATATATGTTCAAGGTCATTTGCTAAAAACTGCAATGCATGCACACTCTTTACCTCTTTCTCTTAAGAATATGTTCATTGCCTTTACATTTCATCACTCTTGGATACATCTTACACCACCTCCTTAAATATTTTGTAAAGGAGTTTTTTAGAAACTTAGGAGCCATAACATTTGAAATATTTTGTGCCACTGCTTTGGTTCATTCTTATAAATGTGGAGAAATCCATAAATGTTTTGTTAGCCAGTTATTTATTACAATATCCTCAATAAATATTTCAAATATTTTCCAAAATATGGACATTTTAAAATGTTTATATCTCTCTGTTGTTAATTACGTAATCTTGTCATATTATCTTAGTGGACTAATATATATTAACACTATTTGTGATAATTTTTCATTTATCAGCTTCTGTTCTTAAATAGAAGTTCATTTATTATTTATAGTAGTTAGCACCACCACCAGTTTATCTATAATTTTAGATTACTTTATGTCATGTCAAGTATGATTTAAGTTTTAAGATAAATGTATGGTCTTTATTAATATAGATGACTTCAGTAATAATAATAAAATATATAACATTTGAATTTTTGATAATCATGTACAATTGACAAAAGAAAAAAAGAAACAAAATTGGTAAGGTAAAAAAGCAGATGTCTCAAAAATTTTAATTGTTGACCATTTTAATCGTCAACTATGAGTACGATAAAGAAATTTAGATTCTGTGAGTCTTTTATATTAGTTCCAATTATAATGAAATATATGATTGACTATTGATATTTAAATGTTCTCTCTCTGAAAATGTTATCAATTATATTTTTCTTGTTTGTTTTTTGTTGTTTTTTAAATAAGATGCTTATTGGTAAATGTTATCTGGAGTATATTTGCCAAGAATCATTAACATTTTATTACAAGATTTTCTACTGATATTTATAATTATGTATTTTGGAGAAAATCTCTGATAACTTCTTTGTGTGGAGGAAAAGTTTAGTCATTAACACTGTTTTACAGTTTTTATTGTTTAAGTATGTGTAGTAATATGTATCCCATTTGCTGTTTAATAACAGTATACATTGCTGACCTCAACACATTTTCTTTGATCAGCATGCTATTTGAATTATTACTCTTTCTTTTATTAATTGAATTTTGAAAGGAATTCCAGAATCAAAACTTGATAAAAAAAAGAGTGTAAGTCAATTCATACACCACAGATGCATGTCAAACTGCTTTAACACATTGAAACAAATGCTTTTGCATTTTGTGCAAAAGAATTAAATGTAATAATATATTACTTTCTCTACTTTTAATTTCATCTCAGCACATTCATTTTATATTCAAGCAATGTGCATGTTTCATTTCATATTATGCCTGCATGTTTTTAATTAAATTTCTATTAGTAACTTGTAGTTTCAAAATTGTGTATCAGCTGTAATGTGTACTCTATTCTTCGTAGAGATTTTAAAAATTTAAGGAATAATATGTCATTACATATTAAAAAGTTTTACTTGTATTAATTTACAGTATTTATTTTGAAAACCTTGAACACAAATCATAGTCTAATACGACATAAGGAAATCAAATGGAATTTATATTAATACTACCAACTCTTTTAATTTTTTAAATGTTTAATTATTTTATAACTAGTGCTCAACTTCCATGCATCACTATATTTGTGTAACGTTATCTGTTTTTGTCATGTTCAGAATTTAAATGATGACAAAGGGAAACCTAAGGTAGTTGCATCTATGTCAAGTATGGACACAATGACAGCTAGCAAGCTAAGTAATAACAATGCTGGTGGTGCAGATGGTGAAAGTAAATCAGAAAATCATGTGGTATGTATCAAATCTCTAATCTAAAGTAGGGTAGCAAAAGTGAACATATTCCTATTTTGTATGTAAATGTATTTAATTAGTCAAATAATGAATTCAGTGAATCATATATATGAAAAAAAAAATCAGTTATGAATTATTGAATAATATACAACTAAAAATAAACAAATTTAAAAAGAAACTTCAAACAAATATTTTGGTACTACCTGATTTGAGTTTGAGTCAGAAATGAGCCCCTTGCTGGATCAATTGTAAGTTCACTCAACCTTTGTCGAAAAATCCATGTTTAATTTAGTCATGGGGAGTCTTTCTATTTTTTGAATAAACGTAGTAGGTAGATGACATCTGAGAAACTATTTTAATTTGATCTCAAAACCTGGCAATGCTGTATTGAGGTTTGATAAGCATCCTGTATTGTACTTCGCAAGAAGCTCTTGTATCAAGTTTTACTTTGCCTTGGTTGGATTTTTGATATGTGAATAAGTTTGGTACCTTCATTTGTTTCATGTTGTATATCCTTTATCCAAAAATTAATTAGTTGCTATAAATGGTGATTTTCATGGATCAGTTTTGCACATTGGAAATGGCCATTTCTGCTCAGACATCTGAAAAGATTTGTTCTGCTTTGCTGAGTATACTGTAATCCATAAAACTTGTTTCTAATTTTTCGGAAAAGTAATTTTGAACTTTCTGAGCTCCATCTGACAACTGTGACTCATTTGGTTCAATGTCAATTGACTGAAAAATGACTGAGAGGTCAATTATTAGTAACAACCTGATAAATGGTTGTGACACTCAAGAATGTATAGCTACTGAAATAAAGAGCAATCTTGAGACATAATTGTTCTTTGGGTAGTAAAATTCTCCTTCATGCAGCCAAGGACTGGAGCAGACCTGGTTCATAATAAGGATTTCTTTGAAAAAGAAAGGTTACTTTTTATTTATGTGCAGAAAGCATGACCAAAAGGCACATAATTTATTTACTCTCCTATTAACAGAACTGGAATTGATGACCTCTTTTCTGTCATAAATTTATTAAAGTTGTTACTATTCTGACTGAAAATAATTATAAATTAATGATTAATGTTTTCTCTTTTCCTTCAATTTTAAGTTCTTGGGAATGTTTAAATTTAATACAAAAAATAAAATGGCTAAGTCTTGTTTGTGAATCTGTGTTGTGAATGTTTTCTCAGATTGACGTTAAAGAGGAATTGACCTATACTTCTTCCAATGAAGATTTAAAGAGAGCTCAGAAAGAAAGTATTTTGAAGAGGATTCCAATTGGTGCAGAAGCCACAACCGTCTTAGTTGGTGCTGTAGACTTTCTTGAGCAACCAACAATTGCTTTTGTTCGGCTTGCAGAAGGCATACTTATGCCGTCAATTACAGAGGTAATTAATAAAACTCCTGTAATGGTTTTTAATGTAAGTTATAGTATTTGTCTTACCTTAAAAAAATATTGTGAATATTCTTCTAAAATATAGAACTGAATATGTTGCCTTTGCCTGTACAAATTTAAAAAATAGTATAGGTGTTGTGGTGCGTTATCGTTGGCATTTTTCATGAAATAATTGTAAACGTTGTCATTGCCAACAAAAGTATTTAATATAATAGCAGCTTTCGATGGCTTAGCCATCATCATCAGTTGTCTGATACAAGAAGAAAAAATAAAACATTAGAACGTGAATACAACAAGATTATGATAAAGGTTACAAATAATTTACAAATTTTTTGGAAATAAATTTAACATTCTAGAAACAGGAAGAAAGAAAAAAGTGGGGGGGGGGTTAAGTCATTAATACTAAAGAAAAGTGAATGAAATAGAAATAGGAAACGTAAAATTTTTTTAAACAGAGAAACATAGAAATGTAAGTGGCACAGTGACAGCGCACCGCACCCAGGCCATTGCCCTCCTCCACCCCACGGCCAGGTACTTAAGCCCCTTGGCTCGCCCGACCCCGCGTAGTCGTTTTGTGGCTTCCATCCAGCAGGTAAGGAATGGCTCAACTTACATTTCTATGTTTCTCTGTTTATAAAAATTTTACGTTTCCTATTTCTATTTCATTCGCTTTTTTTTAGTATTAATGACTTACCCCCCCCCCCCCCCACTTTTTTCTTTCTTCCTGTTTCTAGAATGTTAAATTTATTTCCAAAAAATTTGTAAATTATTTGTAACCTTTATCATAATCTTGTTGTATTCACGTTCTAATGTTTTGTTTTTTCTTCTTGTATCAGACAACTGATGATGATGGCTAAGCCATCGAAAGCTGCTATTATATTAAATACTTTTGTTGGCAATGACAACGTTTACAATTATTTTTTTAAAAAAGAGAACTGATTTTTTATGCTGATTCACACATTTGCAAACAGCCCTCAAAACTTCATTTGCAACATAGGATATGAAGCCAATTAAGATTTTTATTAGTACATGCAAAGAATCTAATGAACATATCATCTTTTTAACTAATTCTGAAGAAACATTGTAACATTTTCATGATTTCTTATTCTTTTAATATTTCAGGTTACAATTCCTGTTAGATTCCTGTTCATTCTATTGGGACCTACCACTGCAGATTTAGACTACCATGAAATTGGTAGATCGATCTCTACTCTAATGTCAAATTCTGTATGTATTGCCATCAGTACTGACAAATTATTTTATACCTGTATACTGTATTAGTTAATTAATCTTTTTCATAGCATTTCCATAAAGTTGCATACAAAGCAACTGAAAGACGAGAACTTCTTTCTGCAATAAATGAATTTTTGGATGACAGTATTGTGCTTCCTCCTGGAGATTGGGAACGGAAAGCTCTTCTTCCATTTCGGGAACTTAAAGCAAAAAGTGAAATGATTCGAAAACGTAAAACTACACGATTGCTTGATCAAGATGAAGCTAAAAAAGGTAAATAAAGCTCTTGTTTAAAAATGTATATATTTATGATGTTTGGTAATTTGCTGATGTAAAATAAGGTTCTGAGGTAAGTTCTTGGCAATCTTCATAATCTTGATGACAATTGTTCTCTACTCTCTGTTTTTGTACTGTTACTTTTTGAGAAGTAAAAGCAAAATATATTGCTTGTTTCTGTAAATAATTATCTGTTGTAAATTGACAATGATACACTGAATCAATGTCCATGTTCTGAATAAATAGCATGAATCCAAATTATCTGATTAAAATTTGACAAGAAACTTTCTTTATATTATATTATCTTAGACCTTGTGTCCCTGGAATGTTGAATTTTTATTAATGACTTTCCAACTTCACTACTGTTTCGTTATCTTCTTTACTTCTATTCCTCTTCACAATACCTGCAATCTTGATGGAAGCTATCATATTGTATCTTTATTTTGAATGTATATTTCTAATTGATCCATTAGTAATAGCTTTCCTGCCAGTGCTAATAACGATAAGCATTAAAGCAATGCTTAATGTTTGAGCATAACAATGACTGATTGGCTGGTAGTTCAATCTGGCTAAATGCCAAATATTTACAGTGATCAAGTTTGTAGGTCAATTGGCGTGACAGGTAATTCCAAGATCATTACCGAGTGAATCCCAGAACAGCACAGCATACATGTTACAGACCTCACATGAACTTCAGTTCCCATTTCATCCATTTTCCCCTATCCAAGCTGGGGTGACATGGGAGAGTACATCTGTTAACATATATTTTCTGACATCAGCTATAGAACTCGATTAATTCTCCACCTAGTTGGGCACTCCATGAGGTTAGTAGTGCAATGTATTGTGGAACATACTATGAATTTTGTGCACCCTACTAAAAAAAACGAATAAAAAGTAAATTTCACCACTGGCTGTGTCAGTTTCCACCTGCCAAAGGACGCAAGCCGCTGGAGAGCTCCACCCTCTGTGGATCAGTGCAGGAACAAGGAAGCTGTCTGTCTGCCCGTGGCTCACTTGCTCCCTCCCTCTCTAGCGCTGCCAACCACCACACCCCCTACTCTCCCTTCAGCGCCAGGACATGCTGCAGTGGAGTGTCTCCAACAGTCACGAGGGGCGAGTGGCTGACGCTGGGTGCGCATGCGAGGGGAGAGAACTTTTTCATATTGTCACTTAGCAAATAATCCTATGCCCTGAATGCCAAGTGTGATAGTGCTACAGATTTAAGATTCAGCAAGTTCCTGGGTGTGTCTCACAAGAAATGAAAGAAAATGTGCAAGAAAATTTCATGTTAAATTGCCATAATGTTGGAGCTGCTCAATAGGAGTCAAGTAGCTAGTTGATTTTCAATGTGTTACATCAAACCTCTCAAGGTTAATGTTATTATTCTATTGTAATGATTAGGTTGAAATTAGTACATCAAATACAGTGCAAATACATAAATGTAATATGTAAAATTACAGTTTCGTTTGTCACTTTGCTCTTGCACTTTTTCTTCTGTGAAATAAATGCGCTGTTTGTTCTTGCTGAAATCAATGTGCATACCCCTTGAGGTTCCCTTTATGCAAGGTTTAGAAAAAATTTTAGAAAGGCTTCCCTTTTGTTAACAATCCTTTATCTTCCCTTTTCATAACTGACATCAGTGAAGAGAGGTGAGGCTAACATCCCACAGAGGATTCAGAATGGCTGATGATGATAATAACTAGCTATAAAGTTTGTCCTCCTTTGGAGACATTTCTGTTTCCAAGTAGCCTTTGCCTGTTAAAATAATTAGTTGCTAAATCAAATTAAATCTGTTCAGGAATTATTATTTCAGAAAAAATTTAATACATTGTTTAAATGGGTTTCTGAAATATAAATGTTGATCAATTTTCATTCCAGATATTACAAACATTTGTTATGTTGTTCTTGTTTGAAGTTCATGGTTTGTCTTTTGTGTTTAAATTTGTATTCAGTGTTCCAGTCATGTAGACAAGAATTTATAAACATTTATTTATTTACTTTGAATTTTAGTTTAAATGCTGCTAATTATGTTGTATAAAAAACTAAAATGCTGAATAATAAGATAACTATTTTCTATATGTTGGTAACTTTTAATGTTCTGTTATTTTATTTTTAGTTCTGCTTGCTCCATCGGGGGATGGAAAACCACCTCCAGAGTTTGACCCTCTTCAGAGAACTAGGAAGCCTTTTGGAGGATTGATAAATGATGTGAAGAGGAGATTTCCACATTACCCTTCTGATTTTACAGATGGTTTCAATTTGCAGTGTGTAGCAGCTGCAATATTTATGTATTTTGCTGCTCTATCCGGAGCTATTACCTTTGGAGGACTCATGAGTAAGATTTATTTTTTATATGAAAAGAAAGCTATATGTATTATATCTTCATTTTCTCTTTGCATTATGTTTTTTCAAGTGTATGGGAAAAGCTGGAGAAATGTAAGTCATAGCTTAATATTCAATTCTTTGTCTAGTAAGGTCATGCTCACCTCAATAACTTCAGAGAGTGATGGAAGAATGATTGTTTGCAGGTGACAAAACTGAAAATTTGATTGGAATATCAGAAACCCTGTTATCAACAGCTGCTGCTGGAATCTTGTTTGCACTTCTGTCTGGCCAACCTTTGATTATAGTCGGTGCTACAGGTCCTCTACTTTTATTTGATGAAAGTTTATATAGTGTAAGTATATTTATAATTTTGATATATTTATTTGATGTCACATAAAGGAATACAGCCCTCCAATGTGCTCAGCTATATGTTTCCCCAAATAATGAACCCTCAAAACAAGGTTTTAGGATTGGACAATAACGTAGATTTGCAATGTATTTGGTGTACAAAAATCCCAAATGTGCTTTATGTTAAAGAAGTGAAATTAGATTTCTTTGTGATATTCAGAAAATAGATGAGGCAAGTTTTTCCAGTATTTTAAAATTGTTGTTTGTAGGATTGAGATATGATGTAAAATAGAATACAGAATAGAAGACAGTGGAATCTCTGTAATCTGACACTTCATGAGTCTGGCATGATTAGTTCTTAAACTCTTCACAATTCCAAACATGAATATTTTTATCAAGCTCTCTGTCAATGCTTGTAAAAAGAATAAAATGTTTTACATATTCTGATACTCTCTAATTTTACTCATAGCTTGCTTTTTTGTTTTTTTCTTCCCATATTTTCATGCTTAACAATAGTGATCTGTTCTTGCCTATATGTAATCAAAATTTAGTAAAAGGACGAAAAGTAAGCTTTTGTAAGATGTTGGAATGGATTAAGGTACATACTTAGGTTAGTTTTCAGCTGAGGTAAGAACTCAGGGAGAGGGGGACTTCATAAATCTCTTAATTTATTTACAAAATGTGAAAAATAATTTAAAAACAGAAAGTTTAAACTAAAAGTGAACTTAGTAGACATTTTTAGCTGCAAAAATGTCCTCAAAAGATAGTTTTGAAGCCAACTTGTGTTGTATAGATAACATTTTCAGATTGGTTAGTTGATAATGTCCTGATATGTAATATTTAGTTTGCTAAAATTCCTTTCATTCAAAGTGACTGAGATTATGTGAAGTGTCCTGTTTTTGTTATGTTGGTGATTCACGTGATGATGTCCGTTCATATATATTAATATCAGAAGGCCTGATAGAGTAGCCATTTTCATATTATGGCTTAAACCATAATATTGCCATGGTTTTCTTAAAACTTTCCACTTCTATCACCAGCTCATCACATTCAAAGTATTATTTATGTATGGTAACAAACTCAAGTGCTTTCTCAATTCTTCACTATTTATGTTTCAAACTGAGCTCCACCAAGGAAGAAAAAAATAAACTACTCATGCTTTGAATGGCTTGAAACATTTGCTTCATTTAATTCAAATCTGATCTATTATCTCTATAATCACTATCCTTTTTCTTCTGAGAATGAATAGGTTTCATCTTTGTCATTCTCTTTTTATCAAATGTTCACAAGGAAGTGGAAGATAAGGATCTAGGTTAAGCTTTCCTCCTATTTCTTTGGGTACTGTAATTGCATCAGTGGAACTGTTTGAACTTTCTGATTCCAATTCTGAAATAAAATGGTTAACGTCTTGCTGATCGGTCAATAGTGATTTTCTCTTTTTGCAATTGTTTATTGACTGTATCATTGCAGCTTAATTCCTTATACCTGAAACAGGGGAAGACAAAAAATTCGAATGTTTTGAAATTTCTCAGAAGAGTTTCGGTTCAGCAATTAGTATTGGGCTGGTTCTACAATCATTAAGAGCATCTACTATTTTTCTTAATGTTTATGTATTACCATTACAGCTTCCCTCTTAGTTGGCCATGTGGTATTACTTTGCAGTTTGAAAAATAAAGGAACATGTTTTACTAGAATCTCTCATCTATTGGTGAAGAAAGCAAAAAAAATGTACAAGCAAGGAAGAATGCCAAAGTAGGACTCTGCCTCTGGTGATAAGCTAGAAACAATTTTAACCAACAATGTCCAGCAAATGTGCAGCATGTGGCACAAAATTTCCCAACTATTTAACTCCTTTGTACAAGCTGGCCATGTTTGACCTTTTGTGATAAAAGTTTTTACACAAGATTTCATTACAGAAAAAGTTTCTATAAAAAATATTATACTTTTGCCTTGTTAATTTTTTGTAATTGTCAAAAATTCAAACAATTTACTGAAAGTGGGACCTACACTATTCCTTTAAGCATCCTTTGCTCTATATGAGGAAAAAATTCGGAGCAATTTTTAAGAAAATAATTCTTTAAAAATAGCCAATATTTCACGCAAATCAATGCGAAAACACTCATATTTTTGAAAAAATTTTTACAACCTTATTTTAAGATCTGTCTTTAGAAAACAGATTTCATTAAAGAAAAAATTCAATTATCAAAATAGGATTTGTAGACAAACTGCAAAAATTGTAACTTTTATAAATTTTTAAATTTATAAATTTCAACAAGAATGAGACCTGCACCATTTTTAAGAGTCCTTTACACTATCTGAGGGGGAAAAAGAACAATAATATTTGGAGCGATTTTGAGAGAATTTTTAAAATGCTTTAGAGGCTTAATGTTAAATACCTCAAAGGATAAACATTTCCATTTATATGTATAATATTAGTTATATCAATTTATTTTTTCATCAAAATCCGACAAAATATCAATAAAATAAACATTTAAATGGTGGGCTCCAGAGCTCCTCCCTTCCCTCCCCTCCCACTTGACACACAGGCACACACTCTCTCTCTTGCTCTCTCTCCCTCTTGCCCTCTCTCGCTCTCTGTCTCTCCTTTTTTCTCGCTCTCTCTCGCTCGCCTTCACACACACACACACACACACACACACACTCATACACACAACCTTTTATATGGTACTTGTGCACAATATCATTGTGACAGTATCATCTAAGTATATCAAGGTTTCTTGGCATTGGAAAACCTTAGGATTTTTTTAAACCTAGCTGTATCATTTCTGTGATCAGTGATATGAAATGTTATCATTTCTGTATCAGATTGTATCTGATTTTACATAGCTGTTTCATTCGATATGGGTATTAATTTTCTTTTTTTTCTTTTCTTTCAGTTTTGCATTCAAAATAAAATTGATTTTTTGACTATTCGTGTGTACATTGGCATTTGGCTTGGAGTAATAGCCCTCTTCGTGGTGTTTTTTGAGGGCAGTGTGCTAGTGAAATTGTTTACAAGATTTACTGAAGAAATATTTGCAGCTCTCATTTCATTATTGTACATCGTGGAAAGTATTATAAAGCTTTGCATGGTAAGTTGAAGTGTAAAACAATGAATGATAATTTCTTTCTTTGAAAATTTGTTTTAATGTGATATTTTTCTAATTGTTAGGTGTTTAAAACTCATCCACTGTTAGATGATTATTGTGATGAAGATGTTTTTGGTGCGGGTATTGCAGGAAATGATTCAAAATTACCCAATGACACAGAATTATCTACCACCACTCCGGAAGAAATTATTGGAGTCAATATGCCATCATTTGAAAGTAATTTTAGTGGGTATGTATGCATTTATTTATTTTTAGTAGTTTCTCCTTTCCTTATCTTTTGAAATATTGATGTTAGTTGTTTTTCCTATTTGAATTCACAGCAATATCATTTTCATAATTTTTCAGATTCAACACAACTTTTGAACCCTCTACGGATGGCCCAAGTTTTGGAAGAGGCCAACCCAACACTGCTCTTTTTTGTTTGATTCTTGCCTTAGGAACATTCTTCATAGCATATTACTTAAGGCAATTCAGAAACAGCAAATTTTTGGGGAGAAATGTGAGTGTAGCATGTAACATATCAATTAACACCAAAACTTTCTTTAAATCATTGCTTTTCTGTTTTTACATTTTACCCATGATTACATTTTATCTATGAATTGTTTTGGTTTTTATCATTTTAGCTATGTTTTTCCTTTATAGGCTCGACGTGCTTTGGGTGATTTTGGTGTGCCGATTGCAATTATTACTATGGTTACATTAGATTATTTCACTCCAACGGTGTACACTGAAAAATTAAGAGTGCCACAAGGTTTGTCACCATCAAAGCCTTCTGTGAGGGGATGGTTTGTTTCTCCATCGAGTCCTAACGTAGAAATGTGGGTGCCTTTTGCTGCATGTGCACCTGCTATTCTTGTTTACATCCTTCTTTTCATGGAAACTCACATTTGCGAGTAAGTACCCATCAAATAAAGGGTAGATCCAAAGAAGTATTTTGCAAGGGAATTTTTTGGGAAAACTCCAATTTGGAGGGTATACTAAGTCAGTTCCATTTAACTGTTGTACTACATTGTATCTTTGAATAAAATGTATTTAATATTAACTGGTTTCAAATGAAATCTTAATTTTTGTTAGAAATTTCATAATTTCTGGTAATTTTACATTGTGTGTGGGTGTGTGCATATGCGTGTTGTGTGTGAAAAATCCTTATGTCCATTAAACTGACAAAATTATTTTTTGTTTCTAGATTAATTATTGATAAAAAAGATCGAAAACTAAAGAAAGGATCTGGTTTTCATTTAGATATTGTTCTAATTTGTTTTTTGAATGTGGGTATGGGGTTCATGGGGGCACCATGGGTGTGTGCTGCAACTGTTCGGTCCATTGCTCATGTCTCTGCTGTTACTGTGATGTCTCGCACTCATGCTCCCGGTGATAAACCTCATATTATAGATGTTAAAGGTATGTGCTCCTCATCTTTTATGCAATTTCATTTTAGATAAGCTGTTTTATTGATGCTGACATTTATTTTCATTATTCAGTATTTTGTGTCTTGATTTCTATTAATATTTTCAGTGGAATTTCTTGTTTACAAACTGTTTCTAGAAACTACGCATAATGATTTCAATCATTCATTCCTTTAATATGTATTATTTATTGATGTATTAGGCTTTAAATGTGCATTAAACTTCAATGTATTTCTTAACAAATTTCTTGTGATTTCAGAGCAACGTTTAAGTTCCTTAATTGTAGCTGTTTTTGTGGGTATATCAGTATCAATGGCTCCACTTTTACGACTGGTTCCCATATCTGTTCTCTTTGGAGTGTTCTTGTATATGGGTGTTTCGTCTACCAATGGAATTCAGTTCTTTGAACGCCTTCAGTTAATATTTATGCCTGTGAAGCACCATCCTCAAGCTTCATATGTCAGAAGAGTGAGTATTCAGTATAAGTCTTTATACTAAGAAAGTATTATGTGTAATTTTTGTTGTACATCACTTTGTTTCATCTTCCTATTATGTCTCTGTGTTCCAACATTCTTGTTTTCAACATCCTTCCATTCTTATTTCTTTCCATTTAATAATAGAGAGATATTAAATATTAATTGAAAATATTTATTCATTTATCCTAAATCCTGCTTGCTTCACAAGATCTATTATAAAAATATTAAATTAATTTTCTGTGAATTATATTGGTAAATTTCATCTTATTAATTATTACAGTGGTTGTTTTGGTTTATTTCTAACAAAGTGCTCTTTATAAACTCAATTTTTTCTGTAAATTATTTGTTCTTTTCTTTTAGGTGCACTCAATGAAGATGCATCTTTTCACATTCATTCAACTTTTCTGTTTGGCCGTACTTTGGGTTGTAAAGTCAACAGAAGCTGCTTTGGCTTTCCCATTTTTCCTTATTCTTATGGTTCCCTTAAGAGCCCAGTTAAGATTTTTATTCACTCCATCAGAATTACGGGCTGTAAGTATGATTTCCATTGCACTGCTCTTGAAATTGAAGTTTTGTGTGATTGATGTTTTTATCATGTGAATTGCAGTAAAATAAAATTAAGATATTGACTCGTGTACACCCACACTCATACATTTGAGTACTTATACTTTCTGTCTGACTTATCATAAATTTGTTTCAAACGCATCCATTTCACATTAGAATTCATTATTGATTTTGAAATTTATTTATTTATATTTTTTTAAACATCTTTTCAATATTTTTATCAGCAATGTTGTATTGAAAGAAGTTTTAAGTTGGTTCCATTTAGACGTGTGCAATGGCTGTGAATATGTAAGTAATGATAGTTTATATTAAATTACAGCAATCTGGCAAAACTAAGGCAATGTTTGCTCAATAATATATTGATGCAGGATCTGTTACAAAATGATGTGGTAATAATCCCATTTTTGTTAGATGATATTAGCTAATGTAATTAGTAATTGCAAAATTCAGAAGAGACAAACTTCTGTGAAATGAGTTACACTCTTAAAACATGTAAAACTTAAATTGTTTCCTATTCAATCGTAATAGTTGCCAGCAAACATGAGTTTCATTTTATTGGGGAGAGGTCAAGTGAAGTATGTTTATTATTTAATAACAAGAAATAAAACCTTAATGGAAATAATATTCAAAATCATAAAATTTGAAGGTTTAAATTAATATTTTCTTGTTGGATCATGACACAACAACTAAACTTTTTTAAAATACAAATCTGCTAGGTTTTATAATGTACATTTCGTTACTTCTTCTCTTATATCAATATTACGTATAATGAATACAGGTAGTACAGACTAGAAAGTTTACAGATAGAAATTTATGGAATGATATCAGTGTCCTTGTTTTTAGTCATGCCATTGTACATAATAATTGAGAAAGTCAATTCAATTTTTGAAGGAGCGTAAACCTAAGTCTATTACACAATATTGCATATTATGTCTTGGTATGGAGAAAATGATTTCTTGTGTGATAAATGAACCATTCTGTTAATATAAGACAATAATTAGTAACATAAATTGCAGTTGGATAGTGAAGAAGCTGATGGTGATGAAGATGAACCAGACTTCTACACTGAAGCTCCTATGCCTGGTTAAATTACTTCTTCGAGAATCAGGAGTGCCTCTTCTGTAACACCACGTGCTTCATGCAACAATACGCCATCCCTTGTTTTGAAATAATGTCACTCAAACACAAAAGTTTGGCATTGGAAATATATTGGGCAATCATAAACAATAAGCAATATATAAAGCTATCTTACTGATGATGTTATATGTCATACATATGTGAAATATATTTATCTGCAAACTATAAATCAAAATAATTAACTTGTCAGGACATGCTTGTGTCCTACAATGTCACCAGAACAGAATAGGTCAAAGGGTATGTAGTTTAATTTCTCAAGTGCCTTTTCAAACAAATAGAAGTAGATTACTTCAATACACTTAACTTCTGTGCATATTCACATTCTTTACCTAACTAATATACATTTGTTTAGCTCTCCTAGGAAAATTTCTCCCTATTTGAGCTTCTCTCTTGATTATTGATTTTGTGACATATGCTATTATATTAGTGTTCCAATTGGTAAAACGTATACGGCATGCCTGAGTATCTGTCTCTGGTAGTTTCTTATTGGAAGTGGTTGTTAAAATTATAGGCCTACAGATCCACTCATAATTGTGATTGCATGTGGATTGCAAATCTCATGCGCCAAATGTTATTGTAAGTTAACTTCCAAGTTTCAAATCGTTAGTCTGTGAAATTTTAATAACAAACTAATAGGTAGGTTCAAATGAGACTGCATTTCATTGATTTGAGATTTCAGTTCTTGTGGGTACATTAAGTACCCATATTAACTTTTTAACATAATAATGGCAAGCGATTGATTTTAATCATATTACTGGATTCTTTAAATACTTGCAATACCTCAGGAGTGAAAGAGAAAAGTTTTACTTTATATTACAAATGCAATAATTAACTACTACATTTTTATGTTTATTGATTGGTTTTTGGTTTTTTTGTTAAACTCCTATATTAGGAGACTTCTATACATTTAAGAGAATATAATAAGTAATAGGAAAGTCACTGAATGAAAACAGCAGTGTTTTATTTTAATAATTAATTTGCACCTGTATAGTAGGGAATCATGTTATATTTATTATTCACGTGTTTAACCTTCAGAAGTATTGCTTACGAGCTAAATTAACTGTTACTTTAATGAGAACAATATAAATACAAAATAGATTAACGAGATCTCTATGAAATCATAATACATCAATTTATGACCAATTTGAATCGGACATAGTCTGATTCATAATTGGTCATTAATTCATGTATTAAGTACAATATTGATTGTATTGTTTGTTTATTGTTATTCAAAATGAAGTTTGCTTTGTCTCTGAATAGTATAATTGCGATCTCTATTTCAATACACTTTAGTTCATATTGTGACCTTTTTGATTACAGTAGGTGACTGATAATTATTTGTTTTGTTTTGCGTTTATGACAATATTCTATATATATGTGGGTACAAACACCAAACTATAGGTAAACCAATAAGTTCACTGGTTTCTAAATTATTTTCATGCTCATTTAATGTTGTCCCAGTGAATATCAGTGAACTTAATTGTTTACTTTCATCATTGTTGGTAAGAATACTAAATTTGTTTTCTCATCATTGTTATGAAATTTGATGAGATAGTGTGTAATTTGTACGTATTGTCGGAATAATAATGTCTATTCCACAATATTGTTTATAATATATGATTTTATGTTTATCTTGACTAATACTTTTATTGATAAAAATGTTTTTATTGCAGTGATATTTATATTCAAAGGAACACCAATCAACATGGCTCTAGATACTCCTAGTAGATTATCAAACATGCCATTTTTTATATTAAGAAGTAATGTATTCTTGGAGTATCGTTTGCTTTTTCAGTTAAATGGTTTATGAAAAAAATGTTGAGTATGGTGACAAACTGTAGTGGAGCCCCAGTACATGATTAAATGAATGAGTGAAAGTGTATATAATATATTTGTTATCAGCTGATTTTAGAAAGTTAGAGAAAAATTACAATTTTCTAGTACTAATGATCACACTGTATGGAAGCCATCATTATTTGTCCAATTAGACAAGTTTAGTGAGCTTCTATTTGGCTAGTGACCATTCACGAATTCTGAGTAGTGCTCACAACTAATAAGTTATTTTAGGAGTTTTCTCTATGAATTTCCAAGAGTTGAATTCCTCTTGGAGTTTTGTTCCCTTTTATCCGCTATGATGAACACCCACCTGATGGGTTCTAGAAACATTCTGGGCATTAAGACACTTTTGAGTACAATGGCATCTAATACATCATCTGCCCATAGTAATATTGTAGAATTCTCCCTTTACTCCGTAGACGACTTTGAAATTTATGCTTTGGGACTTTGACCTTATAATGTACAAATGATTGGACTAAACAATGCAGAAGATTCCATTGCTTACACTAAGGAGAATTTTCCAAAAATTTCCAAAATAATTATAGAGTATTTTCTGCTAATGGTAATTTTCTTTCAAGTAGAGATTTTCATTGGTGAAGGTTTACTTATGTGGATTTATAGGAGAGAAATTTCTTTAACTTCCTGCGACAGTTTTTAGTCATGTTATTCAATTTACTATTGCAAACATATTCAAAAATATATCACAATAGGTTGTCATGGCAAAATGAGCTGATTAACATCAAATAAATTGTTTGAGAATATATATTTGCATTTAATGAATTTTCAGTGATATCGTATTTGGTAAATAGTCCTCTCTGCCATATTGGTTGGTATAATTTTAAAGCAGGTTGAAGAAAGGGGTGCATGTCTGAAAGAAAAAGATTGCAATATGAATTTGAAAAAGTTTTGGTAAGCAGTGTGCAACATACTTGACTTAATTTATATTGAAAGCTTCAAGTGTGAAATATAGACATATTAATTTGAAATTGCAGAATGCTGCAATGAAATAAAAAATGATTGGTATTAGTGCTTCTTGCATTATGGATGGTTGTGATAAGATAAAGTTGAGTCAGAAATTAGGATAGTGATAGATATAAATGTCTTAAGACTAAAATGCCTAAGAATATAAACAAATTATTTAATTTTGTGAAATTCATAAGTGCCCAATAAATATTATTATCCCAGAGATGTAAATATATCTTGGTACATCTTATTTTCTGACTGCCAGTATTTTCTCAATAAATGCTGTAAGGTTAATTGAATTGTATAGATATATATAGTGAAAGGTAAGGGCCGATTGTTCTCAGAATACATCAGATGTTTGTTATGTGGGTACCAAGTGCCTAACTGAAAATTGTGGTGCTCGATTCTGAGACTGTCAAAGCAATGATTGTTTTTCTAGAAGTTATCTTGTTTCTCTAATCTATCATTTTTAAATGAATTTTTCTTCTTCTTCACTTTGTCATGTTAGCCAGTTTAGGTGATGTATTGAACTCTATAAATTATAACTAACATTTGTATATTTTTTCTTTTCTAATTTGCCCTGTGTGCATTAATAGAGTGAGGCAAATATTCATTCTACTATCTAATTATCTACACATAACAGAAAGAAACTGTTTTTCAGATATTTTGAAATATTATGTAATATTATTTTGTTGCACCCCAAAGTTTGCTGGAAATATTTGAATGCTGAAGAGACGAGAATGATGCAAAAAAGTTATAATAGAAAAGTAATATCTATGGTTGTAGATGGTTGCCGTTTTATTATGAAGAATGATATCAACATACATATGAAATAAAGAGTTATTTTATCTAATATGGATTTGACATCAATAGTGAGACTGGGTTTATAACATAAAAAAGGGCTCTAGATTAAAATTTGCAATTAATAGATAATTGTTGTAGTGTATTATTTACAAACTTTTTTCTTTATTTTCAAGAGATTCTGGTGAAGTTGCTTTGCTCTGACAGTCTCATACAAGTAATAGTCTAAGGTATTTTATTTAAGATTGATTAAAATTATGACTCTTGTTTTTCATCACTTCCCTGTATCTATCTTTATTGACTGGTGGTGTTTTGATGCTAACTGAGAAACATACTTAGAAGAGAAACCAGCAACTTATGTTCATGGAAAGTAGTATCTCGATTTCAAAATCTGGAAAATTAAGCAATGTGGCCAGCCGTTTTGTGAATCTGCCTGAAATACTACTAATGTATTATATACATTTAATAACTTGTAGTATCATTATACTAGTTATATTACATTCCAAGTAGGGTTGAGGGACTCTTCCATTTCACTGTAACTCTGAAGTTTTACAGATAATTGATTTAAACTAATTTAGAAAAAAAATACCTGAACTTGAATAATGAAAATCAATTTTGTGTAATGTTTTGTGTTCCTGTTTGTTATTTCAATGTAAAAGGCTTTTATACCTATTTACTATGTTCCAATGCATGGTCGCTTTTTCAACCTAGAAATTGTGGAATTACCTTTGAAAATCTCTAGAGGAATTTAAGAAACTGTAGACAATATATTATAATTTCAATATTTATTGAGTAGTGAAATCTTATCATTGCAGTATTGAGAAATTTGTCATTCACAAGACTTCATAGACTAACATTGTAAAAATTACAGTTTAATTTTTGTAAAATTAATTCAGTAATGGTTAAATTAACATTTCTGTTAGTTATCTGTCTTAGTTGCTTCCAACTTTTACTAGTTACAGTAACATTATTTCTTGTGAAATTCCATGTGTTATTGTATTATTATAGAAGGGATAACCTTCAAGATATTGTTTATTTGCAAAAAGAAAAATGGTTAAAATATGTTTGTACTATGACTGAATCCAAATGCAAATATGACACAAAAATTCATTGGCATTAGTTCAAATGATTTCGATATCATTATTATAATTTTCGACACTAATTCATAAACTGTACTCTGTTTATTTAAATTACAAACATAATAAAGTGGAAGTGTTGAATATTTTATTTTGTATTTATTTTTCTTATGTTATATTTTATCAGATATACAACATTGTGAAATTCATTGTCTTTAACTCAATTAGAGTTTTTATAAAAGTTTAGAAACTGGTTGGTCACATTTCTTTACAATCCTATAAATTCCAAATAAAATTTCATGTTTTTTTTTAGTGCACAGAAATGGATTTTTAAATGAAATGAATCTTGTCTTCTATTCTTAAAAGAAAAAGAAAAATTTTCCTTGAACTTTTTTAGGAAGTTTATATTTCATGTCTAAGCATTAATTAAAAATTAAAATCAAATGTTTTATAGTAAGCCAATGTGCTTTAAATTCCCTTAGCTCCCCTCTACCATTATTGAAGGATTGGTATGGTTACTGTTTCTTACATTGACTTTTGACAGTAAAATGTTACTGCTCATATGTGAATTTGGACTAGCAATAATTTCCATTCCTCCCCAAATTTTTGTTTGTGGAATATAAAGAATATGATGAAAATATTGTACAGGGACAGATGCTAAAAAGTTTTACATAATTATTAAATATCTTATTTGCAATTATAGAGCAATTAGTTTTCATCATAAGCATTTACAATTTTTGTATGTTAAAGTACACTACACATTTCTGGTTTTCTATATTCTTGTTATTTTTCAGTAGATTGTTCTTTGTAATTTAGGGAAATTATTCTACTCGTGTATGTGATTCCCTGAAATAATATTTTATAAAATAAATTATTTGTTTATCTGTGTTGTAGCAGAAAAGTACAAATTCAGAAGTTCTTATTAAAAAATTTAATTGAAGCTGCAACACAAATAACAAAATTAATATAGAGTTGAATTATGAAGTAAAATTTAGTGGTTATTTTAGTAGTTTGAGAAAATCACCACATTGATTTCTAATATCTAAAGAAATACAGTATGTACATGTCATATTTTTGCTATTAACTTTTAATAGTGTTCCTTGTTACATAGAATTTCATTATTAATTGTTTCTCATATATGTAGAATATATTTTAAAATTGTTTTATATCTTAATGAGTGAAGTTTAATTTTGCTTATTTATTTATGGCCTTAATTTTTAACAAATATTCAATCAAAAATTACAAAGTTTTTTAAAAGGTCAAGTTTATATACATCTTTGCACTTTACATATTGTATTCTGTGTATGAAATGTCGACCAAATGATTTGATGATTGTCACTTAGTAACTACAAACTTTTTACAAATTACAATTATATAAACTTCATTGAAAAGATTCTCAATATTTGAATTTTCTCTCCTTGTGCACACAAATCTCATGTGATATTAATTTTTCAGGTCTCTGACCATAATGTAGTTATGAATGTGAATAGTGTTTTATCAACTTTTGAATGTACAGTACAGCAATAGGAGTTAACTTGTTATATTCTTATAAGGATAGAATATTGCACAATTATATTGGAATTAGAACACACTCATAAGTATATCAAATAGAGTAATTACACAGATTCTCTTATCAGTAAATTCGACATAATTTCTTCATTTAATAATGTAGCTTGCTTATTCACATTAATTTTTATACATTTATCTGTTTACCACTCTCTTCATTATCTTTGATTACAATAATGGCAATGATTTCCAAAATGTGAAGAGAAAAATGTTTTGAAATATTTTTCTCTTTGTAGTTTTTAAATAAGGATTCTAATTTTAGGAATTTGTAGTATAACTTCGTACTTTTTTCAATTTCTTTTTTGATGATTTTGACCAGCTTCAGCTACTGATAGTGTATTATGTTAGTCATTATCATGTTATGTAAGTCATTGCCATGCAGATTGCCATTAGACCATAAAGAGACAGTATTAAAGAAAAGAAGGCTAGTGGCTGAAGGGCCATGTAAAAGTAGTACTATTTCAAGATTGATGGAAGATTGAACTCTCTATTCATGGTATGTTTGAAATTTAACTTCTTTGAGAGTACTACACAAATATGTGTAATTATTTTTTGCCCTGTGTACAAAGTACTTTGTAATTCATATATAAATAAATTGTAATCTTAAAATGGCCCTTCCTAATAGGCTTGTGTAGGTGCTAAAAGTTTATGTACGGAAGAAAAACTGAATGAGATTTTTCTGCTTTGTGGGAAAATGTAGACTGCAGATATATTTTTATGCTTTATCTATATTAGATCCCTCAGAGTACTCCATGTGCAGTTCTATTTTTCAGTGATGAAAATATGTACCATAAAATAAAATGCATATAATCCAACATGTCCATTGATTGTGATTGTCTTTGTTCCAATGAGTATAGTTATATATAATCCATCCAATAACTTCAATAAATACAAATTTTAAAGTTTTAAATAATACCTTTGCCCTTCCGTAGACTTGAAACTTGAAACAGTATTAAACAGTAATAATGATTCTTAAAAAAGAAATATTTCATACATTTATCTAAAATGTTTATACCTCAGATGGGCTTAACATGTTTTTGTATTATTTAATAAATTGTTTTGGTATTCAATTTAAGTATCAATAACTTCTATTGTAATCATGTGGGTCTTTCCTCCTTTAAATGAATGGTGAATCATGCAGCATTTCAGTTTATTTAAATTTCCCCCCTTCTTTTGTTTTGTTAGTGTCATTAAACTAATTTTTAAATAAATGTAAATTTAAAAATGAAAATTTTTGACATTACCTTTAAACTGAAACTGTTATAACATAAACTGTATAAGTATTAAAAAGAATTTTTACCTGTAAATCTATCCTGATTTTGACATTTAATTGTTAATTTTTAAGAAAATATCTTGTGTGAAATGCTAATATATTGTTTCTTTTTCTCAAAAATAGATAAGTATGCATTACACATAGTGTTTCAGAAAAAGTGTACAAACGCAAAGGGCTGGTGGAGGGACTAGGGAAGAAGTTTTCATCAATGAACCTTGGCATCTAAGAGGTTGGCATTTGGCGGTAGACTGTGTCAGATCATGTGGATGTCATGAGAACGGGATACCTATGTGCACTGAAGTCATGTGGGAAGCTGCCATCCCCAGCTGAGAGGGGCAAGATAGAATTGTAGGTGAAAACTATGCAGTGGAGGTCACCAAAGGGCTTCATGGATCAAATTTTTGATGAAATGGGTGCTAGAAGCGCTGGAAAATGACTCAATTTCAGCATTACACTTTTTTGTTCAATTCAATTCAATACTCGGTTATTCTGATTTATCATAACACAGTGTAATGCTGAAATCAAGTTTCATTTTACATCTCTGTGCCTTTGTAGTCTAAATATATGACAATTACAGTGATTCCAACTGCAATATTTTTTCAGTACTATGTTCTTCTAAGTGCTCTCAGTGTGGACCAGTGGCTGCCTGTATAACATGAGTGTACTCTAACATTACAGATAACTTTTTTTGACATAGCCTATCACCAAGCTTCAGCATCTCAGACTCAAGACTCATTGATGAAAGCTGCTTCCCTTGACCCCCTCTATTTACTGCGTTTGTACACTTTTTTTTTTCTGAAATACCCTGTATACATAACAGGAAAGAAATTGTGTGATAATTATTAATTTCATGAAATAGGTAAGTGTTTTTATTTACATCATTCTTTCATTCCAGTAATATAGAGGCATGTAGATTTTTTATTGCTGATTAATAAAGTTTAGTAAGTTGGTTTTAAGAATGATATATGGGTATCCATTTTCATAGTGTTTTTAACATATGTGCATCTGTCCCATCAAATTGGAATTAATTCACAACACAGCTAACAAGTTAGTATTATTTCATTTAGGTCATAGTTTCAAACTAAAATTTGTGAGTTATGATATGATACAATGAAATTCCTCTCTCAAAATTGTTTAATGCTAATTAAATGTTTCAAGCAAGTAATTAATCTTTCATTGGATGGATTTCTACATTTTCTGTTATTGTGAGTAATATTTTCAAAAACAAAAATTAAATGTCAATTGTATTTGTTAGAGAAATAGAATATTGTCACACAATGACTCTTCTCAAGTGAATATTCTAATGTAGATAGGATTCTGAATTCACATATTAAATTGAATGCTGAATTCTATAATTTTCAAAAATGTGTATTATCTTGAACCTCATTATATTTTCAAGCAATTGTATGCTTTCTGATACAGTTTATGTTCAATTAACTGTTTATCTTGAAATTGGCTCATGTGAACAGAGAGCATGTTTCCATGTTTAGATGAAACAAATGTATTTTGGGGAGTTATTTGTGATAAAATGTTCAGGTAGCTTACATTTGACACAATAGCTGTAATGAAATACTACATTTGAAAGTAATGTTTGTTTATTATAATTATATTCCTAGGTAATTAAAATTGGGTTACAAAGTGAAACACACAACTTGTGCTTTTAAATGCCAGAAACTTGTGAAATAATAGCAAGTATTTCTTTAAGAGGCTATAGCATAGAATTTTGGTAGTTGTAATGTATTTTTTCTTATCATTAGTTTTTGGTGTTATTTTATAAATTTTCTTGTTATTTTTGTGGATAGAGATGAAAAAATTTGTTTATCTGCAAATAAAAGTTTTGTTATATTCTGTAGTTATAACATTTTGAGTATTGTATGTTCCTCTATATTAATTTGTTTAGAGTTTATGCTTTATAACATGTTAGAGAAATAGTTTCACTTTTATTAGAGATATATTAGTAAATCTCAAAGTTTGAAGTACAAATCAATTCTAAGTATTTCATGAGAATATCAGTATTCAAGAATGGCATGCAGATTTATTTATTGGATGTTTTGGTTATTTAGTATATAAATATGCTTGAGAATACCCATTGGGAAATTATGTGTTTGTGTTTTGTTAACATATTTTTCTAAAGTGTGTAAAAAAAAAAGTTGTATTACGCATGCAGAAAAAACTGGAAAGTGTCTCCCCACTCTGTTTTCTTATCCTGTTAGTTTGACTGCCAAAATTTGTAATAGAATGTATTAAATGAGATACTTGTGAGTAATTACTCCACAAGGTGTTTGTAACAGAGTATGAATAAATTATTTTTAAATTTGTTCTGTTGATAGTGTGTAGAGCAACATCATTTTTTTTTCTTCCTGTGAAAAATCAGCATTTATGAGATATCCAAAGATTCTCTTTCTTTGTTTCAGTGGTAAACATGTAGACCTAGCTTAATATTTTCTGAGCACACATCTAGAGTTGATGCAAACAATATTGATAAAGCAAATGTAATTTTGATGACTTGTAGGCCTATACGTTTATCACAATAATTGAATGTTTACAGTTTGCCATTCATTTCTTTCTTTTTTTTAATTTCTCGGATACGTAGAGTAGATAAAGTATTGTAATGCTGCAAAATATCGGTTTCAAGATTTTGACAACAGGTTATGGATATCACTGTTACCTAAAATATGATTTTTGAAAATCGTCTAATTACGTTCGTCATTGGACAATACGAGCGCCTAAACGGTTAAATACGATATTCTCAGGAATAGATATTACCTGATCGACGTGTCCACACTTGAGGCCCTGCGAATTTGACATTGATCTTTTAGGTTTCGGATGTACTTTACATATCCCCTAGAACACATCAAACTTTTTCTCAAAAATTGTTTCAGATTGTTTCTTTATTTTATTTTTTGCTCGAACAGCAAAGTATGCTTGTAAAAATAGAGAAGGTCCAATTTTCAGTAAGCTCAGAATATTAGAGAGGCACAAATATAAAATTCTTCCGACGCTTTCCTACAACTGCGTTCCTGGAGAATTTTTTTATTTTCTCATAATTACTACTTACTAAGAGAGTGTTCTGTAATGCAGCAGGGCATGACCGACTGCAAAGTGAAGAGAAGTGTGCAGGAAAAAGCGCCGATTTCCCACAGAAAACTCGTATAAATTTGCGGTCAAAATAAACATTAATTTATTAATTTTAAAAGAGGATGCATATTAACTAATAAAACAAACCATATCTTGAGCTAATCTAAAATACAACATTCCACAACGTTTCGGCCTCCCCAGTTTTGGCGTGTTCGTCGTGTTGAATTTTTTTCAAAAGTAGATAACCTAAATCGACGATATTAAAATAGGCCTAAACCTCGTGGTGAAAAATATCACGCGAAAACTATTTATACTTTCGAAACATGGTAGATGACATTATATAAAAGCCTCAGTTTGAAGAAGGTTTGGTCTGCTATTTTGGTAGATTCTGAGAATATATTTGAAATTATGTGACACTCTATATTGCAACTCCGACATTTCAGCACGAAGAGAACAATGTAGTTGGTACAATGAAGTAAGTCCAATTTTCATTGAAACTATTGAATTTTCGAAAATTGAAAAGTTTAAAGTCGTTCCACCCCCTCCGCCAACAACACTTTTGAAGATAGGCTTTTTTCTAGTGGAAATCCGTCCGTCAAAATTAGATCTTCAATTAATATTACGAACATTTGTCTAATTACGTGATGAGTAGTTTTTATGTGATTTTGAGTGGAATGAAGGTAATTAAAAAGATTTACTCCGAAACGGCCCCCCTTTTTTTTAGAATTTTCTTAGTAATACGACATAGGATCCATATTCATTTTATATTCTGGAATTTTGAAAATTGCAAAAGTTAATGTTTTTCTAATCGGCCGTACACTTGCATTAACGAAGTCGCACTAACGAAGTAGAGATACTTTATAACATGAAATGTATGACAATATTGGATCTTCATATGATTTCATTTACATTTTCTAGAAAATGTTAGTTTTCGCGAAATTTCACGTGAAAATGTGGTGCTGCATGACAATTTCATATATATATATGAGATTGCTTTTTCCTTTTCCTTTTTTACAATAAATCATTTTTTTAAACATTGGACCTGCGCAATGTTTAAAAGAGAAATTTGCTCTATCGTAAAAAATAAAATAAAAAACATATATATATATATATATATATATATATATATATATATATATATATATATATAGAGAGAGAGAGAGAGAGAGAGAGAGAGAGAGATAAACTAAACTGGCACCAGTGATAAAGTTCTAGCGAGACCCTGCCACCACCGAAGATGTCCACCGCAGTCGTAGACAAAATATTAGGTATTTTAACCCCAACTGGACCATGGCCTACCAGCGCAAAAACTCTCTTTTTTATTGACTCTGGCCATGAAAGCCTATGATGCTGTATAAAAACTCCATTTGCCGGGCCCTGCTAAAGAAAAAGTCCCTATAAATTACTTCCTCTAACAAGTATAGTCAGAATCCATGTTTTGTGGATCCTTGATACCGAAAAATCTATTCACGCAAAATGTACCTCTGCTGTTAACGCAGCCGGATGCCTAAACCGTTCAGCCTATTTTTTCCAAAATTGATATTCCTCAATCAATCTGGCTGATGTCGCAGTCCCTGGATTTTGAAACAGAACCTCAAAGGGATCTAAATTTTGAAGGGTTTGAAAGGGGTATTTTATTTTTTTGCAGGGTAGTTGAAGCCCCTAGAACATTTTCGAAATTTTCTTAAAGATGACTTTTGTCTTTTTTTTACGATAGATCTTTTCTTTTTTTACAATTGGACCTGCGCAATGTTTACAAGAGAAATTTGCTCTATTGTAAAAAATAAAATAAAAAGAACCTGCAGCCATCTTTAAGAAAATTTCGAAAATGTTCTAGGAGTTTCAAGTACTCTACAAAAAATAAAATATCCCTTTCAAATTTGTGACATCCTGTCGTCCATAGTGGGTGGATGGAGACTGGAAGACATTTTGAGAAAAGACACTTTTTCGGTGTAATGGACCTGCAAAACGTCGATGTTGACTATACTATTTTGACTACCCAGGAGTCTAATTAAAGGAGGACTATATAGGATTGAGATTCATTATACCGGTCTGCGTCATTTTTTAAGTCTAATATTTTATTTGTTTCTTTATGTGTTTTTCACGCTGATTTCAAATCTGCATTCGGTATTTCCGCATCAGCTCCAGTTTTTTTCTCTACAAGTCAATATCTGTTTTTGTCATTTTTGGCCTTTATTAGATGTTAATGCTAACACGAAATATTTCTTTTTTTTAGACAGATTGTTATAATTAGTTGACCCAATTCCGTAATTACGCGTTAAAGATAACTAAATTTCATCAATTTACAGGAATAGAAAATGTAAAAATTACCCAAATATATTTTGCTACATACGTTCTAAGTGACGTTGCGAGGGCAATGATCAAATATTACGAATACAGCATTTGTGAATGCCAGCTGTTGCGGTTATTTTGATAAGAAATTGAGAGATCAGGACGGGACCTTTTACTCAACAGCCATAGTGTCTAAGGCGTTAAGAAGGCTTATGCGATGGAACAAGGTAATCGTAAATGCAATTACCCTTTTATTTGGTATATGTACGGAGTGAGCGGAAGGAAAGGATAATTTAACCTTTTAATATATTGCTACTTCTGCATAACGAAATTACAATGTAATTAATGTCAAGGCTCTTTATTTTTTATTTCAGAGGTAGAGACTTTATCAAGGTCGCTGGGCCGTCAATATGATGGCTGACTTTCGTTGGTGACTAAAAAGAGACGAACCTGGAGCCACATATAAAAGAAAAGAAGCTTAAGTAATCATTGCTATAAAATTGTCTTATGTAATAAACCTTTACAATATAATAAGGTGAAATAGCTAAATGTATTTCAATTATTCACATTTATTAATCACGAGGGACGCATATAGAAAGTTTATGAGAGGGTACCAATTTTTTACTCGATATTGACATTTAAAAACATAAACTTTTATATTAACAAAGATTGCGCTGAAATTATTATTGTATATTTTGTCAAATCATTTATTTTATGAAGGTCAATAATAATATATTTTATACAATGTTCTATATTATAACATTGATGCGTTTGTGCTAAGCTTTCTTTTCAACGTTTCGAGCGTGTGAGTTCGCTTATCTTCAGATCTATAAAGATACATTATATTTTCTATAACAGTTATTAACATGCCATTGTAAAATATAATTACATAAATTTCCATGCGTTAAATTTGTCTATATTAAGAACAAGAATTTAAGAAAACAGAGTCACTTACAGAGCCACTACGCAGTATTTTTCCTGCAGCTTTACATAGCCCTCTCTTATTAAGGAGTAGATTCACGATAATTGTAAGAAAATGGTACGCATGTATTAAGCGTGCTGTGTTCTGACTGTAAAGATTAAGTACAAAATTTGTAATTGCGTTTGTGAACATTTTATTTTTACATTTTGAAAACTGTGACATTGCAAAAAAACGTCTAGCTAGTGTCCGTGAAAACTACGAAAAATTCCAAAATCTGCATTCGGCGTCAAATGCATACCCTTAAATTTTTCAGTTAATTAACATTACACCTAGCTTAAATTTCAAATAATAATACAACTGCCTTACCGAACATTTTGAGGACTCACGAAGTACGATTTCAAATATAATTTGAGGTCGGGCAAAAAATCGAACATTTATAATTAGCGGCGATTCAAACTTTTGAGTACGTTTAAACAAGAACATTTATCAAAAACTCTCTAAAAAATGTACACTACTTGAACACTGGAATACAAGTTGAAACCACCCACTGTAATTCGTCCTGAACCGTAGCGTAGAAGCACACGCGCCTCAATTATTTCTAAGGGTAATTACCAAACCTGAGATGTTTTCCCTTTTAGTTATGGAAATTGCAGTAGCAGTCCCTGTAATCTCTCTGTTCTATGTCTCTATAAACTCGGTATTCCAACTAGAATGATGCGATAATTATTTATCAACAGTCGTGCATTTGGGTGAAATGTGCAGCGGAAATGTCACTAAGTCCTATACGGTCTTTAAACATTATATCGAGGCCTTTTAGAGTATCGCCTATAAATATCAAACAAAAACAATCATTGTCATTAAATGTCATACCGGTATTCAAAAACTTGAATGATTCAGCATGTTCAAGGTATGAGTAGATATACGATTTTAAAATAAGTTTCGATTGAAAGAGTATTAAAATCCATTTGCGCAAAACAATGAAAGAAGGTAGTAGTTAGAAGTGGTGGGTCTATTTTGTGTTTTGTTATGTTTTCTAAGATTTTAAACTTTCAAAAATAAATGTGAATTGTTTATACAACGGATACCTCGAGTACGTTAAATATTGGAAAATAGAATAAACGTGTGCTTTTGAGAATATGTGGTTAATTTATTATTGCGTTATATTATTTGTGACAAAATTAATCTAATTTATTTGTTTTTAATTTTTTTTTTTGTTTTCTCTCCTTCAAATAATCATTAAAGTCATTCAAATCGGTATTGGGAGAGTGCATAAAATAAGTGTATTACTTTATTTAAAATTTTAATAAATTATGAGAAATGTTTTGCAAGTTGTCTGCTACTGTTAGTGGACTGTTTATAATGTGCTTTTAGTTACCAGAAATTGGTTGGGTTATTTCATACTTCAAAAGAAATTGTATAAATACTGTTTATATGTGGGTTTTGGCTTGTGTTCATAAGCGAATTTTGACATAAAGTTGCATTAGTAGGAAGTGAATGAACAATCAGCAATATTTTCTTTTGTTGAAAATAAAGTGAATGTAATGTTAAAACTGACTAAAAATTGGAGTAGTTGCCATTTTCGAACAATGATGGCAGGTGACTGCAGTTTTCATTGAGTGTTTAAACTGTAAGTAGGTAATGTTTAAATGATGTAAGGAATTCGAAATTTCGGAAAGGTTGCAATGTAAATCATACTTTTTTTCTTCATCTTGTATCGATTGTAAACCTTTTGTCCCCATACTTTTTAGTATTAGACAATAATATAGAACCTATTATATTATGAAATGATAACCTAATTGGTATTAATAGATCCGGGTGAAGTTTACGATACTCGCTCATTCCTCGCTCATATCGTAATATCACGTCACACTCTTGTACTAATACCCATTACACCGAGTGTCCTACAGTACTTTTTTCCTACTAATGATAACTGTTATTAGTTAAACTGGAGGGCGTGCGCAGTTTACCGTAACAATCTCTCATATCTGTCAAATCTTCGCATATATGTCTTGGCACAATGAAGGAAATTTTTTATAGAGCAGTAAATGATTGATTACTTCTCAACCACAAACTTCTCTGTGATTGGTCAATCACCTGTTTTATACTGAAGCTGTTTCATAATGATCACCATTATGTAATGAACTGCAGCAACTATCTATTTAGAGAATTATAGTACAATGTGGGTAGAAAAAATATTTTATTAATATTTCCTTTTACAATCAGACTAATAAATGTAAATTCAATTCAAGCAGTAATATAGCAGTAGTTTTGAAGGTTCTAGTTATGTCTTTTGCTATTGGACATTTACACAATTTTATTAAAAAAGTGTTTAATTGCAAGGTATTAATATTTAGGAAATTTTAAAACGTTGCTATGAAAACTTAGTGGCACCTGCATTAATATGAACAGCAAAATACTTGGAGTTAATTGGATTAATTTTATTGTTCTTGAAATGTTGAAGGGGAAAGGATACATAAATGATGCATGATATTAAAATCCTTTGTCCTAACAGATCTCCAACATATCTACGACAAGTCTGTGCTCTGTGTTCACCTTCAGCTAGTTTCAGAACAAGAAGAAAATGTAAAGATCAAGTGCCATATTCAATTGATTCAGAATGTACTTCCTATCAAGTTAAGAAACAGAACTCATTAAATTACAAAGAACACATTGGAAATTGGTTAGGTCCAGATCTTTCTCTTGATACACCTGATAGACCTAATCTTCCAGATGCAATTCGCAAAAATGGAATGAAATATTTCCTTGGAAATGGAGCATTTGGGACTGTCTTACGAGGAAATTATAAAGGTGGTTTGGAAACCAAAATAAATATATCTCCAAATATGGTGTGATAATAATTCTTACAACTACTTAATTCTAGGAAAAGAAGTTGCTGTTAAAATAGTGCCAAAAATGAAAATTTCTTCATTGAAGAGTGAAAAAAATGCTTTACACATTAGTCATTTAAATATTATCAAAATTTTCAAGATAGTAAATGAGCAGGATTATGGCTTAGTATTTATGGAGAGAAATTTTGGGCCCAATATGCATGACCTTTTACATCAAATGTGCATATCACTTACAACGTTAAACAGAATAAGGTATAAATTTATCATTATTTTGTTGTTGTTGTTGTTATTATTATTATTATTATTATTATTACTATTATTTATTATTATTATTATTGTTGTTGTTGTTGTAGTTATTATGAATATTATTATTAATATTGTCAGTGGCATAGCTTCAGTTGGTGTTATCTGGAGCAAAATGAATGGTATCCCCTTAAATTAAATATAAAAATCTTTTACTGGATAGTTTATGCATTATTTAATGAAGATAAAAGTACATTTTCACATGGCATTCATTTATAATATATTAAAACGCTGTATGTAATTCAGAGTAATAAAAATATAATTTTTAAATAAATAATCTCAAACAAAGAATAACTAATCAACAAATGCATGTTTAAAAAAAACAACACTTTATGAGATTTAAGGACAACATACTTATCTATAATTTCATCAAAATCAATGCTTATTGCAAGTGAAAAATAACAAATAAAAAACATTCGAATTGTGTAAATTGTATGCTTTTGTATTTCTGTGTTAAATTATCTTTCTGAACAACTATATTCATTCCTTTTGAAAATAGTAAAGAATTTACATGTTTCTGGAGTGTTTATATGTTTCTGCATTGCAGATTTTTTTTATAGAAAGTATTTTTTGCAAACCAACTTTTGAGTGCTTATTGCGGATCAACCATTCGGAACCTCCGTGTAGTTCATTAGACAAAATATACTTAATATTGTCTTAAGACCTTATTATGTATATACAGTACAACTTGTTCAATACGGAAAACTGCCTAATGTGAACGTACACCGCGGTCCGGGCAAACATTAACTCTACAGTATTATATTACACAATGTGGAATCTTGTCTAATTTGAAAAATATTATTGGTCCCTTGAGATTCCGCATCGAGCAAGTTTTACTGTGTATACATACATACACGCACGCACACCCGCGCGCGTGCATTCAGTCTGTCTGTGTGTTTGTGTGGGTTTGTCTGTCTCTCTCTGTCTGTCTGTCTGTCTGTCTGCGTCTGTCTGTCTGGGAATGTGAGACGTGGCGCGATCCTGTGTGAACAATATAGAAACCGCGACGATTCATGGGTATCATCACTGCAACAAAGCAGCAATTTAGGCAAGTGGGAAACTTGCTTTTCAGCAAGTAATGGCACAAGATGAAGTTTACTTTGTCTAGGTCAAAATAGATGGAATCAATATTTATAGCTCCTACGCGCCACCAAACGTTACACTTGATGAGTTTGTGCAATTCCTTGACCGTCTAGTTCTTCATGTCAGAGCACGCAGCCCCCTAGTGATAGCTGGGGACTTCAACGCGTGGACTATGGAGTGGGGTAGCTCGGCAACGAACAAGATGTCGAGTAGCGCTCTTGAACGCAGTGCTCGCTAACACCGGAGATACACCTTCTGCAGAGGTGGTGTAGGATCAGTGGTAGATATAACGTTCATGATAGCTTGTTGAAAACGGGAGTATCCCAGAAAGTCAGTGTAGTGTTACTACACACAGCGACCATCAGACTATTGTATGCGAGATACAATATCAAAGAAAGCGTTATGTTGGACCGGGATATAAGATGAAGGGATGGAAAGCAAAAGCTTTCCACGAGGAAATATTCCGCCTTTTTTGGAGAATTTTGTACAATTTGTTGGGTCAGCAGAGACAAAGGTTAGCCAAATTATGAACTGGATAACCAAAGCTTGTGATGCATCTGTGGCCAAACAGGAACACACCACGGACGTTTACCAGATTTCTGATGGAATGAAGACATTATTTAACAGCTCCGTTACTGCCTTCGGGCCAGGAGACTGTACCAGCAAGCACATTGCAAAGACATCTTTGTCCAATTGCAAGAACAATATAAATTGGCCAGAAACTGGTTGAAAACTTCAATCCGGGAAAGTAAAAGTCTTTGCGGCAAAAATCTGTGCGATGAAGTTGATAAAGATGTATGGGTAGACCATACAAGACGGTCGTGGGTAAGTTTATAAACTCGCATACCACGTCTCCAACCTGCGTTGATATTCTTCGGGGAATTGTGACAACTTTATTGCCACACCACCCCGGCGAACCGACGAACATCATGCCACTTGATGCCGAAATGATACCACCAGTCACTACGGATGAGCTCCTGCACCTACTCAGAAGAATTGGTAATACCAAGGCTCCAGGGCCGGATAGTATCCCCTACATTTCCCCGAAGACTGCGATATCCTTTCGTAGTGAAGTATTCGTGGACCTCTACGTCACATGTCTGAGAGAAGGGATATTTCCTGATAGATGGAAGAAACAACTAGTACTTCTTCCGAAGGGGAAACAACCTCACTAAGAGCCGGCGTGTTATCGGCCGCTGTGCATGCTCGATACCCCGGGTAAGGTGTATATATATTGTAAACATCAAGCCATCGTGGTCACCCCCGACTCACCTCACCCGAAATTTCGCAAATGAACTCTTAAGACAATTTTAAGCATATTTTTCTAATAAACTATTGGCATATTCCGAATAGTTGAGACGCAATAACCTAATGAACAAGTCGTTGCTGCGGCGGACAATATCTAATGGGAATGATGCTGGTTTGGCGAACAGGAGCGAAAGAGAGTGACTGATCGTGGGTTTGCGTATTTATGAACGCGCGCTCCGATGTATTAGTCGTCCCTCCTCTCCGACTGATTCTACGCCATTTTCCTGCGCTGTCCAGCGTGCACCACGGGCAACAGTTTCCTTGGCAGCGGGCGCGTCCTTTTCGAACTGCGCCGCGCTCGCTCACCCGTTCTGCCACACGCGTTCTTACGACGTGTGGACATGTGGGACGAACCTACTCACACGCGTTCGTTACTTTATATATATATATATATATATATATATATATATATATATATATTGACTATATATCTGTGTGTGTGTGTCTGTGTGACCGGGGAGGAAATGTCGAAACTTCGCAAATCTCTTAAGATAATTTTAAGCATAATAAATTACTGGGATATTCAGAATGACTGAGACGTAATAAGCACCTAAAAGTTTGTTTGAAAAAATGCTTTCTAGGCAAAAACTTCCATTGCAAAAGCGTAGAAACACTCCAGATCGTGTAAATTGTTTATTATCATATATTCGATCAGAAAAAATGCCCAGAAATGAAAAAGCACCCGTTTTACACAACTCGACGTTTTTTTTATTTCTCGGTTATTTTTTCTTCCTGATAAAGTATATATATTTGTTTTATAAATAATAAACACTTTACATGTTTATGGAGTGTTTCTATGCAACTGCAATGCGAAGTTTTGCATAGAAAGCATTTTTTCAAACCAACGTTTGAGTGCTTGTTGCCCATTTAACTTCACAAATCGATATAACTCGACAAATACGCGTCGTACAAAAATGTCTCAGACAAAAAAAGATCTTTAACGGCGATAACCGCTTGACATAAAATCAAACCTCGCCCCCGCTCCCTGGAGGTGGGGTGGAGGATAACTTTGAAATCTTAAATGGGAACCCCCATTTTGTATTGCATATTCAAATTTCCCCTAGAAATACATAAGTGTTGTCTAAAACATTTTTTGTGATTCGTGATAGATGGCGCCGTAATCTCAAAAGTAAAATTTTCGCAATTATTGAGAAATTACACTTTGGATTGAAAAATAAACACCTGCTCAATTTTTAATAAACGTATGTAATGATTACAGTTAAGCACCCACCCCACCCTCAAGGATTGGGGTAGTTAACTTTCAAATTTCAAACGGGAACCTCCATTTTGTTGATTGAATTAGATTTGAAAATTGCCTTCGCGAAGTATTATTTCAAAGTTGCCCCCCGCTCCACCCCCAGGGAGCGGGGCAAGGTTTTATTTTAGGTCAGGCAAATATCCGCCTTGGAGATATTCCTTTTTTGTACGATGCGTATTTTTCGAGTTATTTCGATTTTTCAAGTTAAATGGGTCACTATGTATTGTCCGATTTTCTTTAGAATGGGATGATTTGACAGCTAGTGATGGCAACACAACTGACGATTCTGTGGTCGTTGTGTCCTTGAACTTATTAGACTCTCCTTCCTCTATTCGTTCGTTTGCAGTTGGCTAGCTTGTAAATAGTTACGACGCTCTCTGGCTGTGATGTCCTCGTTCGACGAAAATATAGTGCGCCACGAGAAATAATTGAAATTAAGAAGTGCAGAGCTTGGTGCTCTTCTGTAAAAATTCTTTCTTTTTATAAAAATTACATTGAATTTAGTTTTTATGTGATAAGTATTATGTCTGTTTTAAAACCGAGTCTTGAATGTGAGATGCGTACTCGAGACGGTGCACGTGTTTACTTCTCTGAAGTACTCGTGATGTTCACTTGTTTCGCGAACTGTCACTTTATCCCATTCTTACGAAAATCGTTCTATATACAGGGACAGGGTACCAATTATCGCCCCTGTGCCTTATTTTGCCTGCTCGTGTTTCCAAATATATGGTTTCTTATGGGAAACTTATAGTTCTGCCGTATAGCTACTGTAGCGTCGTGTACAAGCATAGATGCAAGTGACCATGTGCTCGCCGCATGGCAGACCACTTGGGTTAAGGGTGGGTCGTCAGGATGTGATACAGCGTAAAATCCAGTGGAAGAGGTGGGCGCAGCTAGCCTAGCTAGGCGACTGCGACGCTTGACCGGGCCCTTTCCTCTTCGAGGAGTCGAGTTGTGCGGATCGGGTGGGGTGCGGACTGCATGCGCATAGGCAAGGGCCGGCAATGTACTTTGTCGTGAAGTAGTTAGACTCAAGTGACGAGTCGTGTAGGAATTCTTCGGTGCTTCACAGGATCGGATTTATTCAATATTTATGTAGAGGGTGTGGTAGCCGTAGAATGAAAATTACTTCTAGAAGTGGGGTCGATTTATTTCGTTTATGTACCTATTGTAGATAAGCATTGTAGGCTTTCGCGGCCGGAGTCAATATTCTTCATGTCTTCCGGGCTGATGGGCCGTGGTCCAATTGGCTTTGAGATACCAAACGTTTCGCCCACGACTGCGGTGGGCATCTTTAGTGGCGAGGTCTCGGGCGAAGTGTCCGGGACGGTGGCTGACTGGCGACTGTCGCCGCGTTGGTCTCGGCCGCTCCATTTATAGGCCGTGGTTGGGGGTAGTGGAGGGGGCGGTTTCGCGCGCTGGCTTCTGATTGGCTGTTGCTGCGCGAACTGGTTTGCGATTGGGTATCGACCGAGATGGAAGTGGGGCAGGGGTTATCATTGTTGTATGGTTTTACCTTGGTGTTTTGGAGTACGGGAAGCCAGGCAGAACTAATTTTGACTCCTTCTTTCCTGTTAAAATTGTTCGGGTGTTTGAAAATTTCTATGGCTTCCCGTTGTAAGCGGGCGTGATAGTGGTTTATAGAAGATAAAATCTCGGTGTTGTGGAACAAAATGTCGTGTTCTTTTCCCGAAAGAGCATGTTCAGCCACAGCGGACCTTTCAGTGTAGCCGAAGCGACAGTTCCGTTTATGCTCCGTAAGGCGAGTGTTGACAGAGCGTTGCGTTGTTCCTATGTAAACGGAACCACAGGAACAGGGAATTCTGTACACACCTGCTGTCATTAACGGATTTCTTCGGTCCTTTGCTGAACGAAACATGTTGTGGAGCTGAGTAGTAGGCGTGAAAATTGTCTTAATTTTGTGTTGCTTCAGGATCTTGCTGATGCGGTCCGTCACGTTTTTGAGATATGGCAGTGTAATAGTGTTGGTTACCTCGTCTTCGGGGCGGCTGCGTGCGCTCTTGTTTGGATGTAGTGCTCTCTTTACTTCTTGGGATGAGTAACCGTTGGCTTGAAGAACATTCTCCAGATGACCGAGTTCTTGGTGCAAGTTGTTGTCTTCGCATATGCGTCTGGCGCGGTGGACAAGTGTCTTCATCATTGCTCTCTTTTGGCTTGGGTGGTGGTTTGACATTTTATTCAGATATCGGTCCGTGTGGGTGACCTTCCGGAATACTTTGTGGCCTAGGGATCCGTCTTCCTTCTTATTGACAAGTACGTCAAGAAAGGGCAGATGTCCATTTTGCTCTCTTTCAATAGTAAATTGTATACGGGGGTGAATGCTATTCAGATGTTGTCGAAACTCCTCCAGTGTTTCTTCCCCGAAGGTGATGAAGGTGTCGTCTACGTAGCGCAGCCAGCAATTGGGTTTGCGTGGCGCGGTGTTTAGTGCTGTAACCTCGAAGTTCTCCATGTACAGGTTGGCCACCATCGGGCTCAGCGGGTTTCCCATGGCTACCCCATCTTCCTGTTCGTAGAACTCACCATCCCATACAAAATATGTCGTAGTGAGTACGTGGTGAAAAAGCCCTGTGATGTCAGCTGGAAAACGCTTTTGCAGCAACGCTAAAGTTTCAGTGACAGGAACCATGGTGAAGAGCGAAACAACGTCGAAGCTAACTAGTAGATCGCCTGGTTGTATTGTCAGGGTCTTCAGTTTTTCGACAAAGTGCGTCGAATCCTTGATGAATGTATCTGTCTTGCCTATGTGGGGTCGAAGCAGAGAGCAAAGGTACTTCGATAATGAGTATGTAGGAGAGCCAATGGCACTGGGCCGCAACGGAACTTCCTGTTTGTGAATTTTCGGTAACCCATAGAGCCTGGGAGACCAACGCGGCGTCAGTCGCCGGTCAGCCACCGTCCCGGACACTTCGCCCGAGACCTCGCCACTGAAGATGCCCACCGCAGTCGTGGGCGAAACGTTTGGTATCTCAAAGCCAATTGGACCACGGCCCATCAGCACGGCCCAAGATTATTTCCATGGTGGATTCATTATTAATTAACTAGCGTTAAGTTAAACCCACTATCGTCTGTGTATGACGCCACACTACATGCAGTGCTAACAATCAATGTAATAGTTTTCATAACAACTACAATATAGTGCCTGAAGGTTATTTTGCGCTTGCAAACTTTTTTCTTTTGCAATCAATCAAGTTAATTAAAGGTAAGTCATTTCATATCACAATTTAATCAACATTAACTAATGGTACTATAAATAAGAATCAAAATAAGCAATTACTCATGAAGAGGGCTATTTTTGGTACTGAGTAATTTGCATTTTTGTGCTATGTAAGATGTGCTCGTAAGTGTGCCTAAGATCCAATAATAATAATAATAATAATATGCCTTTATTAATATGGCGAGGCTCGGGCCATCAGGCCCGCTCTTCCGCCTGACCACATGTCACAAGTATACAGAGTAATGTATTAAAAAGTAAAATTACTAAAAAGTAATGTTATCTAAAAATTTAAAAGTAATATAATCTACAAGTTGTAAGTAGTTAGTGGAAAGCAAACGTCATTTAAAGCAACTTATAAATAGACAACATCAGAGGTTAAATGGATAAAATGTTACAATAATAATTTTGAAATAATTTTAAAATCAAGTCTGAGATTGAAAATACAATTTGAATTAAATAAGATTATGTGCTTTAAATATCTGCGCGCTACGCGACAGCCTGGTATTCACCCCGAGCGACTGTGATCTATTAATACAGAAAGACACCATCACACGTCGCTCGATCCTGGAGGAAAACCCGCTAGTCGGGGAAAACCCACCAGGCAGACTGTGTCCTAATACAATGGAAACTAAGCTAACATGAAGTAACGGGTCTTTGGGATGGTATTCTCAGCTGCGGTCCATGCTGCAAAGGGTGGTTTTCTTGTTTAAAACCGCCTCTGCTCCTACGAATGAAAGTACAGTTCCGGCAGTATCAAACAGGTCGCAAGAAAGTAACATTTACAAAAGAAACATTAATGTTATTTCTAAAACATATTAATCTTAACAATCCTAAGAAATAGCTTTTATTTGACCCGTAATCTACAGTGATTTAAATAGCAAAATGGTGTATTTTACTTTGTAAAAAAGTCATGCAGGTGCTTCTTAAAAGATGTTAATGAAGAGGAGTTTTTAATATTGGGAGGCAATTTATTCCATTCGCGGGCTACAGTAATTGCGAACGATTTATTGTAGTAGCTGGTTTTGCTTTTTGGAATGCAGAGTAACTGGGATTTTTGAAATCTAGATGATTTAAGGTGTACAAAATAATTTGTTAAGTATGTCGGGGAACCCATTTTTAGCATCTTAAATAAAAGACAAAGGCTGTGATACAAGCGCCTATCCTTTAGTGTTAATATTTTGTGCTGTTTATAAACTCCAGAGATGTGATCGTATTTTTTTATGTTATAAATGAAACGAATACAGGAATTTTGAGCCCTCTGTAGAGTTTGAGCGAGTAAATCTTTTAAATTGTTATACACAATATCCCCGTAGTCGAAATGAGGACACAGCAGGGTTTTTACCAACATTTCCTTCGTATTAGTAGGGAGACATTTATCGATATATCTAAGGGATTGCAAAGAAGCATAAACTTTCCGACAGACATTTCGGATCTGATGTTCCCAACTTAAATGATCATCAAGAATTAAGCCCAAGTTTTTGACTTGTGTATGACGAGGTACTACAACATTGTCTATAAGCACATCAGGAACATATGAACCTTCAAGTTTCTTATGCATTTGAGAAGAGCCAATTATGATGGTTTGTGATTTTGTAGGATTTAAATTGAGTCCGTTTCTCATTGACCATTTGACTACAGATGAGAGTTCATTATTTAATTTATTTATTAGCATTTCTACCTGTGATGGTTTCCCGGAGATATAAATTTGCAGGTCATCCGCGTACATATGATGACTACATTCCGTAAGTTCGTTTGATAGGTCATTCATGTAAATTAAGAAGAACAGTGGACCTAACACGGATCCCTGAGGTACTCCTCGTTGGAGAGGTTTTGGATTGGAGTGCAGATCGTCAACTACTACAATTTGTTGCCTATTGTAGAGATAGCTTGCAATCCAAGAGATGGTGGAATCAGAAAAACTTAGATTTTTGCACTTCGCTATTAGGATGTCGTAATCTACAGAGTCGAATGCTTTACTAAAATCTAAAAGAGTTAATACAGTTACGAGGCCATCATCTAGCGCTTTTCGCATGTCTTCAGTTACTTTCAATAAAGCGGTTTGTGTGCTTCTACCTTCTCTAAAGCCGGATTGAAAGTTATCGAGCAGATCTGAGTCGGATACGTGTTTTACAATCTGTTTTCGAACAATTTTTTCCAGAACTTTAGACACTGTCGGCAATATGCTAATTGGGCGATAATTGCAAGACGCCGAGGTCAGTTCAGATTTTGGCAGGGGGCGAACATGTGCAAGCTTCCACGCTTGAGGAAAGGTTCCCGTTGTTAATGAGAAATTAATTAAATGCGTGAGTGCCGGAAGGGCAAATGGTAAAACAAATTTCAATTGTTTGGCTGTGATACCATCGGAGCCATTTGCATTTGATTTTAGTGAAAGAACAATTTTACTAACTTCTTGATGATCAACGTTATGGAAATAAAATTTATCCCTGATAGCAGGTGAGTTGCTCGAAAGTCTCTGTAATGTATTACGCTTGACAGAAGGTGGTATTGGTTTTGAAACATTTACAAAGTAGTCATTAATATCATTCAAGGGCATATCGATAGAAATTTCAGAAGAATTTGCTTTCGTGATTCCGAGGTCTCTCAGTTTGTTCCAAACGTCTTTTGTGTTTGTATTTACTTTAATTTCGGAGTAATGCTGCTTAAGTGATTGGGCATTTACGTGGAAAACAGACAAGCCACGAGGGAACTTAGACATCATGATAATATCGAATTTTTGCGTTTCTAATTTTTTGTTTTACGGAATTTCGTAACTTTTTGTACTCTCTTTCATTTTCAGAGGTTTTATTACACTTGAAGCGATGGTAAGCTGAGTCGCGTTCCTGCATGAATTGCTTTAATGTATTTGTAAGCCATGGGGCCGCGGGACGTGTCACACGTCGCGTTTTCCATGGTGCATGTTTATCGAAAAGGTTAGAAATAATTTCGTTGAAGACTTCTACTTTACTATTAAGAGATGTTTGACTATAAACGTCATGCCAAGGAGCTTTGGCACTATCGTCGAACATAGCCTCGGAATTAATATTTTTGTAGTCACGGTAGCGGATAATTTTTTGCTTATATTTAGGACATTTTATAGAGTACACCATAAATAGCAAATCATGCTTTGATACTCCCGAAATAGATATCTGACCGTACATTAATACTTTCGAAGTGTCTGACACAATCGCGTGATCTATCCATGTTTCAGCTCCTAATGCTAAGTGAGTCGGGCCAAATTCTAATATTTGTAAATTGTATGAATTAAAAGTATCAATAAACTTTTCGGTCGAGTTTGTGAGCGGTACCTTCAGATCGCAATTGAAATCACCCATGATTATGATATCCTGATATTTACTTGCGAACTGCGAAAGGGGAATCTCTAATTCGGATAAAACTCCCGTTTTCGGAGGCCAGTAAACAACAGCAACAAGTAAATGTTTCATTCCAATTTGGATTTCTGCAAACATGTATTCCATGCCAGGTAAAGAAGATGTGGAGTGAGCGACTACTTTAACCTTAATGTCATTGCGAACAAACAATGCGACCCCTCCACCCATCTTTTCTTTTAAATTGCTTTTAATTATCGACCTATCATTCCGAAGGAGTTTATAATTAGATACCGATACGAGTCCTGATTTTATTGTAGATTTTAGCCATGTTTCGCTTATTAATAACAGGTCTGGTTTCGTTTCAGTTATAATATTTGAAATTTCGGAGTAATGCTGCTTAAGTGATTGGGCATTTACGTGGAAAACAGACAAGCCACGAGGGAACTTAGACAAAGAAATTTGTAAATCCTGGAGGGTTGCGGGGCTACTTCGAGCAGGTATGGGACTTTCCACGGGGCTGGGGTGAGCCAGTATCCTCTCCACTTCCGGATTAGCACTAAACACAGGTACAGAATTCCTGGAACGCGTGGACTGAGGAAAAGACGGTGTTAAGCTTCGTTGCCACATTTATGAAGATATCCGCGGTGGAAAAAAAATCAAAAGCAATAAGCAGAAAGGAATTGGAGTTAAATAAGTTGCTTACAATTACACGTGGGGCACTAACTACTTAGAATTAGTCTAATTATTATAAATTTCTTATAACTAATAAATATTCTAGGATAATAGTTAACTATAATTATAAGAATAAGCACACTAGTGAAACAAATAATATAATTAAAATGTTGTAATATAAAATAATATAAGTCTAATATTAGTAATAATAAATTGGAAGTAAAAGTGTTAATAGCAAATATTATGATAATATTAATAATAGTAATAGTAATTCAATAGGCACTATAAAAAATTAGCAAAAGACGCAAAAGAGTAAAAATTATAATTAAAAATATTTATGTTTTAAGAACGAAAAAATAGTACATAGTCTTTGCTCCTAGTTATGTATACTATCCAGTTCTGCTATAGTTCTGACGCGAACTTTGGAATTTCTCACCTTTACGATGACGATACCATCTGTTGTCCAAACATTCTGTTGGCCGAAACGTTCCACAGCCTTTTTTAACACTTCCAGCCGCATCCTCGTCAGGTCCTCCCGAATTGTGATACCCGTTTTCTTCAAATTTCTTTTGGATGAAAACATTTCCCGGCGCTTCCTATAACTGATGAATTTTACAATTATAGGTCGAGTACCACCATTCGTTTTCCGGCCAACTCGATGACTGCGATCAATATCGCTTAGGTCTAATTGGACACCTATCTTTTTGGCAACATTGATTGCAATGCAGTCGGTGTCCTCGCCATCACGCTCGGGTTCCCCAAAGATCCTTAGGGAGTTTCGCCGCTGGTACTGCTCAAGCTCGTCAGTCCGCTCCTCCAGTTGAAGTTTGAGATCATCGATCTCCTTAGTTTTCTCTAATAGTTTCTCTTCGTAACGAGAAACTAACACCTCCAATTTCTTTTCCACTGCTTCCGAAACAACCTGGGCAATTTTGCTTATGAAAACATCCAATGTCAGGATGCTTTCAATAAGCGAAGCAGAGACAGCGTCATTCGCTTTAGCGTTGCGTGTGGCCATGATGTTCAAAAATTAGAGGTAAAACGAACTTATTTTTATGAAAATTACTTTTAGGAAAAACTAAAAGTATTAACAATATATTATAAAATTAGCGAATATTGTGGTTATACTTAGCTTATACCAAGCAGACACTGGCGATGTGTGCGGCGCTCTTCACTTACGATCGTACTGCTGAACAAAACTACCTGCTGCGCCGCTCACTGACAACTACCTGCGGTGACCCTCGGAGCGCTTAAGAAATACGTCCTCACAGCTCGAAGACCATGACACGACTGAATTCCGCCAAGGTAGGCGATATTTGCATAACTTTATATTATTTTATTTTTCTCATGCCAATCTATGAAATAATAAATAACAAATTGAATTCTCTAGATATTAAAATGACATAATACCTTGATACATTTGATGATGGGGTCTTAACAGAATCCCACTTCATGGAAGAAAAGGAAAATAGCGCTCAAGTCCAGCTGATGGTGGCCGGATAATGCCGGAATTGATGCATTTTGTCAACCAGTCAATGACGGACGGGTTGGCCATGCAGATGGTTAGTGAACATGCGCAGAATGCAGGAGAACAAATTTTCATC